>OY744522.1:93628929-93731429 GCA_963556195.1 Sepiola atlantica | reverse complement strand
TAAACACACCTGCTCTAATTACGATATTGAGCACTTTGGATTACCACTTACCAAATATAATACTGTATTATTACTATTATGGCTCCCGGGAAACACCGAGTTAACAAAAGACAGTAAAGTTTTTTCTTCTCCCGGGCAACTCTACGTTTAAACACAGCTGCTCTATCTAGGACGTTGGGCACTTTTGGATTACTATATACCACTTATCAAATGTAAAACTGTAATCTTACATTTGTTGCTCCCGTTTAGAGCGCTACTAAAATCAACCAAATAAAATTAAGGATGCCTTTCCGAGTTTCTTGCCACCGCATCCCTAGTCTGAAGAGAAGTTTAAGAAACATTAAATAATTTTGAAAATGCCAAACAAAAGGAATACATTGAAATTACAGTGTTTTATTTACAAATTATGGCTGAAAAACTCGACTCACCCCTGACGAAATCTGCGTCATAGCTCCCTTGGGGGTGCGCTTAAGGATTAAAAATGCTTTCATTATCGTCCCCGGTTAATTTTACATAAGAATACACTCTTAAATTTCATTTAGATTCTCTAACCTTTTTTTTCTATAGGACACACACTAACACACATGCAAACAGACATATATATATATATATATATATATATATATATATATATATATATATATATATATATAAACGATATAGAAGATATAGAATATATACATAAAGAGCGATAAAGGGAGAGAGAAAAAAAATAGAAAGAGAAAGAAAGACGGACGGACGGACGGACGGACGGACGGAGAGGCGTTACGTACTAAAATACCAAAATTCTTACATTTTTATTATGTAAAAAAGAAATAATATATTCTTTGATTACATATAATTTTGTTTCAAAATAAAATCGGAGGATAGAATCGAAACCGCACACTCGGTATTTTCAATCTGATACTTTCCCAACTAAACATTTGTTAAGTCGACTTTTAAAATAACACATATAAGAAAAATGCGATATACGCATTTGGAGTTTTAAAGGGTTCTGTCCCCATTGGGCTCTTAGAGGTGGGGGCACGTAGATATTCGGAGCATAGAGGATAACGTAGAAATTCGGGACCTTTTACATTGTCTTTACCGGATAATTTTATACATATAGTGTAAATTTCATAAAAATAGGATACATTTTAAGTTTTAAAGGAGATTCAGTCCACGTAGTTTCTTTAGGTTAGGAGGAAAATGTGTGTTTTAATCTATCATTGTATTCAATTCTGTTGTCATAAGACCGCCCTCCCAGGAATTACCTCCTCCTTTTTAATGGGTTGGGAGTAATCATCTCAGTTATTACATCATCCTTTGAGGAAGAGTTAATATAGTATCTGTTCTGTTGTCATAAGACCATCTTCCCAGGTACTACCTTCTAATTTTATTTGGGGAGGGGGTAGTATCTGTTCTGTAGTTCCTTCTCCTTTTATGGGGAAGAGAAGATCCTCCCAGTGTTCTGTTGTAATGATACTATCCTACCAGGTATTACCTCCTCATTTGAGGGTCAGTATACGTAGTTTATTCATCATGACATTGTCCCAGCTTATCAAAATTATGTGACCGAAGGGATAATATTTTTGCTAGTATATCTATATATCTAAATGCGAAGATTTTTTTCATTTATTACTCCTATATCACCATCAAAACTGGTTACTGTTATTTAAATCAATAATACAACGAAGAATTTTGAAATTCTCTATATATAGTAGAGAGGATCGACCTAAAGACATTCATTGGAATGGCTATTTGTATATCTATTTTTAAAACTGTTCATAATTAATTAATATTTGATGTTATTCAATTCTAATTTTATTGTAAGAATAATTTCGTCGATATTAACAGTAATTTATTAAAATGATTTAATCAAAAAATGGATAACTTAAGAAAAAATACCTCAAAAATATTATTTTTAACAATGCTCGCAAGACTTCTTACCGGCCTGGTATAAGCGAGAAAGAAAAAAGAATGAAGAGGGTGGCTAGCTTGCTACTGACTGGCTGTCTATCTCTCCTTGCTTGGCTATGTGTCTATCCCTCTTTCCCCTCTCCCCCTCTTCTCCTTCCTCTCTCCAGTTAACGACACCGTATTATATTTTTATTGCTTTTAAATTCACGTCTGATGTCGCTGTGATACTGAGAACAGATACTACACTTTGATCTTAGCCAAAGAAAGGCTAAGGAACTATAAATAATGTTTTTTTATGACAAGGCATTTTTAGATGAATTTAAAAAACATAATTTAATATATTACTTCATTATCTTTTAATGTGATGGGCAGTGTGATATTGGTTTTGTTGTCATAAGACCGTTCTCACAGCAAGTATATCGTTCTTTTTGTTAAGGGGTAATGCTAATCCTCCCAGGTATTGCATCCTCCTTTGAAGTATGGTTACTGTAGTATCTCTTCTGTTGTCATGAGACCATGTTCCCAGGTACTACCTTCTTTTGGGGGGAAAGGTATGTCTGTAGTGTAGTCTCTTTTCTGTTGTCACTTCTCCATTTATAGGACAGATAGTCACAGGTTCTACCTCCTCTATTTTGGAGGGGGTATTGTAGTATATGTTCTGTTGTAATGGTATCATCCTACCTGACATTACCACATCCTTTGAGAGTCAGTGCATGTAATTTGTTCATCATGACATCCTCCCAGCCTAGCAAATATTTGTGACCGGAGGGAGCATATATTTGCTAGTATATATATATATATATATATATATATATATATATATATATATATATATATATATATATATGTGTGTGTGTGTGTGTGTGTGTGTGTGTGTGTGTGTGTGAAAGCTAAAAAAGTAAAAAAAAAACGAAAATTGTTTATATGTTCATCGACGTTTCGTCTTTATTCAAAGACTTTCATGGAATCAGTAATCTTAAGCTGGTATATTAGAATATAAACAACTTTCGGTTTTCCTATTTCCATTTTTCGTTACGTTGGATTATTAATTTCATAATTATATATACTAGCAAATATATGCTCCCTCCCTTTTGCTAGTTGGAAGCAGAACAGATACTACACTACCTCCACACCTCTGAAAAAAGGAGGAGGTAATGCCTGGGAGGATGGTAACATGGCAACAGAACAGATACTACACTATCGCCACATCTTTCAAAAAAGGAGGAGGTAATGCCTGGGAGGATGGTATCATTACAACAGAACAGATACTACACTACCTCCACACCTCTCAAAAAAGGAGGACGTAATGCCGGGGAGGATTATATCATGAAAACAGAACAGATACTACACTATCTTCACATCTCTAAAAAAGAAAGAAGTAATGACTGGGAGGGTGGTATCATGACAACAGAACAGATACTACACTACACTATGCTCCTGAATTGAGCATTTAAAAATAGTACATTGGTCTGAAATAGTATATACAATACTATTTCATAATAAGGACAATAGTCTTAAAGAGTATAGTTTTGGCTTCAGACAGACAGCCAGACAGACAGATACATTATCTCCATTATTAATACTAGCAAATATATGCTCCGTCCAGTCGCATATTTTTGCTAGGCTGCCGCGTCAGAAATGATAGCTTACGCGTAAATCGATGGAGCCCCAGTCATATTTCTTGGGTGGTTAGACATTGATTTTCTTAGTTTTTGACCAAGAATATTTTTAGTTGAACATGAAGGGGGGAAAAAATTCGACCCTACCCCGATTTTTGTTTTGACCTCCCCCATGAATAGAAATATTTTTACTTCGGTATTCACAGTTGAGAAAAAGTAATTTAATTCTTAACGATTGAAAAACGTCTTGCTAATTTTCATAATGCCCTTTCCGAAGTTATCGTCTGCTCGCAATTTTTTCCACCCAAATGTTTTGCGCGGAATCCACGTAAGAATTTACGAAATAATTAATAATAATAGTTTTAGTTGTTCAAAAAGAGAAAAGGAAAGTGTACCGAAATTAAAAGTAACAATAAAGAAATACAGCGAATACGATCCTAAAAACAGTTATTTACTTGCCCAGTAAAAGGTGTCCCCACCAAAGTATCGTCTGCTCGCATTTATTTACACCCAGTTGTTTTGTGCCTACTCCACGTAAGTAATATTTTATGTCTTTCAAAGCGGAAAGAAAGTGTACGTAAATTAAAATCAACAATTAAAAAAACAGAATACTGACCCTAACCGTAATGACGAGGTCAAAGTTAGCGCGGGTCCTAAAGTGGAAAACTAAATTCGGTATAATGTGTGTGTGTGTGTGTGCGTGTGTTTTAATAGTAATTTTTTAATCAATTATTATTTTCATTTAAACAATTTGATTCAGTGAATTTGTGTTTCAAAACATAATGGTTTATAACATTAAGAAAATAAACTAACTTAGTACGGTTTAAAAAAAAAAATAAGCACGGTGAATGCCAGCGTTAACGCTGGCTGTTTAATCAGTTGCGCCATATTTAATTACCGGAGGGAGGGAGGAAACGACTTATTAAACAGCCAGCATTGTTAACTACGTAACGCATTACGTGTATGTAAATAAAAGAAATCGATTAATAATGGAGTTTATGTATCTGTCTGTCTAAATTATAATTTATAAGTAAGATTATTAGCGTGCAAAATAGCATAAATACCTGTTAAAATCTGAAGAAAAAAACATGCGTGTATATTTGCGAATAGTAATTTATTAGAAGTTGATAAGCAATTGATTATGTAAATTTCAAAACGCTCATAGTGTTACCGGCGGTTTTTCTAGCAGAATATAAGGAAGCTGGCGGACTTAGTAAATAACAATGCTACTCTGATGGAGTTTCGGCTTCAGACAGACAGACAGACAGACAGACAGATACATAAACTCCATTATTAATATATATATATATATATATATATATATATATATATATATATATATATATATCGGGATTGTTTTTGTGTGTGGGTGTTTGATAACGAGTGTGTATGTTTGAATGAGTGCGATTACAAACGACCTAGTCGTGTGTGAAACAAAGAAATTTTACAATGTGCATTTTAGAGTCACCAGGATTGGCGGGTGAGGTTAAAAGGAGGCAAGACTCAGAACGATATGCGGAGACGGGCCCACGAATCTGACGTCACGTGGGATGAAAGCGAGGAAGAATGGTTAGATTTTAAAAGGAGACCGTTTTGGATGTGGACGCGGACGGTCGCCAAAAAACAATGATGAGATAATTGTTGAGTGTCGCACGCGGTCATGGGCACATCTGTCTGCCTCTCGGTGTATCTTTCTTTTCTCAATTATTCTTATAACTAAACGACAACAGAAACAACATGGTGGCGAGCAAAATCTGTTTAAAGAAGACTTGAATAAGCGATGACACGGATCCGACGAAGAAATGAATGACGACGTGAGGAAGAAAAAGCGAAAAACAGCATATAAAGTAGTTATCTGTTCTTGAACATCGTTTTGGTTTTCAAAGAAAGCATCAAGAAATACAACACGCTTTTTTCTGTTTCATTTATTGTGCCGCTTTTTACATCTTTTGTTTGAATCAATAACACATATCAACTTAAAAACAAAATGTAAATATTCCACAGAATATATATGATGTCATTCTCGTAAATATTTCATCAGATAGACCCCTAACATATCTCTGTAAATTCATTATTTACTATTATTTCTGAATTCATCCAGTTTATTTTTACATTAGGACTATTAAGCCTGATTAGACAATTTTGTTTCAAAAACATATTACTTTATTAGAAAATATGATCCGGGTAATTGTTGTCGTAATCAACTAAATATCTATGGCCACTGACGCGAAACAAATCAGTTCCAACAAATTCCCATGCTCGGCTATGGATATTTTGCGGTTGGAATGTTTTCTTTGATTGTACAGGAAGATTTGCTTGGCACATTAAGCATTTCTTAATCATATTATCAATATCGGCATTAATTCCTTTCCAGTATGCTGCATCTTTGACTTGGATACGTGTCCTTTTAATGTCTTGATGGCTATAATGGAGCTAGTCAAGAATGATTTTCTGTTGGCTTTCTAGAACAACAATTCTTTTTCTTTTCAGAGGGATACCATCATTGACAGATGGTTTATCTGGCCCATGAGTGAATTACATGTGGTAATTCCTTGTCTGAGCCTGTCCATTCAGTTATTTTGACCTCCGATACCTGAGTGGGAACTGGATCTTTTCATAGTTTCAATCCTTATATCACTTAGGCGTTCGCTGTTTAATCTCATAAAATCGATTCTAATATCTAGGTCAATTCTATTTGTGCTTTTAGTATTGTGAATAAGACTTAGTGTGTCGACTAAAGTAATTTGCATTCCTGGTAAATATTCTATGTATATCCGATAACACTATAATCTCAGTAGTAGTTTAAGGGTTCACTCGTATATGTGTTTGGAGCAGTTTGGCCAGTGGTTTGTGGTCGGTGAGTACTTTAAATTAACGGCCATATATATATATATATATATATATATATATATATATATATATATATATATATATATATATATATATGGAATCTCTGAATTCCTAATACAATTGATAGCAGTTTCCATTCAATACATGCATAGCGTTTTGCTGTGTCTGATAGGGACTTTGGTGCATATGCAATTGTTTCTTTAGTTTGGCATCATTGCAGTTCCAAGCCCCTTAAGTACTAGTGGAACTAGGTCCTGTCGAAATACGTTAATGTTGAATGTTGGCTGATTTGTGTGTTGAGAAGCTCAAAACATTGCCTATGGTTTCCCCTTCACAGAAAAGGTGCATCTTTACTGATTAATCTCGTAGTGTGTTTGCCTGGTCAGCAGAGAAAAGGTGACTAGTATGTGATAAGACTGAAGAATTTGTGTATTTGCTTCTTACATTTTGGGTATGGCATGTTCTGGGAGTTGTTTATCTTCTCTGGCTCTGAACTAACACCATTTTCACTCTATACAATTCCAAAGAATATATGCTTTTACTAGTTGATTTTGCATTTTACTGAGGTGGATACAAGACCATTGCATGAAGCTATTTGAATAATATCATGTAAAACTTTGCCATGCTCCTCGTCTGATTTAGTGTAGATAGAAACATCATCAGCGAGTCTTAATCGTGTTCAAGGATTTGCTCCATCTTCATTTGAAAAAATATATTGTGATAAATGAATCCTAATATCTACAATAAGGTGACTTGAATGCTGTTAGTAGCTGCGAGTCTCTATCTACATATATAAACCGGTAACCGGCTTTGGCATCAAGTTTGGAAAATAATTTAGCATCTGCAAAATGATACGATAGCTCTTTTTTGTAGGAATTCTATAATATGTTTATTTGAATGCTGTATTTAGATATCTTGAATCTATGCAGATTCTAAGACTCCCGTACATTTTAAATGAATAGGCTTGAAATAGACTGTTGGTTCTAATAACTTTCCGCTGAACTTTTACAGAGAGTTTCACAGACCCTGTCATAGAGTAAATTTTATCAAAACGGTCTTAGTACATATGTATTATTTTTTAATTGTACTTGTCTGTGTTTACAAGGGAGTTTGTTGCATGTTTTCGTTCTTTTCAATACAGTGTAACGTAATTCATTTAAGCTGTTCTAGCGATTATAGTTCTAGTTTCTGATTCTTGTACATCCACTATATAGAACGTGTTCTTATGCTAGTCTGAATTGTTGTATTTGCAATGTATTCTGATGCTGCCATAGCATTTTATTGAGGTACTGTTGTCTGCTACCAACTGCATCCACTTGCTTTTATTTTCAATTTTGGGAAACTATCAGAGTCTTATTTTTCTGGAAATGTTCTATGGAATTTAGAAACTGGTAGTGTTTACTTGGACACCTGTATCTATTTTTAGTAGCAGCCTGTGGATTCTACTTCTGTTTTACAGTCTTATGTTAATATAGGTGACGGGTTTATCTCTGTGAGATGGGAAATATTGTTATAGTACTAAATGTATGGCCTTCGAGCGCTTCATGTAGTATTTGGTTATTATATACTGTATCGGTCCGAGTAGGTAATTATTCTTGTCTGAATTCGGCCTGCGTTAAGGTTGATGCTGTCACCTTGCTTTATTATGGCTTCCGTTTCACGACTTTGATTTGATACTTTTCTTTTGCTTGAAAATAAACCCCTTACCCAATGGTTGGCTTTACCACATGGGATGAGCTATATAAACACGCGCATGACTTCTCACACAATTAAAGCAGTTGTTTGTTTTGCCAGGACGTTTTTGGTGGCCTATCACTTGTATAGTGTTGCTCGTATCTTTGATAATATTGTTCTGCATGATCCTATGCTGTTTTATGTGAATGTTTGTAGGTTTTCCCAATATAAAATGTCGGTGCTTCTGCAGAGACGGGGGCCACTGTTTCGATCGATGGCGGCGGAAACTGCCGACTCCTCTTCGGGAGAAATCGTGCGAAAACGTGAGCGACGGAAAGAAATTTGATTTTGGGGAAGATAACTGTTGAATTGACAATTGAGGATAAGTTAAAATTATGAACATTTATTTATTGAAACAAATTAAACATTATGTACAGCAAATAAATACATAAAACTTTGATAAAGATTTGAAATTTAACAAAAAACGAATTAAATAAAACTTTGATAAACATTATGTACATCAAATAAATAGCAACATTTTTATTGAAATAAAAAAAACATAATAAGTAAAACTTTGATTTGAAAAAAAAAGAGTAAATAATTGACTGAACGATAAATGTGGAAAAAAACAAGTTTTTTACAGGGTATTGACTGAATGATAAATGTGGGGGAAAAAGTTTTATCATATGCCCGCCAACAATCGGCACCTGAAATTAAATTATGCGCTTGCAAAAAATCAACAATTTTGCAATTATCCCCGAGTAAATGCAAGAACTCTTCAAAGTTTAATCGGTTTACGTCCATCTCGTGAAAAAGTAATTAATTAGTTATCTCCCCCAAAATCAAATTTCTTTCCGTCGATCACGATTTCTCCCGAAGAGGAGTCGGCAGTTTCCGCCGCCATCGATCGAAACAGTGGCCCCCGTCTCTGCAGAAGCACCAAAATGTCTTCAAATGTTAGTTTGTTATCTTTCCATGGCAGTTTTTTTCTGGAAGTCTGCAATGGAGGTGCCGATCGGAAGTGGTAAAATAATTTATTATCCGCTGCTATTATTCAGTTTCTTTGTGTCAGTCTTTGCATCTGTTAACATAATTGTCAAGAGACTCTTCTTCTTTTTGTCTATATGATATTACTTTGAGGAGGTTCACCTTGTAATTTTCTTTTGGTTTCAGTTTTCAGTTTATTAAATATAATATCTGGGGAAAGTGTTTCTTCCCCTGTAAGCGTCCAGTGGTTATACCTTTTAGCCAGTTATTGCCTACTCTTAATAATATGTGGCTCACTTGTTCTGTTTTTATTTTGGTCACAATGGATAACAGTTTTATTTGGTGATTGAAGAATTTAGAAGTTTCTATCGAGTTTTGAATTATCCAATCTATCGTAGAGACATCACTGGAAGCCATTATAAATAGAAAACGTTTAGATGCACAGAATAAGTGTATATATAGCCCGTTGGCTGTTATATTATGTGTGTTTGTTACTGTTCACTGTGTATATATGTGAGGTAGTAGTCAGAAGCGGTAGACCGACAGAACAGGAAGGAAGGGATACAAATTGTAATTGAGGATAAGAGACATGGATAAATAATACACGTAAAATGTTCCTTTGATAGAAAATTCAATGTTTCAGAGAATCAATTGTTTTCCTAGTTGTCGCTTTCAATGCGATATTTCTTTCTCTTGTTTTTGTAATATAAGAACCTGTTCTTCTTCACCGATTTTTTTTAGCCGACGTTTTATATGTTGATATTAATATGTGGTTATATCCTCGATCTGAAACGGTAATTTTTTAATTCTAATTCATTTTTAATATAGATAAAATTTTCTCTATTTTTATTTTTTCTGTCTCCATTTTCTAAACTTTACCACGAGATTACAATAAGAGATGAATTTTTGATAAGCATCAGAACTATATTAACAGTGGATTTTTAGGGTTTAATTTTAGAAAATATTTACAAAAGGCAGGCAATCAGAATGACAATCTGACGGAATATTTAAATTGACAGTCAAACCCTTGCCAAATGTGATGAGTAGGATAAACAAGTGCATGACTTTTCACACGGACAGAATCCTCTTCGTCATTACGTAAAACATTTCCTTTTCATGGATTTTTGTTTATAATAATTTACAGTCCTTAAAGATTTGTAATCAAAAGAAAATCGATTATAAAATCATCAAAAAATAAAGATTCCAGTAGTAGGAAACTCGCTTCATATATTATTAACGTGCACCCGCGATGTTGCTCGGAGATGAATAAATAACCATGCGTATTTCTGTGCTCAACCCTGAACACTATATTACCATTTTGATTCTTATTTGTTAATTTCTGGAGAGAAAAAAACGTCGTCTTTACTGATTATGGATGTCCGTCTTCAAACAAAATCATTGGATTCCTCGTAAGAATTTACTCAAGAAAAGTTGTGTTTTGATCTTGGCATAGGGATTTGTTTTAAAGTGCATCCTCGTATTGAAAGAAAGACAGATAGACAAATAGACATTTTCTTTTTTCTTTCTTTTCTTCCATCAAAATATCCCATCATATTTGTTATTCTGATTGCCTGACTCTTGTACTAATGGATGCTACATTCTTATTTTTAATATATTATATTTGAATGCCTTATACAAAAAACGACGACAAGAAAGAGAGAGAGAGAGAGAGAGAGAGAGAGAGAGAGAGAGAGGACAAAAGAGAAACTCACAAAATAAAGAAGGATGTATTGTCTTATGTAGTGTAATAGTAAGAGTGTGTACTAATGGGCCATGAAATCGAGTTCAATCCTCGGTCGAGTCATACTAAAGACTAGAAAATGGTACTTGATGCCCATTGCTAAACACTCGGCATTATCAGGTGAGAATCCGCCCTTGACGCTCGCATTCACAAATATCCGAGGACTCAGAAACAACATCAACGACGTAGAAACCTTTCTCCTGACAGACCCCCAGATATCCTAACACTAAGTGAAACAAACCTTCAATCCTCAATCTCTTCTCACCACTTTGACATGATTGACTACCTCTCACTCTACCGTAAAGACTCTAACAAACATATGCATGGGCTAGGAGTTTATGTTCGGAACACCCTCCCTCTGATTAGAGAACATAGGTTAGAATCAAATGACCAAGACTACATGTGCTTTAGATTCACTTTAGATCACAGCGTTAGTTACTTCTTATACCGTTCCCCTTCGATCCAGGACTGTACCCTGCTAAACTCTGTCTCTGAAAGCATAGATAGAGCACATCTACTTGACTCGAATGCCCAGATACATGTATTTGGGGATTTTAATGCACACCAACGTCACTGGTTGGGATTCTCCAGCCTTACTGAAGCAGCCGGCAACTCTACATATAATTTCTCCTTAGCTCACTCCCTCTCTCAGACTGTCGATTTCCCGACCCGCATCACCGATCGGGCAGACCAGCAAGCCTCACTTCTAGACCTATTTTTGACCTCAGTGCTCGAGGCTTGTGTGACGAAAGCTCATAGCCCACTCGGGAATGCTGATCACTACTACTAATGATTCAAAATAACGAGATACTAAGAGCAGGCTGATTTATGGTCAATCAGAAATCACATCAGCGATGCCCCATAGAGGGAAACCTTCTCACTCCCTGCTGATCAGTGTGCAAATGAGTTAACTGAATGGGTCAAAGCAGGCATTGAAGCCTATGTCCCTATGCGAAAATTCTTTAGCAATCCCCACTCTCCTCAATGGTTCACCTCGGAATGTGCAGCTGCCATTGCTGAGAGTCAGCAAGCATTCCGTAAATTCGGCCGCCATAAGTAAGCTACTAATAGAAATTTATAGTCAAGAAATAATTGTAAGGCCGTGATATGTGAAGCAAAGAGAAGGTATACTGAGTTAACAAAAAAACGCATACAGTCACAGAAACTAAGTACTCGCGACTTCTGGAAAATCTTCAATAGTGTGGTGAACAATGGCCAATCAATGATTCCCCAACTATCAAACCACAATGATGTCGTTTGCACAGCAACTGATAAGGCTGAACAACTTGCCCAGCGTTTCGCCTCAAACTCCACTTTGGACTCAGAAAACCACTCCCTACCTGTATTCCCTTTGCAGACCGAAGCTACACTGTATAACCTGGTCATCACCCCATCCCAGGTAAGAGACATCATAAAAAACCTTGACATCTCCAAAGCTTGTGGGTCTGATCTTATACCTGTAATAGTAATAAAGAAATTTTCTGCTGAACTGGCCCCTGTCCTCTCCAAACTCTACAATAAATGCCTAGCTGAATCTTGCTTACCAGATAGCTGGAAAATTGCCTCTGTGGTACCAGTCTACAAGAATTCTGGGGATATAACCGATCTTCTAAACTACCGCCCAATACTGATACTGCCGAGCTTTGATAAAATCTTTGAATCCTTAATCAATCTAGCGATAGTCCGGCACTTAGTTAATGCTAAATTTTTTTTCTGACCGCCAGTATGGATTTAGACAAGCAGGATCTACTGCGGACATCCTAACGGTCATCTTTGAACGTATGTATCATACACTCGACAAGTCAGGTGAAGCTAGGGCAGTAGCACTTGATATAAACAAGGCCTTTGACAAGGTATGGCATAAAAGGCTACCCGTGAAAATACGCTCATGCGGTATTACTGCGCAATTATTTAATATAATTAGATAGTTCCTAACTAAAAGAAAGATCCAGGTTGTCCTCGATGGCTGTTCATCTAAGCAACATGACATAATTGCACGATTGTTGATTTTCAAAATATTTCACTTTAATACATTTTAATCCGTGCTTCAAACATGTTGTCAATTTCCTTACTTTAAAAAAGCGCCCATCTGTGCATAACATCGCCAGGACTACACTGATCCTAACGTCTTAAGAACTTGACGTCTCGTTCTGCTCATATCGTGCTTCGACTCCTCGGGGTTAATACCATCAAAATGAGGAGGAAGAAAAGAAGGAAACAAAAACTATAAGCCTGAAAAAGTTGTTCTACAACGAAAGCTTGCAAAAAAAAAAATTAAATAAATGAATTTTTAATTTTAATTGCACGATTGTTGATTTTCAAAATATTTCACTTTAATATATATATATATATATATATATATATATTAATTTTTTACCTACATACGACGTCGTTTCGAGCTTTCGGCTCTCATCAGTGTATGGAAAGAACAATCTCAGACGGTCACAGGACGCTAACCCGGTTCACAGAGACAGGTTGAATTTGTAAGTGTTCGTTCTATCCCTTAGGCTATGGGAGGTTGTCACGTGATAACGGAGAAATTAAGTTATATATATGCTGAAAGCGGCGAGCGTAAACATCAAGACAGTTAAATAGAACTCAAAGACAGTCAGTATATATATATATAATGTGTGTGTGTGTTACAGAAATAAATAGACACCCTTATTATCGTTAATAACTAAGGCTGCTGTCACAGGGGCCTGGTCGATGTAGGCGATATTATATTTTCCATCTTTGTTAATACTAGAAAGAGGAATTGCGAGGTTTGGGGCGATTTGACACAGATTAAGTCCCCCTATAATATGGCTGTTCTGAAACAATTCAACTGCTACTTTAGACCATGTTATACTTAAATAGTGATATATGATAGAGATATTGATACCTGAAACAGAAAAAGCCATAATTAGTATAAAATACTAATGTTCAATCGGCCATGGAGACAAAGATGTGACGTTTTACTTTCAGTCTGACCAAACTCAACTATGTCTGAACTTACGTCCATCTCAGAATAAATGAGGTAAAATTGTTTGCGCTGTTACGGACATGAAATTCACAATAACAACCCCACTACTGCGAAAATGAGATTCAGGGTGGAGGACCCAGGAAAAAGTATTGTTAAACGCAATTGCGATACCCTTTCCTGAATTATCCATAAACCGACAAATCCGCTCAGTTACAACAGTTAAAAGATCAGCAGTTGAACGAAAACCATGAAAGCCATACTGAACATCACTAAAGAGACCCAAACTTTCCAGAAAATGAACAAGCTCGCAATGACCAACTTCACAAAAAACTTGCTGATAACAGAGAGGAGACTAACAGGGCGATACTTAGTTGGGTCGAAATGATCATCAGCATTTTTAAAGATAGGGACAACAGACGACTCTTTCCAACAAGAAGAGAAACAGGGCAGACATACAGAGACTGAATAATTTCTAGAACATAGAAGAATGTTCAGGAGCATAATGTTTTAGAATGTCAACAAGAATTGAATCAGAACCGGAAACCTTAGACTGACCAAGATCAGAAAGAACCCTAGCAACCACCTTCGGAGTGATAATGACAGAGTCAAGAGAGTCATGAGTTTTCAAAGGAAAATCAGTAAGAACAACACCAGAATCATAAAGAGAAGAATTCTCAGAAAAAAGATTAGCAAAGAGATCAGCCCTATCCGCATTAGATGAAATAACTTGAAGACCATTTAAAAAAGGAATAACAGAATTGCCACTATTAACAACACGATTCTACAAAAATCACGAGAGCCAACCTTTCAAGATGAGATAGAGTCACAAATCGTTTAAGAATAGTTAGACTAAGCCACAGAGACTGCTCTCTTGCAGGCATTTCTAGCTCGTCTGTGGGATTGTCTGTGGGATTGTCTGAGATTGTCCGGAAGCCTAAGAACCATCTCGACGATACTGATTAAAGTAGTGGTTACGAGGGCAATGGCGGAAGTACAAACAGATGAAAACCAGGGAAGAGAATGAGGTTGGATTGAAAACATACGATGAGGAATGAAGGTGTCAATTGCAACAAAAAGCCAATCACTAACATCCTTAGCAGCATTATAGGAGACATACCAAAGATATACAAGATAGTCTTTTGAAATACTATATATATATATATATATATATATATATATATATAGTTGAGCAATATCTTAAACACAACTATTTGTATGCCTAATTTGCATAACTATTTTTTAAACAATTTATAATTAATTAATGTTATTCATTGTCCTATCTTCCTATATATATATATATATATATATATATATATATATATATGTGTGTGTGTGTGTGTGTGTGTGTGTGTGTGTGTGTGTGTGTGTGTAAATATAATAGGTGCGTCGGTATTAACAGTAATTAATTAAAGTAATTTAATGAAATTGAATAAATTACCAAAATCTTTCTTAAAAATAATATGTTCATTAATTCTCAAGGGAGGTAATTAAAATGAAAACTTAGTTTTTTTTAAAATTCCAATGGCGAGTAGATTTATATATATATATATATATATATATATATATATATATATATATATATATATATATATATATATAGTAAGTTATCAAAATATATTTATGGCAATTAAACTATGCGGAGGCTTCCGTGTTTCATACCTGTAGGGGGATCGTTAGGCTAAAATGCCTCTAAAAACATGTGTTAATAAAGGCATTTTAGCCTGTTGATTCCCTACATGGATGAAACGTGGAAGCGTCTGTATGTATCTGAAGTATCATAAATATATTTTCATAACTTACTACCTAGCTGTAATCACGTACAAATATTTAAAGTAAATACTGAAAATCGGCACATAATATATTATAATCATAATAACATTTTATGTAGATACATGAAATTATATATATATATATATATATATATATATATATATATATATATATATATATATATAAATTTACCCGCCATCCGGCGGTTATGCCTCTCTCTCTCTCTCTCTCTCTCCCTCTCACTCTCTCTGTCTCTTTCCCTTTAGAGTGTGTGTGTGTGTGTGTGAGAGAGAGAGAGAGAGAGAGAGAAAGAGAGAGAGAGATACACACACACACACACATATAATAAATGAATACTGAATGCACTTTAGTTTTTTCAAGCCTGGAAGGTGGACTTTTTATGTGCATCCTCAAAAAAATTGATCTTTTGTACATTTTGAATAGTCTGTATATCTTGAAGATGCATGTGATTGAGGTAGGCCGAAACAATTGTATGCAAATAAAAATAATTATTTATGAAAATGTGTTCCCTACATTTCCTGATTCATATTTCATAATATTAAAAATGTATTAAAGCTCTAGTTCTTCATTATTGAGCTATTACAAAAAGCGTTGAGTTATGAAAAAAATTTTTTAATTAAATATATATATATTAAAGATAAATGATGTATCCTTAAATGATAATCTATCGTGATAATAGAAAGCTCAATAAAGTGAATAGAGAAATCAATTCAGAAGATGAATGATGAAAATATGAAAATAAAAAATTGTACAAATACAATATTTGTTAAAACATCAGAAGTTCAAAAGCAACGAGTCTCATTATTTCAGGATAATGAGACCTCTTGCTTTTGAACTTCTGATGTTTTAACAAATATTGTATTTGTACAATTTTTTATTTTCATCATTCATCTTATATATATATATATATATATATATATATATATATATATATATATATATGAAAGAAAGTAAAAGGTGTTGCCCGGCAATGAATGGGAACTCTGTAATTTCTCACACCCACACCTTATTGTAGTGTTGTCATCAAAATGTATTCGTCATTCGACTGAAAACTAATTTTACGTTTAAGGAGGTGTATACATGATACAAATTTTATTTTAATGTGTTTTAAAAATGTTTATATTTTATTTTATGCCATTGTATTTGCGATTTAAATAAAAGTCAATTAATATGAAATTAACTATTAGTAATAATTTAATGTAATTATAAAACGTGTACGCTGACAGACGAGAGACTTTCCGGTGACTTTATTAATATAGATGTTATAGTTGAAACCGGAAAAATGTGAAGATCGATTTGTTTATGTGCGGTAGACGTTTTAAGGGAGATAAACGCTTTATAATCGATTCGTTATATATAAAACTAGCAGGATATCTGTCCCACCTAGGATATTCTATTAGTTAATAAAACCGTTTGTTCATAAAACAGAACCATTTTGGACCCGGTATATGGCCCCATTACGAAAATTAAAATGCTACTAAACCTTATGTCTAGAATCTTCATTCCAATTTTGATCAAAATATATTAAATGATTTTGATTCTAGAAAAATGTCTAAAATCTGGGTCTTGAATTAAAGGGGTTCAAAAAGAAAGTATAAAAATAAAGTAAACTTTACTTTTACTAAAAAGAAAGTGAATTTCAGGGAATATTGTTTAATTCGTGTCGAATCATCATGAGTAAAATTTCATGCAAATCAGAAATATTGGAATTTTCAAATGAGAGGTTGTACTCATATTATCCATCATAACAACGCTTTAAAATGCTTAAAAGAAACTGAAAATTTGTGAATATTTATTAATTGATGTCTAATACTTATTGCTAAAATTTAATAAAAATAAAGGTATCTAAAAATTGGCAAATGGTTACCAATTGCTCTTTTGCCCCTTTTGAATGAAACCAAATTAAGATAAATATAGCCCACATTACTCATCTCTACGCCTAGCAGTTGTATCCCAAGATTCATAATGATCGGTTAAATAATTTCAGAATTTATCACACACACACACACACACACAGACACATAGAAGTTGGAATTACCTACTAGACACACTCCTTGAGTGTCTTCGGTGTTTGTACAAGGGTTTGTCAGGACAACCTGACATGAGGATACTTCCCTCTACAAGTAAACCCTGACCAAATATTCAAAATAACATAGTATTCGAAGCCCAAATAAGATCCGTTCGACACGTCTATAAACTGGCTCATACGAGAAATGGTGCACCGTCTCCAAGTAACGTTGCCTCAAGTAACAGAACTTAGTTTGATACTCCACCAAACTAGATGAATTCTTGTCCTGGAATCCGGTAAGACAAAATGAGCACAAGAAAGATATACTAGTTTACTAGTCAATCGGGGAGAGGGAAATTAATCTTCTTAACTTCTTTACTAACTCAATGTTTTACAGGTAAAGGACAACTTTAATAGAATATTCGAATGTCTATGTATCTCATATAGAAATCAGGTGTTAGCCCCATAAAGGACCCCCTTGATTTCTGAGAACTTCGACTGAAGTAAAATGAAATAAAAAGAGGCAAACACACACACATACACACACACACACACACACACATATATCAGATCAGGCGTGGGAAGGTGTTCACATTTGACACTTACATATATGTGCAAACAAACATATACACAATTAAGTATATACATTAATATGCACGTATACATACACAAAACACGCACGTAAATTTGTATCTCATAATTTTTTTTCACAAGCGGATCCAATTTTAATCTTACACTCGCTACCACCTCGTGTCTCAAACATTTGGTAGTTGTATTTTTTTCTTCAGACAATCATCCTGAAGAAGTCTTATAATGAAGACGAAACGTTGATTAATACATAAATAATATTTTATTCTTTTCTTTTTTCAATTTCCATATATATATATATATACACATATATATATACACACATATATATATATATATATATATATATATATATATATATATATATATATATATATATATATACACATATATACATATATATATATATATATATACATATATATATAAATATATATATATACACACACATATATACATACATATATATATACATACATATATATAAATACACATATATATATAAGTACATCATCTCCTACACTGATGATAAGAAAAGCTTGAAACGCCGGTGTATGTAGGTAAAATTAATTTAATATTTACTTAATTCAATATATATATATATATATATATATATATATATATATATATATATATATATATATATATATATACACTTCTTTTACTTTTACACAAAAGTTTATGTCAATAGTGCACAGGTAGAGCCCTTAATTTAACATTATGTAAACCTTAGTATTTTATGGAAAAACGCTCCATATTTCCTTCAAAAACACTTTTATGTACAAACAATTGTTTCCGCCCATTTCAAGAACCTATAATTTTATGATATACAAAATATCACCGATGTTCATGAGGAGGCTTAATCAGCTTGACTGGGTAATTTTTATACACTAATTAAATCTCATCATGAACATCGGTGATATTCTGTATATTAAGAAAATATATGTTCTTGGAATTGGCAGACATAATTGTTTGTAAATAAAAGTGTTTTTGAAGGAAATACGGAATGTTTTTTCTCTGAAAAACTAAGGTTCATATGATGTTATATATGTGTGTCTGTATGTGTGTCTATATATATATATATATATATATATATATATATATATATATATATATATATATATATAATGATTTATAGAGTTGTATTAGGGTAATAATTACATAATCTTACCGAGTAGTTTCTCTTGTTCTCGGTCGTATATCCTTTTCCTTTTTCAAAGATGTAAATTCGTTCTTTTTTATCTTTTCTTTTTTCTTTTCTTTCCCACTTAAAAAAATTAATGTTGTTAATTAATCCACGAAAAAAGAACTTTTACTTTTACAGATATATTAAGATCCTTTTATATATTTGTATTCGTCTGTTTTCTTTCTCCAAAATATCCTGTCATATTTCTCACTCATGTTGACTGCCTCTTAAGTCATACTAATCAATGTGAGAATCTCTTGCTGAATATACTATATTTGAATGGCTTATATAAGAGCGACGGCAAGAGAGAGATAGATAGAGAGAGAGAGAGAGAGAGAGAGGGAGAGAGAGAGAGAGAGAGAGAGAGAGGGGGGAGAATGAAAGGAAGAACTTACGAAAGAAAAAAGGATTACGAAGAAAGAAAAGGCCGCTTTCCTTCTCTCTCTTCATCTCTTCATTGAAGCGAGTTTAACCGTTCACAAAAACATGGCTTCACCTGGTCCCATTGTTAACATTCCCGTCATGCTTCTGATAATGTATGCTAATGTACCAACCACAGGTATGTCAAACCAGAAAAACAAGGTGGGCTGTATCAGAATGCGCACCAATCAAAATATACTGTGAGTAGTTTTAGTCAATGAAACAGCATAGGGATGAGTGGACCCCAAACGGGACTAGAACAACGTTGGTAATCACTGTTAATAAATTCTACAAGATGGAAATATATTTATGAATTACTATCTTTAAATTATATATATATATATATATATATATATATATATATATATATATATACACATGTTTATCTAAATACATATCGTTCTCTCTCTCTCATTCTAACTCTCTCTCTATATATATATACGCATATACATACGCATACATATAAACATATAAACACAAATATACAACATTTAAAAAGAATCCCTAAAATATATATATATAAATAAATAAAAATAAAGAAAACAAAATTTAAAAAAAACAGTCACCAAACATTTAATCATATACCATTCGCTTTTCACGCTTTAGTATATTATATATAAAAATTCGTACATATATAGACACTCAAGTACATATACAGATACATACAACTATACACCCATGTATATATATATACACAAATACACACAACCATATACATATATGTGCATACATATACGCATGCGTAGACAAATACAAATACATACAAACCAGTATACAAACATTACTAACCATTTTATCTACACATCCGCACGAACACCTAGACATGTCGATTGCTTATATGCAAATATACGGGTTTTTAATTTCATTACTATAACTTGGTTTAATATTCGAGGCTAGCTCTGAGAATTTACTTGTAAAACCTAAATAAATAAATAACATTAATAGACTGCTGCTTTACCAAATCTATCGGTTTAGTCAATTCAAAATCTACCGAACTGTATATATTTAATCATACGTACATATGCATATATAGCCTGCATACCCTCTTACAAACCGCGCATCAGGTTTTTAAATCTGGATAGATTTAAACCAACGTTCACACTATGATGACATACCTTGCTCGTAGATATTTAACTGGTATAACTACTTCACTCTTCTTCTGAAATTAACATTTATATAAAGTTATATGCAAACAACCTGAGGATTAAGTTTAACATTAAAATATTGAAATATCATTATGAATTAAAATTTAATGTGCCCACATTCAGAGCGACAACTGCTTAAATTAAAATAAATACAAATAAAAATAAAAATATGAACAAAAGCAATTCAAAATTCAAAATTAAAGATTGAAATTGAAAAAAATGCCAAATTAAATCATAAAAATAAAGAAATTTAAAATATTAAAACTTTAAAATTATAGAGGAAACATCTAAAATAAAAAATAAAACGAAAGGGTGTGAGTGGGGTTGTTCTTATTCATTGTGCGTAACCTATACTTATTGCTAAGAATTTGTTAATGTATGTTTTTTGAAGTGCTTGCACCTAATTGCTGTTTCATTTCTAACATTAAGCAATTTGTCCCTATTTGTTTAAATCTTATAATTTCCAGCTTCTCATTAAGTCACAAGTGTTTTCTTGTCCTTAATTAGTTTCCAGAAATGTAGGGATAGTTAAGTGTCTTTCTCATACTTTTAATGATTGAATGATAATCTATGTCCGTGAAGCCTTTCTTTAGACGTCACTGAAGAAGACAAACAGCTGTTCTGTAAGGGCCACTCATTCGGTCTTTGGCAATTACAGTTGTTCATTGTTCTATCATTAATAATATCAGTGCTAGTGTTATTGCTTTTCAGTAATTTATTATTGTGTTTCTTTATAATTCTTTATAAGTTGTACTGACCCTCAAAGGAGGGGTGTAATGACTGAGAGGATGGTATCGTGACGAACGCCCCTCTCAAAAAAAGGAGTTAATGCCTGGGATGATTATATCATGAAAACAGAACAGATAGTACCCCCCCCCCCAAAAAAAAACGGTGACGATAATCACGGAAGGATGGTATCATGAGGAACGGACATATACTATACTGCCCCCAAACAAAAAGAGGAGGTAATACCTAGAAAGATCGCCCCATAAAAATAGATGGTAATGCGAGTTAGTATGGTATCATGGCAACGGAAACGATACTACACTACCCTCCAAAGGGAGAATCTAGTCCTTGGGAAAATAATTTCATGACAACAGAACAGATACTACATTACCTCCTCCGCCAAAGGAGGATGTAAAATCTAGAAGGATTACTCCGACCCCCTTAAAAGGTAGGAGCTAATTCCTGGGATGACAGTCTTATGACAACAAAACCGATATAACACTATCCACCCCATTAAGAGATAATACAATAATATATTAATTCATTTTTTTTGTCATTCATTTGGAAATGTCTGGCCATAAAAATATTTTTTTTGGCCTTTTGGCTAATATCAAAGTGTACTATCTGTTCTCAGAATCCAGGCGACATCAAACGTTTTACTATCGCCGAAAATATTACGTACATAGAGGAAAATATCACAATGCAAAACAACAACTGTATGTTAGAGAATATTAATTTATTAAAACTATTTATATAATAAATATGAAAATTAAGAAGACCTAAAGGAGTTTGTGGGTATTTGCAGTTTACTCTATATACGGTATTACAAAAATATAATGTTGTATCATAGAATTAAATAAGTATCACTTGTTTTGATGTTAATATACTTAGAATAGATGGAAAAAAAACTTTCGCATTTATTCATTAAGATATATAGATATATATATACCCATAGCTTTGAGTAGTGGCATTTTGGCGAGCTCGGAGTTATTTTTATTTGCTCTTGTATACAGTGCTCAATGTTTTCTCAGACAGAAATTTATAATACTTAAAAAGATTATGAATTTTTAATATGCCATAACAACAGTTTCACGCTCTTCCGATCGTTAGATGGCGTAAAATACAAATTTGAGGTTAAATTCACGCTTAGTTCAAGTTCTTTGATACATTTTATGATTCTTTGTTAGGAATCTTTCATACTCACATCATAACAAAGCATAAATTTGACCCCAAATATATATATATATATATATATATATATATATATATTAGTCAATATGGCGGTCGTATGTGCTTTTTGATCTTTGATCTGAATTTATTTTAAGTCATACAATGAATCATAAAATTATAAAGGATATGGATTCATTTTGCATTTTGATGTAGAATTAAGTTGAATAATTGATAACATTTATTGGGATATTTATGTAGAGACTTTTCTTGTGATTTGATTCTGTTTTAGTGGAATTTTGAACTTTCGGGGCATATATATTGAATGTGTTTGTTTTGTATTGCACTTACGATATTTCTAATTTAGAAAAATATTTTTTTGCTCGCATGAGAATCATCATTTATAATTTTATGATTTATTGTATGACTTTAAATAAATACTGCTTTGAAACAATTGTAAACAACCATGATACCTTGGTGTATGCTCAATATTTGGAACTTTATTTTAAACATGTTTTCGAAAGCTATCTATATAGCAAGCTAGCTATCTATTTCTCCTTTTCCGTAACAAGAAATGAGTTTTCTAGGTTACCAGTATCGTAAATTTGTAAATAAACAAATAATATTAAAAAATTTAAGCTATATAATTTACTCCACTCTTAGTAGTGAGTTCGTTAGTGCAGATGGTAATAAATACCATTGCAAGTGATCTGACATCCTAGTTTCGAATCTCTCTCTCTCTCTCTCTCTCTCTCTCTCTCTATATATATATATATATATATATATATATATATATATATATATATATGTATATATATATATATATATATGATTATTTTTATTTACACAGACATGTACAAAATCTGCGACACTGGCATGGCGATGTTATCCATCAACAGCTTTCTTTCCAAATATGATCTACGGTTAATATCGGATTTTAACTCTGTCTGATAAGATCTCAAATTATAACAGCTATATATTCGGTAATACCTGGTGTGGCATTAGCCCTGGACAGGCATCCAGCTTCCACCAAAAGAGGAAGTTTTTAGAGAATATTACATCTACATACGGCCCCCAACCGCATGCGTATCCCGGTTAAGCTACCTTACATGCAGTGCCCAGTATTCCTAAATGTCACCCATCTGATACTAACCAGGCTCAACATTGCTTAACTTTGGTGATTTAACGAAACCGGTGTATCAACGTGATTATGTCGTGTTTGGTGGAGATGAAGCATATGTAGGTGCATATTAAAAGAAAAGAAATGATATTGCTAATAGGAAGACCCGAGGTTGCTAGGGATTGAATGAGAATCACTACTATGTACTTTTTGACTATGTTAACAACGCCATAATACTTTTTAAAAAAGATATTTCACCCCAAACAAGTCAGGACGTCACTGTAGACGTAAGGGGCTACTGAGAATTAGGGAGTAGGTTTAGGGTGTCATCCTAAGTTGGGAGCTGTGCAGCGAGATGTCTGTTTACATTAGTTTTAAACCTCTGTATGTAAGTAACGTTGGGGAAACATGGAGCAGGGAGGGAGTTCCAGAGGCAAGCAGCACGAGGAAAGAAGTTGCTGGAGTAGAAGACTCTCCGGCATCTGGGGACCTCCACAGTGAATGGATGCTAGCTGATTGTAGGGTTGTTCTAGTGTATTTGCGTCGAGGGGGCACTAGAGCAGCTAGTTCATCGGAGCATAATCCATTAAAGTATTTGTAAAACAAGCACAAGGATGTAACATTACGGCGATGGGAACTGGGCTGAAGCTTGGTGGATAGTGAGGGATAGTGAGTGGTAAGTTGGCGACACTTTTTTGGACCTTGTCAAGGAGGGAGAGACTAGTGGATGATGCACCAGCCCAGATGTGACAACAATACTCCATACCTGGGCGGATGGTGGCCTTTTAGAGATACAGGATAATGTCAGGTGTGAGGAGTTTACTAGCACGGTAGAGGGAGCCCATCTTCTTTGCAGAAGCCTTGGCAATGTCTTCAATGTATTTGTTCCGATTCATGAATGTTTAACTCTCAGGTAGGGTGTCATTTGCCATGGCAATCGGTGGTTGAAGAGGTTTCTTGTAGTTATTGAAGGAAAGGAGCTTTGTCTTTGCGGCATTAAAAGTTACCAACCATTTATGAACCCAATCAACTACAGCCTGGAGGTCACTTTCTAAGGATTCAGCCATTGCCTCGGATATGTACGCGTCCGTTTTTCCCACATGGTGTCATCAGCAAATATACCTATCTCAGACTCAATGTCATCAGGGAGGTCGTTTATGAAAATCAGGAACAACAAAGTTCCGAGCATGGATCCCTGGGGTATACCTGCATTTATGTCATGTTACTTAGATTAACGGCCATCGAGGACAACCTGGATCTTTCTTTTGATTAGGAAGGATCTAATTATATTTAATATTCGTCCAGTAATACCATATGAGTAAATTTTTAGGAGGAGCCCATATGCCATACCTTGTCAAAGGCCTTGGATATATCAAGCGCCACTGCCCTAGCTTCGCCTGCCTTGTCCAGTGTATGATGTATGCGTTCAGAGATGACTGTTAAGATGTCCGCAGTAGATCGTGCTTGTCTGAATCCATACTGGCTGTCAGAAAAAAGTTTAGCATTAACTAGTTACCGGACTATCGCTAGATTGATTACGGATTAAAAGATATTAGCAAAGATCGGGAGTAGGCTGATTGGACTATAGTTCTGAGGATCTGTTCTAACCCCAGAATTCTTTAAGACTGGTACCACAGAGGCAGTTTTCCAGCTATCAGGGAAGCAAGATTCAGCAAGGCATTTGTTGTAGAGTTTAGAGGGGGGAGGGTCCAGTTCTGTAGAGCATTTCGTTATTACTATTACCGGTATTAGATCAGGCCCACATGCTTTGGAGGTGTCGAGGTTTTTTATGATGACCTTGAACTGAGATGGGGCGATGACTTGGTTCTCAAGTGTGGCTTCAGTCCACAATGGGAATTGAGGGAGATGGTAGTAGAGTTAATGGCGAAACGTTGAGCAAGTAGTTCAGCCTTATCAGCTGTCGTGCAAACGACATCATTGTGGTTTGATAGCGGGGGAATCGTTGATTGCCCATTGTTCACCACACTATTGAAGATTTTCCAGAAATCGCAAGTGCCTAGTTTCTGTGACTGAATGCGTTTTTTGGTTATCTCTGTATACCTTCTCTTTGCTTCACCTATCACTGCCTTACAATTATTTCTTGATTCTATGAAGTTATGTCTATTCGCAGTTGACTTATGGCGGACGGACTTTCGGAATGCTTGCTGCCTCTCAGCAATGGCGGCTGCATATTTCGAGATGAACCATTTACAGGAGTGGGGTTTGCTGAAGAATTTTCGCATGGAGACATAGGCTTCAATGCCTGCTTTGACTCATTCGGTTAACTCATTTGCACACTGATCAGCAGGGAGTGAGAAGGCTTCAGTCCATGGGACATCGCTTATGTGATCTCTGATGGACTCAAAATCAGCCTGCTCGTAGTATCTCGTTGTTTTGAGCAATGGCTCATCAGCTTTTGAACAAGTTTTTAGGGTGATAGCAATCATAACCACGACGTGATCAACGTTCCCGAGTGGGCTATGCGCTCCAGTCACACAAGCCTCAGGCAGTGAGGTCAGGAACAGCTCAAGAAGTGAGGCTTGCTGGTCTACTTAATCAAGGAGGCGGGTTGGGAAAGCGACAGCCTGAGAGAGGGAGTGAGATAAGAATAAATTATACGTAGAGTTACCGGCTGCGTCAGTAAGGCTGGAGAATCCCAGCAAGTCACGTGGGTGTGCATTAAAATCCCCAAATACATGTAATTGGACATTCGAGTCGAGTGAGAGTGCTCTATCTAGACTTTCAGAAACAGAGTTAAGCAGGGTACAGTCCTGAGTCGAAGGGGAACGGTATAAGAAATATAAGTAACTAACGCTGTGGTGTAAAGTCAATCTAAAGCACATATAGGCTTGATCATCTTATTCTAACCTATGGGTGTTCCGAACATAAACTCCTAGTCCGTGCATATGTTTGTCAGAGTCTTTATGGTAGAGAGGGAGATAGTCAATCATGTCAAAGTGGTGAGAGGAAGTTGAGGATTGAAGGTTCGTTTCATTTAGTGCTAAGATATCCGGTGAGTTTGTCAGGAGAAAAGTTTATACGTCGTTGATGTTGGTTCTAAGTCTCCGGATATTAGTGAATGCGAGCCTCAACGGCAGAGGTGAAGATGTTTTCTGTTGGGTGTCTGGTTTAGATTTTATTTTTTTATTTTGCAATGTCATGTTTGTTTTTGATAGAGTGGTGGTGAACAAAGTGGGTTCATGTTAGGTGCCAATAAGCTCACACAACCAGTTCATTAGTTGCGACTTGGTCCATGTGGGTTGTGGCCTCGAGAAAGTCCACTGGGGATAACTGTAGGGTCCTTTTTCCATGCGCGACATGGCACGTACAGCTATCCACGGTATTATACAACTGATGATAGAGCAGCCGTTCTTAACGCTACCTAAGAGTTTGGGTTTCTGTCCTGTCAGTCGGAAACTGTCAGACAAGCTGTCTAACCTGTACCCTCAACTTGTCGTAACAAGAGCAGCCCAGACCGGTTATGTAAGACTGAACTAGATAACAATAAGTTGAGAAAAACAGACCGGACAACGATCAACGTTTGAGGTTTCTAGCCACACGGTAGCACACACACACCACCTAGCACAACTAAGTTATACCTACAATTTTTTCTTGTGTTGTTTTTACCGTAGCGCGACTACTAAAATGATTGTCGGGTTTTACATGAAGCTTGTTCCGATCTTGGGTATGACCTTAAAATACACCCGATGGTGAGGATCCAATTTAAGGAGTGTGGGGTTGCCATTACTCTCAAGTTCACCCTTATCTGGCGTCATAGTACCTGTCAGAGTTCCATCAATTGATTGAATAGAATCTATCAATTGCACACAATTTACTTATAAAATATACGCCTAAAAACATATTAACCTACAAACAATATAAGGAAATTGCAGCATAAAAATCTTTACCAAAATATTTTTCCTTAGAATTAAACAACCCGAAAACGTTGATATGTTGTAAAACAAAACAGCCAAACCAAACCCAAACTTAAATAAAATTGTAATTTTACTAAAATCTTCATAGATCCATCCTGACTCTCCTGGACATCACCTCCTGACTCTCCAAGTTCTCTGAAAAATCATTCCACTGATTTATAAAGTTCCATTGATATGGTTGATATGTTGTAAAACAAAATAAACAAATCAATCTACAAACTATTTATATACGAATAGAATCTGTTGGCAACATGGTGAGTCATGTAGGTACAATTAAAAACAAACGCCTACAATATTTTTGCTTAATGGCGACATGTTTTTCTACGCTTTGTTTTGTTTTGTTTTTTCACAGCACTGTAAAATTGCAGAAGCGGGACAAATACCATTCGATAAAGGCATTAGATTCCTCTCAATTATTCGGCCAAAAGATAAAGAAACCTTTATCTTCTTCGTTGCGAGTAATTTTTAACTTCCTATCTGTGACGTCATATCCTAACACGTAGCTCTATCATCGTGCTTTTAAAAAAAAAATTTTTTTACTTCTAATGGAATTTTCCATTAATTTTATCTCATGTGGAAAATCCCGTGTTAAACACTATTTTTATTAACTTGCATCTAAATATGGCTACAATATGTTTTGAGATCTTTTGGCTTTTGAGCAACGTGAGGTCTAGCTTTATCACAAAGTAGGATGACGGCAAACCTTTCAGCGGTTTAAGATATACTTCCAGTCGAAAATGAGTTAATATCCTTTTGCATTTAAAAACCTAAAAAGTTTCTGAGAAGCTTATGGACAAGAGTGAAAATTCATAGAGAAAGATGGTGACTAAATTTTATTGGAGAGAGGGGGTGCATCGTTTTCTTGTATTGGCCGACATTTGATTTCTGACCTAGAATTAATCCGTGTCATGCTTCGAATATATATCTGTCTACTCTGGATTCTAGGGTTACAGGGATTATCGTTACCAAGCGCCATTTGACAAGGCTTGACTTTTTTTGTCAGACCATGCCGGTATTTGTTCAGGCAACAGCGCAAACATTCAAAGTGTATCGATATAACCGATAATGCTTGGTTTTGGTGGAGTACAACGAACGTATAGGAATGGGATTGATTTTCATTTTCATGTTAGAAACACTAGTTAAATCTATCTGATTAGTGTAAATATTTCGATCGTGTAAAAATAGTCAGGTCATACAACGTGACCTCCAAAAGTGCTACCCGTGGAATCGTTAATAAAATAAATAATCATTTCGGCAATCCAACGATAGTTGGTACACATAAACTTCAGGTTATACTGTACTTGTCCTCCAAGTCTTAAACATGAATATCTAACAGTCTTCGTTTTAACGGTTACATTTGGTATTTTTCCTTCCTTCTTTGTTGTAGAAATGTGTTGCGTTGTCTCTTTCTCTTTCTTCTTCATAGTTGTGTTTATTATTCGTTGTTTCTTCCTCGGGGTCGTATCGTCTCTGTGGCTAGGATCCGTTGTCTGTACAACTTTGCTTCGACGAGTTATAAAAAATCGAGGTTTATTGAGAGAAAAAATTAAGCAATAACAAGTACAATTTACACTTATTAGTTACAATTATATTAACCTAAGTAACTATTAGCTAGATAGACAGACAGATAGATAGTTAGACTGATAGACAGATAGACAAATAGACAAATAGATCTGCGCTATTCTCCGTGTGTGATTCTCAACAGTTTTGCCGTCAGCGCCCATTCGTTTCGAGCTCCCAAGCGGTGTGGTCAAAATCTAACCGTTCTTCCCCGCCCTCGCCTAACGTGACGTCATATTCCTGGGCCCTCATTCGCATATCACTTCAAGCCTTACCCTCCTCTGAGCTCACCTGTCAATTCTCTCACTAGTAACAGGTTATTCTCAATACACTCTTTCAACTGCTTCCGCATACAGCAAGGTCAACTGACCCCGTACTCAATCACCTGTACTGAAATCTATACTAGCAAACGTACTCACCCGTTATCCAACAAACAATGATAAGCTTCTGACATGCTTCCCTGATTGTGGTTGTGATGGACTTCTTCAGTTCAAGAAGAGTTTGGAGATTGTTTAGATAGAAATTATCTTATAGATAATTCCACTGATAATATAGGGAGGTGAAAGTTTGATGAGTGTGAATCCCATTCAGGATCACATTTCTGCTGATGAAACAATCACTAAAGTGTCCCCCGTATCATTGAACAGATATAAAAGAAAGACTGTTGGGCATTCATGACTGAAGCTTGGTAGAAAAGTAAAGTATAGATTTATTCGTAGCAAATATGGTTGGATTGCCGATAGGATTGTGCATTTTATTGAAGATTCCATGGGTGGCATTTTGGGAATCACCCTGTATTTGATTTTCAGGATTCACGTTCAGCCGGGTAATCATATATTATTACAGATATAGAGTTATCAGTTGTTATCGGTGATCTCTCACGATTAAAAACAGGTGATTTTCTCTGTAGTACGAGTGAGAGCAATTTCAAGTACCATCTGCTTCTTTCTATCACTATTGAAGTTCACTTGATGTTCTCGCAATAGCCGTTTACCAGAAATTTCTCACTAGTAACAGCCGGTGATTTTCTTTTGAATTTAAGTGACAATAAGCCTCTTCAAGATTCCAGTCCTCTCCGTGCCCTATTTATTACAAACTAGTTGTAACCTTCATCTGTTGCAAATTGCTACCGTGCATTCTATGGACGCCCTGTGCGAACGCAGACCTAGCGACATTATTGTACCACGTGTGTTCAAACTGAAACATACTTATCTAAGTACTCTGATTAATGTACTTTCAGAATATATCTGGTTATAAGGTTCTGCCTCCAAAGCCTTTGTAGAAATGTGTGATATGTTTCCATTCTATGGATGTCTAGGGTGAACGCAGACCCCGGGATATTATTGTACCATCTTTTGGCAGAACAGATACTACACTTGTATCAGATCGAATTCAAATAAAGTGTATTCTAGTTCGTGTTTCATATTCGAAACAACAGCGCATCAGATGAAATTTTAAAAAGAACTGTTTGCATGCCATCTTTGGCGATCGACCAATCCCATCTTTTAAAACATTAGTGGAAAATGATCACGTACATATGAAATTGCCTTAGCGTATTATTATATAGATATTGTCATCATCATTTTTTACTTAATAGATGATCATTACAGTGATCGTTTACTGGTACAAAAAGGTGAATTGAAGTTCTTGTAAAACAAGCAAAGGGATACAACATTGCGGTGATGAAACAGCGTCTAAACTTGGTAGACAGTATGGGACCTATCAGATAAGGTGCTCTTTTTTATCCTGTCTAAGAGGGATAGATGGGTGGTTGGAGCATCAGTCCAGAGGTTATAACAATGCTCCATTGCATTGGCGTATTGTAGCTTTCTAGAAATATAGGATACTGGTGAGTCTGAGAACTATTCTAGCCCTGTAACAGGAGCTCACCTTATTTCCATGTTGGACTCTCGGGTAGGGTTCTATCAACTATGGCAATCAGGGGGTGGAAAGGTTTCTTATAATTGTTAAAGCAAAGGAGCTTTGTCTTAGTAGCATTGAATGTAACCATCCATTTTTGGCCTCATTCACTACAGACTAGAGGTCATTTTCTAAAAATTTGGCTATTGCCTTGGATATGTGTGCGTTCATTTAGCCCACATATCTAGAATAGAGCGTGGTGTCAGCAACAAATATACCTATTTCGATCGCAATTGTATCGGAGAAGTCGTTTATGAAAATCAAGAATAATAAAGGTCCAATGATCGACATCTGAAGAAAATCCATATTAATGTTATGTTGTTTAGATGTACGACCATCGAGTATCACTCAAATCTTTCTTTTGGCTAAGAAGGATCTCATCATATAAAATATTTGTCCAGTAATACCGTATGAATTAACTTTCGTGTGAAGAACTTTATGCCAAACCTTATCGAAGGTTTTGAATATATAAGTACTACAACCCTAGCTTCATCTACTTTATCCAGTGTATGGTATATGGGTTCAGAGATGAGCGTTAGGGTGTCCTCAGGAGAAAGGGCCTGCCTAAATCCATACTGTTAGTCAGAAAGAAGTTTAGCATTTACAAGGTGGCGAGCTATCGCTAGATTTATTATTGATTCAAAGATTTTAGCTAAGATCGGGAGAGGACTGATGGGGCGATAATTTTGCGAGTCAGTTCTTTCGCCATAATTATTGAAAATTGGTACCACAGAAGCAATTTTGCACCTATCAAGGAAGCACGACATTTATTGTGAGTTTGGAGAAGATAGGGAACAAAGCATTATTTTTATTACTATAGCAGGGATAAGATCAGGTCTACATGATTTTGAGGTGTCAAGGTTTTTATGATACCCAGGACATGTGAAGGGGTTATGATCAGATCATAGTGTGGCATCTGTTCGTAGCGGAGAATACGAGAGGGGTGGTTTGTGAAGTTCAAGGTGGAGTTTAAAACAAACCGTTGGGCAATCATTTCAGCCTTATCCGTTGTCGTACAATCGACATCATAGTGGTTGAATAGTGGGGGAATCGTTGATTGCCAATTATTTCCCTAATATAATAGATTTTCCAGAAAGAGTGTTATTACACTCTTACAGGGGTTTCTTGATGATATACATTTTTGTCCATTTGTAGCCGACATATTGCGGTTGAATCGGCGGAATGCTTGCTGCCTATGTGCAATAGCAGCTGCGCAGGTCGAAGTGAACCATTGGGAAAAGAAGGACTTACCATAGAATTTCTGCGTGTGGACATATGCTTTCATGTAGTTGCTTCTTTTTCCATTTTGGTTGCATCGCCATTTTCTTTCTAGTTTCTCTGCTATTTGTATTGTTGGTTCGGGCGGGAATCAGCTTAGCGTGTTCGAAAATCAATATCCGATTAAAAAAAAAACATTTATTCTTGATAATGCCTATGTAAACTAATATCGGCATTATAAAGCTTCCTTCCTTCGAAGCAAGAGTTGATATTTATTTACTCCTCGCGGAGTTAGGCACAAGGCCAGTTTTATCTTACTCCCACAAGTAAGATGTGACCCAAGATCGGGTCGAGCAAGTGGGGTTAAAAGCCAGCGCTCGAGAGGTGAGCACTCTGGCCATTTAAAAATTGCCTGGGCAGCCCCGTCGGCATTCCCCGGTAGGGGCGCCTCAGACAGTAAGCAATAAACTTACTCCTCCCCAAAGAGGGGAGGCGAAGCCTGGGAGGGTGGACCTCCTAGAACTGCACAGGACAGGCGTGCAGTATCCATCGGAACAGATACTACACTTTGATCTTAGCCAAAAGGTAGGCACAAAGATGTTGATAGCATAGAGCTAAAAGACTCACTGATAACAAAACGGTTGGGTTTCAAATCTCAGTGTGAAGCACTCGCTCGACTAGCCAGAGTTAAGAGCTAAAACAAAACAGTCTCAGTATAACTATATATATATATATATATATATATATATATATATATATATATATATATATATATATAGGCAAACATTATTAAATAACACGGAGTATTTTGCTTGATAAGACGTTTTTAATTTTTTCAAAGCGTCCAGTTAGTATTTCGGTCAAATTGGTGTATGTAAGTTCCGTGAGTTTCTTGTTTCGTATATATATATATATATATATATATATATATATATATATATATATATATATATATATATATATATATATATAATTATTTTTATTTACACAGACATGTACAAAATATGCGACACTAGCATGTCGATGTTATCGATCAACAGCTATTATAAACTGAGATCTCATCAGACAGAGTTAAAATCCGATATTAACCTTAGATCATATTTGGAAAGAATAAAATGGAGAAAAAAGAAAGAAATTTAAAATTTAAATTTGGAAAGTCACGTGGTTTGGACCGTTAAGAAACAAAATCAAAAAATAATGATGTAAAAAAAAAAAGTTAATATAAAATATAAACTAAAATAAAGTAAAAACAGAGAGAAATAATAAATAGATAGATAGATAGATAGATAGATAGATAGATAGATAGATAGAGATAAAATGAAATAAGATAATATATATATATATTGTTTTGTTTTGGGCAGTGTTAGGATTGTAATAAATTTTGAATGAGAGTACTCACCTAATATCTAGGGGCTATAAAATAAAATAAACAAGTTCTGTGTGTCCCCCAAAAGGTACGAAGTAGGCTGTAAAATGTTCTCGTCTTCTTTCTTTTTAAGTGTCTTGGTAATAAAACTAATAAATTATATATATATATATATATATATATATATATATATATATATATATATATATATATAATCATAAAGGCTGACACCAACAAATAAGAGTGCTAGATCGAACTGGAAGGCCAAGCGCGTTGTAAGTTCTTCTTTCTCTTTTTCAACGCCTGGATCTCCATCAACCCACCCCTTTGTGTCTTGTATTTGTGGTCGACTAAATCCTTCCGATGTCTTGAGAAGGCCAATAAAAACTCTGTACTGACAAGTTGGTCTCATGAATTGAGAATGCGTTGGTCACAATAAACGATGCAAATTATGAATAATCAACTTTTTACATTTCCATCTCCCCCCCTCTCTCTCTCTCATATATATATATATATATATATATATATATATATATATATATATATATATATATATATATATATATATATATATATATATATATATATATATATATCATGCATCATAAGTTATTTTGAAAGTCAAGAGCTAACATAAAGTATTTTATTTACAATCTATAAGGGCCTACTGAACTGGGGAATTTAAAGACATGAAATTTCAGATAAAATAGAATGGTTAATATGACGAGCTAAATAATAACACAGGCACGTATTTAAAGCAAACCGATATTTCAGTCGTGGAACCTACCTTAATATGTGGTAGAAAAGAGCTTTATTGGAAAAATAATGTCTTTTTATACAGAAAAATGTTGAAAAAATCCGGAGGGAGGGTCGAAGGCGTAGTATTAAGTTCAGAGCAACAAGAAAAGGGAGAGGCGAAGTAGAAATAAGATGGACGAAGAAAGAGTGGGAGAAGAATAGGTAGGTATTTGATAGGGTGGGCAAAATAGATGGGAGAAAGCAGCGGTAGGAGTGATGTGGATGGGAAAGGTGCTAGTATACGTTAGCAATGAGGAAATAGTAGGTCGAGTATGAAATAGAAGGAAGAGGCAAAGAGATGGAATTAAAAATATGTGGTTGTGGTTTTTAATTCATGATGCTAGTGGTAGGAGTGATGCTATGAACGACGGGAGTAGTAATTGGGTCGAATATGAAATGAAAAGAGGAGGCGATTAGAAAGGAGATAAAGACCGCAAGGTTGCTGTATTTAATTAATCAAATATCATGTTTTATCAATTTTTGTTCAGCGGGATTCGTCGTGCAATAATATCTGAACTATTGAAATCTAGAACTTTGTTCGATCTCATGTTTAGTTTGTGAAATGACACTAAACTCTTAAAGTCGTCTCAGCTTAGTATTATGAGCGAATTTTAAAATCGCGTATTTTTGTGTATTAAAATGATGCTCATGGGCAAGCATGTGTTAAACGAGTGAGTTTAAAGTGTCTCCTAACTTAATAGCTCTATTGTGTTCGTATATTCTTTTTTTTAAAAAGGGGCTGTGTTCCCCCAATATAGAATGTATTACAGTCACTGCATTGAATTGTGTATAAACCGTGTGTGTATTGATAGTGTGGAGTCTGTGTTTTTGTGTTTGCTGAGTATGTTTTTGATGGTGAGTGAGGTGGATTGAATTTGTTTTAAACGTGTTTAGATAAGGTGGAGTAGAGGTTATGTTGTTTGAGTTTTTGAGGAGGATAACAATTCTTAATGTTGGGTGGAAGTAGATTTTGTTTTGGCGTTGTGTTAATTGCGAACGGCCTTTTTCCTAGCCTTGATAATAAAATGTGTGTGGTACTTTAAAGCTTTTTATAGTGGTATATTTATTGGCGAGGTGTTGTGAACTGCATGTACGGAGTGCTCTGGGATATTTATACATAAATAACACTAAACAATCAAACATTTTGAAAATTTTGCAAAATTCAGAAGGTGCAGGCCAAAAATAGCCGTTAGGGCTCCACGGGACTCAAAATCCATCATTTTTCGGTGAAAAAGTGGTTTCATGCGACATTGCAGGTCCTAAAACATCCTCATAAGCTATGAATGGATATAGATGGTTAAATCTGATATAGTACTTTAATTTAGGACCATTTTCAGGCTGTGAAAGGGTTTTCATGAATGTAAAATAGCCAAAAGCTATTGGCCTGCACCTTCTAAATTCTGCAAAATTTTCAAAATGTTTGACTGTTTAGTGTTATTTATGTATAAATGAACACAATAAAATACTACTCGCATGAATCCGAAATTTTCACCCATTACGTGCCACCCCTATTAAGATCCACAAACATACACATTTTTGCGATGTCTATTCACAGATAACTGCGAGTCTTTTTGAATTCGTTTTACTTATGTGTCACCGTATGTCAGCACTCAAAGACCACCTAAGGATAAGGGTTAATGAATTTGTCAGGTGGACGGTGTACAACGTCATGAGGATTGGTAACGAATGTCGAAACTGAGTAGAGTCTGATTATTTAAGAGGACGACTAAACAAGAATTTGTTTTCATTGGACTTGAAAACAATCATGTTGTAGTCGGCTTGAAAGCAGCCTCGTGGTATTGTGTTCCACAGACAGGTAGTTCTAGAAAAGAACCTTGGCTTGGGGAAGTTCCGTTTAGTTTTGGGTACACAGAGTAAGAAAGAGAAACGATTTACAGTGGTTGTAGCAAGACGAGTTTTTGTTGTCAATGTTTTACAGGGGGAAACCTACAATGAAAATAACGATAGAACAGGGAAATACTAGCAACGTCTCTTCTGTTAGAAGGAAAGAAAAGAGGACACTAAGTCGGTGTTGTATTCGGCAAGAACGGAAGGACTCAGCGGCATCTCCCCAGACGTACTCCACCTTAGAACGTATTTGGAACAGGCTTAAGTCAATGGTGATTTCGGGACAAGATTAAAGTAAATATCTATTCAGGTCGGTTTCAGATGACTATACTCCCAGGCATTATCTCATCTTTTTGGGGAGATGGTGGTTTATCGCCGATAGCCTGGGACGCTTTCACCGGGGAATGCCGACCAGGACGATCATTGTAAATTTTGCATTCATCCAGGGTGCCCTCTTTTTGTGGGAAGGTCTTAATTTCTCACTACAAACTGACCTTGTACCTTATTTTGCTACAGTGGAAGCAGATAAAAAAACTCTCAATCCAATGCAGTATGTTCTCAACTAATCTATTTTCATCAACCCTTCGGCTTTCTGAAAGCATGGATCGATTTACTACTCAATATCCTGCGACTTCAGTTTCCAGCCTAAGCAGAGACTATCAACCGGACACCCAGTAACTGCAGCATATGTATCCGGCATTGGTCAACAGAAAATGCCTAATCCTGATACACGCCAATTCTTAACCACAATTCTCATATATTACTTTGCGGAAGCTTAACAAATTCGGCTATGAAATTCTTACTCGTCGTATTAGCGGAGTTCTCGCCAACCGACTATGGGTTCTTTAAGTATTTCAACCAAATTTTGGCGGAAGAAAAATTTACACAAAGAAATACACAATCGAAAATATTCCGATGGTGGGAATTTTATGCAACTGTAATAGGTAAACATGTTTCTGTGTGACAAAAACGTGTCGATTGTAATCTTTTTGTTTCGATTAATAACATTCGGTTTAAGCTGATTCTTAAACAATTTAAGTTAGAGGTAAAAACCGACATTTCTTTTTCAGACTAATCTTATATTTCAATTTATAAACCTCTGTTTAAGCTGTGTGATAGGCTTAAACAAACGAAATAAGTTACTGGCATGCTAAGCAATTGCCTTTCCTTCTCTTCTCGTATTTGTTTCAATCATTCTTTTCCTTTCCTTTCCTTTTCTCTTCTTTTCTCGAATTTCTTTTCCCTTCTTAAAAGCTATGCAGTTATGATCACGTTGACACACCGGTTCCCATAAGATCATCGAAGATAAGCGACGTTGAGCTTGGCCAGTACTTATAATGTGTAACTGTTTTTTAATAGGTGATGTATGTAAAACCCTGTTCTAGTGACCTTGCAATTACAACGAACAATCCTGAACTGTCTGTTGTGATCAGACACCGGCTGTCAATGACAGATTAATTTAAGAAAAGCTATACTTAAATCAAAGTAAAAGTAGGAACTTACAGTAAAACAATGGTCTACAACTACATCCGCATAAACAGGTCACATGACTAGATGTTAATTATTGAAGCTTCCCACACGGTTTCAAAAAAAGACAATTTTGGTAGCCAATTGGTTTTCATAAAAGCGACATGATCGTGGACCAGAATCAGGTTCCAGGGTTGCAAGCACACAACGTAGAGGTCAGATGTGAAATAAGCAGCAGCATTACAGACGGAAACGACTCCGGTCGCAATTGTTGTCCACGCACTTATGGCAACTTGTGGCATCGCAATTGTACAACTACAATAATAATACATATCTACACACGTTAGAGCTCACACACCTATGCAATAAACATACACACATATACACACAATTATATGAATCATAACAACATAATAAAATGAAAAGATGTAAAATTTGAATATGTTTTCTTTTTCGCTGATATTTGCATCCCCAATACGCCCCCTTATAACCAATTGAAGTTCAGTGTCATTAAACGACATTATTTACTTACCATAATAATATTAATAAAGGAGAAAGTAACCCACTACAACACTACCTTAAAAAAGAAGGTTAGGCCTAGGAGAACGATATCATGACACACGAACATATACTACTGTTGCATACCTTAATTTTCTCCCTCATCTGTTGTAGAGGGTGGTGTGTCGTCTAGTGGATGAATTCTTTGTTCTTTTCTTCCTGCCGTGAACCACGTCGTCTGTGTTTGAAACAAAAGCCTCATGATGCACTCCGAAGACAAACTCTTCTTTTAAATTTAATTCATTTTATTACAAGCATTGTTATTTCAACTGGGAGTCATTCACTACGCCGAGAGAGAGAGGGAGAGAGCAAATCACTACTTTATCGTAGTTAGTTAACAATCTTTTCTTAACCATTCATAGAGAGGGGGAAAGGATTTCTCTTGCTTGTATTCCCTTAATGGAAATATTTCCCTTATTTTTACATCATGAATCGCACGTCCTGCTCGGTTCTCCTTCCGAATCAGACTGACTAAAACTCGCTTCTCACAAGAACCAGTGACGTCACAGAGCCTCTCGCAGGTGCAGACTGACCCTTGATCTGGGGTCTCGTCACACGGTAACCTTGTCACGTCTGTTAGCTCTGACTGTGAGAACAAGCCTTATTCTGCACTCGACTACACCCGCGTTAACTCGCGCAAGTCAAACCAACGATTTCCAACAGATACGTCCATTCCCATAGGGCCATTATCCAACACTACACTACTACCACCCTCCCAAAAAAGGGAGATGGTGATGCCTAAGTAGATTGTATAATGACCAGAGAACAGATGCTAGGGCACCATCAAAGGTACTACACTATCCACCAAAAGATAAGGTAATGTCTGGGAGGATGGTCGCATTAGAACAGAACGGATACTACACCAAAAAATGAGGGGGTAATGCCTGTGATGATAGTATCATGACAACAGAGAGGATACTACACTACCCCCTCCAAATAAAGAAGGTAATCTTTGGGAGGATAGTATTACAGAAAAGACAATATACTACCACCCCACCGCCCCCGCAAAAAAAGAGTTGGTAATCTCTGGGTAGATGCTATCATGACCACAAAACACGGAACCCTCCCCCAAAAAGAGGAGGAAGTTATGCCTGGGAGGAAGGTATGGTGAATAAAGAATAGATACTACACTACAGTCCACCCCACGAATTAAGAATTGATACATAGCATGAAATATTATAGTAAACTGAATTGAGCATTAACAAAAGTAATAGTATAGTTCGGCTTCAGACAAGCAGGTACCAAATCTCTATCATTAATAGAAGTAATTGTATTTTATGTACCTCCTCTCCAGGAGGTTAGACACAAGGTCAAGTGTTGGTTTTGATGAAAGTGTTTTTGCGGAATAAACTGGATTTGAACCCGGCACATCCAGGTTCTCAGTCCGTGTCGTTAACCACTTAGCCACCGTGTCATCACCATAGAAGTAATTGTATAGTTTCGGCTTCAAACAAGCAGGTACCAAATCTCCATTATTAAAAGAATTAAAAGTATAGTTTCGACTTCAGACAGACAGATACCAAATCTCCATTAGTAATAGATGTGTTATGCTCGTTGGTGATATTAATAGACTCCATATAGAAGGGATTAGTTTCCAGTTTTGTGTCTATTTTGCCTCATGAAAAAACTGTCGCAATCTTGTATGATGTGTTTTTATCTTTTCACGTCGCTTTAAATTTCTGTTCTAATTCACTGAGCATTTCGGTCACTTTCAACATAACAATATGGCATCCATTTTTTTCTTTTTCAAACAATGAAAAACATTCCAGTTTCTTCGTCTTTCTTTTTCCTACCCTGACACGCGTGTTGCTATTTTATGCAAATCAAACCCCCTGCCACCCGAGAACGAGGTAAATAATTTCGGGTAGATAATCATCAGTGAAACTGTGAGTCATTTTTCGCCTGCTCATTTGAATATTTTAAAATAGCTGAATGAACAACATTTTTTTGAACAGGTCAAAGATTTATGTTTAATGTTTTATGTGTTTATCCTTTACAGGTATAGAATTGCAATTCACTGGAGGAGAAAAGGCGTTTTGTGTGCGTTGGTGTATGCTCGAACACAGTCGAACCAGACTGTGTTGCGTGCATTAGTGAGAAAGATGTCTAAAAAGACACAAACGGAAATGCAGATTTGAACATGACACAAGGCATTCAAAAAAGAAGGAAGGCTCTATGTGCAGGGCAAAATGATCTGGACGACCAATAAAATCGAAAGAACACGGTCGTGTCTCAAGTGATGCGCAATATTCAACATTTGTTGAATCATTCATAGAATTCACATACCTTTGATTTTCTCATTCAAATTTGGATGGAATATATCTGTTCAACATTAAACCAGATATATTTAATTTACCTTGACTATGTATTTTCTGTGCTATTTACATCTCAGATGATATAATTTTGAAACACCCTGTATGTATACATGTATGTATTACATACCTAATATAATAAACACACACACATATATATAGTAGTATGAAAATATATTTATGGCAAATAAGCTACACTGAGGCGTCCATATTTCATCCCCGCAGGGAATCATTAAGCCAAGTGCACTCATCTCGATGATTCCCTGCAGGGATGAAATGTAGACGCCTCTGAGTAGCTTACTTGCCATAGATTTTTTTTTGTTAACTTAAAATATAGTTCAGGGTTTGAGAAGAGTAAAAAGAAAATTCGGAGGATGGGGTTAGAGAGATGGGGGAGGGGTCGGGGAAAATGTTAGGAATCGGGCCTAACTTTTCAGGGGTAAGGCCAAACTTTTTAGGGGTCGGCCAATTTTTTTCTTATTTCTTTTGGAACTTAAAATATTTCTCAGGGTTGTGGGAGAGTGAAAAAAAAGTTGGGGTGCTGGAGAGATTGAGGTGTCGGGGCAAATTTTTTTTTCTGTTAACTTAAAATATTTCTCAGGGTTGGGGGAGAGTAAAGAAAAATACGGAGGGTGCAGTTAGAGAGATGGGGGGAGGAGGGAGGAGAAAATTTTAGGGGTCAGACCAATTTTTTTTTTTTTTTGAACTTAAAATATTTCTCAGGGTTGTGGGAGAGTAGAAAAAAGTTGGGGGGGGGGGCTGGAGAGATTAGTGGGTCGGGGAAAATTTTAGGGGTCGTGCTAAATTTTTGGGGGTCGGGCTACTTTTTTTTTCTTTTTTTGAACTTAAAATATTTCTCAAAGTTGTGGGAGAGTGAAAAAAAGTTGGGCGGGTGCTACAGAGATTAGGGGGTCGGGGAAAATTTTAAGGGTCAGGCAAATTTTTTAGGGGTCGGGCCAAATTTTGTTTTTCTAACTTAAAATATTTCTCAGGGTTGGGGGAGAGCCAAAAACAAGTTGGGTGGATGGCTTCAGAGATTAGGGGGTCGGGGAACATTTGGGGGGTCGGGCCAAATTTTATTTAATTTTTTTTTTCACTTAAAATATTTCTCATGGTTCCCACAACCATGAGAAATATTTGGGGGGCTGGAGAGATTAGGGGATCGGGCCAAATTTTTTTTTTGAACTTAAAATATTTCTCAGGGTTGTGGGAGAGTGAAAAAAAGTTGCTATAGGCCTGGAGAGATTAAGGGGGCGGGTAAAATTTTAGGGGTCGGGCCGAACTTTTTAGCAGTCGGGGCAAATTTTCTCTTTTTTTTATAAATTAAATATTTCTCAGGATTGTGGGAGAGTGAAAAAAAGTTGGGGTGCTGGAGAGATTGAGGGGTCGGGGAAAATTTTAGGGGTCGGGCCAAATTTTTTCTTTTTTTTTAACTGAAAATATTTCTCACGGTTGGGGGAGAGTTAAGAAAAATACGGAGGGTGCGGTTAGAGAGATGGGGGAGGAGGGAGGGGAAAATGTTAGGGGTCAGACCGAACTATTTAGGGTTCGGGCCAAATTTTTTCTTTTTTTTTAACTTAAAATATTTCTCAGGGTTGAGGGAGAGTGAAAAACAAGTTGTGGGCGAGGGCTGGAGAGATTAAGGGGTCAGGTAAAATTTTAGGGGTCGAGCCGAACTTTTTAGGGGTCGGGACAAATTTTTTTGGTCATAATTCTCAGGGTTGTGGGAGAGTTAAAAAAAAGTTCGGCCCGACCCCTAAAATTTTCCCCGACCCCTCAATCTCTCCAGCCCCCCCACCCTAACTCGTTTTTCATAATCGCCCAACCCTGAGAAATATTTAAAGTTAAAAAAAAATGATAATTTGGCTTGACTCCTAAAAAATTTAGCCCGACCCCTAAAATTTTCCACGACCCTCTAATCTCTCCAGCCCGCCCCCATTTTTTTTTCACTCTCTCACAACCTTGAGAAATATTTTAAGTTCAAAAAAAAAAATTGGCCTGACCCCTAAAACGTTCGGCCCGGCCCCTTAAATTTTCCCCGACCCCTTAATCTCTCCAGCCCCCCCCCAACTTGTTGTTCACTCTCCCCCAACCCTGAGAAATATTTTAAGTTAAAACAAAAAAGAAAAAATTTGGCCCGAACCCTAAAATTTTCCATGACCCCGTAATCTCTCCAGCCCCCCCCCCCGAATCAGACTGACTAAAACTCGCTTCTCACAAGAACCAGTGACGTCACAGAGCCTCTCGCAGGTGCAGACTGACCCTTGATCTGGGGTCTCGTCACACGGTAACCTTGTCACGTTTGTTAGCTCTGACTGTGAGAACAAGCCTTATTCTGCACTCGACTACACCCGCGTTAACTCGCGCAAGTCAAACCAACGATTTCCAACAGATACGTCCATTCCCATAGAACACTACACTACTACCACCCTCCCCAAAAAGGGAGATGGTGATGCCTAAGTAGATTGTATAATGACCAGAGAACAGATGCTAGGGCACCATCAAAGGTACTACACTATCCACCAAAAGATAAGGTAATGTCTGGGAGGATGGTCGCATTAGAACAGAACAGATACTACACCAAAAAATGAGGGAGTAATGCCTGTGATGATAGTATCATGACAACAGAGAGGATACTACACTACCCCCTCCAAATAAAGAAGGTAATCTTTGGGAGGATAGTATTATGATTACAAAAAAGACCAATATACTACCACCCCACCACCCTCGAAAAAAAAGAGTTGGTAATCTCTGGGTAGATGCTATCATGAAAAACAACGAAAATAATAAAAAGCAAACGCCAACCGAAAAACCTCAAACAAATTTTAACCTCATCTAAACTCAACCAACACACAATACAAGGGGTCACAAAATGCAACAAGGAAAGATGTGGGGTCTGTGACATCATAATGGAGGGGAACTCATACACATTTAAAAACCCAACACAAACATTCACAATAAAAAAGACCTTAACTGCACCTCCAAGAACGTTGTCTATGTGCTAGAATGTACAACATGTAATGAGGCTTATATAGGTGCGACGAAAACATTTAATAATAGAGTATCTTTACATAAAAGCAACATTAAAATCAAAGAAAACCGTAAATTATTCGTGTCCCAACATGTGCACTCATGCAGCGGAGGAAAATTCAAAATAATGCCAATTTTCCAAAGCCAAGACTACACTTACTTACTAACACAAGAGAAAAACTTCATACTTAAATTTAATCCAACATTAAACAGATCATAACTCTAACAACACACACTTTGATCACACTTTATCCACCTCTAGTTAAGTACAAACATAAATAACTATTTATAGTTATCTATAGACTGGAAAATTCTTATTCAAGGAAAATAATCATAATACATAACTTCTTATTGCGCACTTCTACACAGCTATGAGTCAAATAGCAACTTGTGTTAAATGAATCATTTACAATAGACATTAAATTTGCACATTAAATACCGGACTATGAAATCGGCCAAACCAAGTTCAAATCTATTTGGACCGTTTGCATTAACTTATCTTTTGCAAATATGTGTATATATGTATGTATGTGTGTGTGTATATATGTATATATATATATATATGTATATATATGTGTATGTATATGTGTGTGTATGTATGTATGTATGTGTATATAATTCAACCTTTATCCCCCTCTCTGTCACTATAACCACACGCCTGTGTGTGTGCGCGCGTGGGTGTGTGTGTGCGTATTTATGTGTGTGTGTGTATGTATCGCTCACCTATTCACAAGACTCAAGATTAGACCACACGCATACGGGCACGCGCGCACACACGCAGGCGCGACTTCGTTCTTGGAGACGACAAAAAGCAATAAAAAGTATTAAATTTCAAAAGACATATTAAAAACAACGAAAATAATAAAAAGCAAACGCCAACCGAAAAACCTCAAACAAATTTTAACCTCATCTAAACTAAACCAACACACAATACAAGGGGTTACAAAATGCAACAAGGAAAGATGTGGGGTCTGTGACATCATAATGGAGGGGAACTCATACACATTTAAAAACCCAACACAAACATTCACAATAAAAAAGACCTTAACTGCACCTCCAAGAACGTTGTCTATGTGCTAGAATGTACAACATGTAATGAGGCTTATATAGGTGCGACGAAAACATTTAATAATAGAGTATCTTTACATAAAAGCAACATTAAAATCAAAGAAAACCGTAAATTATTCGTGTCCCAACATGTGCACTCATGCAGCGGAGGAAAATTCAAAATAATGCCAATTTTCCAAAGCCAAGACTACACTTACTTACTAACACAAGAAAAAAACTTCATACTTAAATTTAATCCAACATTAAACAGATCATAACTCTAACAACACACACTTTGATCACACTTTATCCACCTCTAGTTAAGTACAAACATAAATAACTATTTATAGTTATCTATAGACTGGAAAATTCTTATTCAAGGAAAATAATCTTAATACATAACTTCTTATTGCGCACTTCTACACAGCTATGAGTCAAATAGCAACTTGTGTTAAATGAATCATTTACAATAGACATTAAATTTGCACATTAAATACCGGACTATGAAATCGGCCAAACCAAGTTCAAATCTATTTGGACCGTTTGCATTAACTTATCTTTTGCAAATATGTGTATATATGTATGTATGTGTGTGTATATATGTTATATATATATATATATATATATATATATATATATATATATATATATATATATATGTATATATATGTGTATGTATATGTGTGTATGTATGTATGTATGTGTATATAATTCAACCTTTATCCCCCTCTCTGTCACTATAACCACACGCCTGTGTGTGTGCGCGCGTGGGTGTGTGTGTGCGTATTTATGTGTGTGTGTGTGTGTATGTATCGCTCACCTATTCACAAGACTCAAGATTAGACCACACGCATACGGGCGCGCGCGCACACACGCAGGCGCGACTTCGTTCTTGGAGACGACAAAAAGCAATAAAAAGTATTAAATTTCAAAAGAAATCCGGCGCACCCTAGGAGGCTGGGATGATCGATGGGTAACACGCACTTGACCAAGAGAAGCAGGAACCCACACACCCGCAAACACACGCATGCGCAAAAACAATAACAAATTCCTCAAATGAAACATTTACTCAAATCGAAAGACATTTCTTCAAATGGATTTTCATATCTGATGAAAGCGGAACACCGCTTGAAACGCGTTATATAACATTATAAAATGGTAAAACAACAAAATAATAAATAAATGTTGAAAAAAAGATTCTACAAATGTTGGTAGCCTTACTCCTTTACATATATACTTTTCTCTCGTTGGAACTGCACTAATACTGCACTACCCTCTTTTCTATGTATATATATATATATGTATGTGACGGTTTCAACAGTCAAACTTTTAAATCTCCTATATGTGTAAAACGCCATCAACGCCATCATGTACATTTCAACTTTACGACGCTTTTCGAGTTATAAACTACTCGCCGTTATAATTCAAAAATGAGCACAACAGTAAAGTCATAATTCGTAAAGACACTAAAACTAATACCGCCTGAAGATTATTTGACGATTCAAATCGAAAGTACTTGCAAAAAAGAAAAAAAAATGGAACAAGAAACCCATGGATCATATTTACATCAATTTGACCGAAACATTAGATGGACAATTCGGAAAATTGCAAAAAGAAAAAAAAGTCGCATCAAACAAAACCACTCCGTGTTATTTAATAATGTTTGCCTAAATGAAAATATGCTGCCTAAATACACACAATGTATATATATATATATATATATATATATATATATATATATATATATATATATATATATATATATATATATATATATATATATATATATATAATGTATATATATATATATAATGTATATATATATATATATAATGTATATATATATCTATTAATAATGGAGTTTATGTATCTGTCTGTCTGTCTGTCTGAAGCCGAAACTCCAGTATGACTATCTTACTGAAATTAATATTTTTGAAATTCTTTATATACTGTCACTAAAAGTCGCTTAGACACCAGATGGGTTTTGTCATTTACATAAGTCATTCCTTTAAACCTTCAATTAAATTAATATTTACAAATATACACTTATAACTGCTATTATCAAATTTACATATGTATTTACAATATTTTCCGATAAGGTTATATTAATAAACATTATTCATACAATTAATTAAAGGCATTTTCATCATAACCGGCGTGTTTTCTAAACCATTTCAACTCGAGTACTGTTAAAATTGCAAAGTCATTGGCTGTTTAATCAGTGTTGTCCTCCCTCCCCCTGGCAATTAAATATAGCAATCTGATTAAGCAGCCGATTGGCTGTTTAATCAGTAGTGCCCTCCCTCCCTCCCTCCGGTAATTAAATATGGCGATCTGATTAAGCAGCCGATTGGCTGTTTAATCCGTAGTGTCCTCCCTCCCTCCGGTAATTAAATATGGCAATCTGATTAAGCAGCCGATTGGCTGTTTAATCAGTAGTGCCCTCCCCCCTCCGGTAATTAAATATGGCGATCTGATTAAGCAGCCGATTGGCTGTTTAATCAGTGGTGCCCTCCCTCCCTCCGGTAATTAAATATGGCGATCTGATTAAGCAGCCGATTGGCTGTTGAATCAGTATGACCTCCCTCCTTCCGGTAATTAAATATGGCGATCTGATTAAGCAGCCGATTAGCTGTTTGATCAGTGGTGTCCTCCCTCCCTCCCTCCGGTAATTAAATATGGCGATCTGATTAAGCAGCCGATTGGCTGTTTAATCCGTGGTGTCCTCCCTCCCTCCGGTAATTAAATATGGCGATCTTATTAAGCAGCCGATTGGCTGTTTAATCAGTGGTGTCCTCCCTCCCTCCGGTAATTAAATATGGCGATCTAATTAAGCAGCTGATTGGCTGTTTAATCAGTAGTGCCCTCCCTCCCTCCGGTAATTAAATATGGCCATCTGATTAAGCAGCCGATTGCCTGTTTAATCAGTGGTGCCGTCCCTCCCTCCGGTAATTAAATATGGCGATCTGATTAAGCAGCCGATTGGCTGTTTAATCAGTAGTGCCCTCCCTCCCTCCGGTAATTAAATATGGCGATCTGATTAAGCAGCCGATTGGCTGTTTAATCAGTGGTGTCCTCCCTCCCTCCGGTAATTAAATATGGCGATCTGATTAAGCAGCCGATTGGCTGTTTAATCAGTAGTGCCCTCTCTCCGGTAATTAAATATCGCGATCTGATTAAGCAGCCGATTGGCTATTTAATCAGTGGTGTCCTCCCTCCCTCCGGTAATTAAATATGGCGATCTGATTAAGCAGCCGATTGGCTGTTTAATCAGTGGTGTCCTCTCTCCCTCCGGTAATTAAATATGGCGATCTGATTAAGCAGCCGATGGGCTGTTTAATCAGTAGTGCCCTCCCTCCCTCCGGTAATTAAATATGGCGATCTGATTAAGCAGCCGATTGGCTGTTGAATCAGTATGCCCTCCCTCCCTCCGGTAATTAAATATGGCGATCTGATTAAGCAGCCGACGTTAATCTGGCACGTTAAACATGTAAACAACAACGCTGGCAAACACCGTGCTCAGTTTTCTATTTTTAAAACCGTCCTAAGTTTGTTTATTCTTAGCCATTATGTTTTAAAACACAAAGTTATTAAATCAAATTGTTTAATTAAAATAATAATTGATTTAAAAATTACTATATAAAAACGCGCGTGCACACGCACACACCCACACACAGTTCAGGTAAACTTGTTCTTTCCGAGAATTAAAATTTTTTTCGTGTTTTCTGTATTTGATTTCTTAATACTTTCATATCCAATATTATCATTTTTTCACGACCTCAACAGAATTTATGATTCCATGTTTTATTTATTAAAAAAAAGATGTGATTTTTTTTCTTTAATGTCAACAAAATAAACTAACACATTGTACTGGAAAACTATACAATCAGTTGATTGTAGAATCAAATTGTTTAATTAAAAAAGGTACACACACACGCACACACGCGCGCGCGTTCACTGTATTTGATTTTTTGGTGCCTTTTCATTTTAGGACCCACGCTAACTTTAACCAAGTCGTTACAGTTAGGGTTAGGTTTTTTTTTTTCCTTTTTAATTAAAAATATTTACATGTATAGGGGGCGGGGAAGATAAAAAAATTGGGGGAAGGCGGTCAAAAAATTTTTATTTTTTTTCTTAACTAAAAAATATTTCAATGACTGGTAATATAAAAAAATTGAGGGGGGTACAAAAAAAAGTCTTTCTATTTATGGGCGAGGGTAAAACAAAAATCGGGGTAGGGTCGAATTTTTTTTTTCTTTATTTTCAACTAAAAATATTCTTTGTCATAAACACAGAAAATCAATGTCTAACCACCACAGAAATATGACTGGGGCTCCATTGGCTTACGCGTGAGCCTTCATTTCTGATGCGGCAGCCTAGCAAAAGTATGCGACCGGAGGGAGCATATATTTGCTAGTATATATAATGTATATATATATAATATATATATATATAATGTATATATATATATAATGTATATATATAATGTATATATATATATATATATATAATGTATATATATAATGTATATATATATAATGTATATATATATATAATGTATATATATATAGAATGTATATATATTTATATAATGTATATGTTGTGGACCCGTTTAGGGGTACCAACAATGAAATAAAAGAACAACAGGTTTAGAGATAATAATAATGAATTGTATTGAAAAGAGAAATTATACACAAGTCAGTGTTGGCAGTGCTAGTGCCAAAATGTGGTACTATTATTTATTCACATAAATAAATCATGTGAAATGAGGCTCAAGGCCAAAAAAGGGGCGGGGAAAGGTTCGGTCCATACTAACAAAATAAGAACTAACCTAGCTAGTTTCATTTAGGACCATCATTCACCAAAATACCACATTTATACTATACATCCTTCATCACCAATTACCAAAAGAAATCTATTTTTTCACACTCCCGCAACCCTGAGAAATATTTTAAGTTCAAAGAAAAAAAAAGAAAAAAATTTGGCCCGACCCCTAAAAAGTTCGGCCTTACCCCTAAAATTTTCCCCGACCCCTTAAGTTCTCCAGCCCCCCAACTTGTTTTTCACTCTCCCACAACCCTGAGAAATATTTTAAGTTAAAAGAAAAAAGTAAAAAAATTCGGCCCGACCCCCCAAAAAATTTTGCCCGACCTCTTAATCTCTCCAGCCCCCCCTCACCTTGTTTTACACTCTCCCACAACCCTGAGAAATATTTTAAGTTTAAAAAAAAAAAAAATTTGGCCCGACCCCTTAAATTTTCTTCGACCCCCTAATCTCTCCAGCCACCCCCCAACTTTTTTTTCACTCTCCCACAACCCTGAGAAATATTTCAAGTTCAAAAAAATATATACCGCAGAAGCCTCGTGGTCCTATACAGCAGAAGCACCCCCAGGTTACTATACCGCAGAAGCCTCGTGGCCCTATACCACAGAAGTACCCCCGGTCCAATACCGCAGAAGCACCCCCCAGTTGTTATACCGCAGAAGCCTTGTGGCCCTATACCGCAGAAGCACCCCCATCCAATACCGCAGAAGCACCCCTCCGATTGTTAAACCGCAGAATCCTCGTGGCACTATACCGCAGAAGCACCCCCAGTTGCTATACCGCAGAAGCGTTGTGGTCCTATACCGCATTAGCACTCCCGGTTGCTATATTGCAGAAGCCTCGTGGCCCTATACTGCAGAAGCACCCCCGGTTCAATACCGAAAAAGCACCCTCCCCCCCCCGATTGCTATACCGCAGAAGCCTCGTGTTCGTATTTCGCAGAACCCCCCCCCCACCCGGGTGCCATACCGCAGAAGCCTCAGGTTGCTATACCGCAGTAGCCCTGTGGTCCTATACCGCAGAAGAACCCCTCCCCCGGGTGCTATACCGCAGAAGCCTTGTGGTCCTATACCGCAGAAGCAGGGTGCTATACCGCAGAAGCAACCCCCGGGTACCATACCGCAGAAGCTTCAGTTTCCTATACCGCAGAAGCACCCCCCCCCCCTCCGCGGTTTCTATACTGCAGAAGCCTCGTGGTCTTATATTGCAGAATCACCTTCCGGTTGCTATACCGCAGAAGCACCCCGGTTGCTATACCGCAGAAGCCTTTTGGTCCTATACAGCATAAGCAACCCCCGGTTGCTATACCGCAGAAGTCTCATGGTCCTATACCGCAGAAGCACCCTTGGTTGCTATACCGCAGAAGAACCCCCGGTTGCTATACTGCAGAAGCCTCGTAGTCCTATATTGCAGAACCCCCCCCGGTTACTATACCGCCTTGGCCGCTCACACCGGCGAATGCTGACACGCCCCCCACCCCACCCCAATTTAGCCTGAGGCGGTCACATCGCCGAATGCCGACACTCTCTCCTCTCAACAGATACTACACTTACTCCACACCTCTCAAAAAGGAGCAGGTAATGCCTAGGAGGGTGGTATCATGAGAACAGAACGGGCTTAGGGAGGAAGGAATATTCATTCCGAAAGGAAGGTTGAAAGGGTGGGAGTGAGAGGGAAAGAAGGGTTGTAGTGTGAGTGATTTTCTTCCCTACACTTTTTTACTCTGACATGACGTCAGTTAAAATCGTGCCTTGGCATTATTTCTCAAATAGTCGACAGATAGACGGCCGTTAGTGGACGGATTTACGGACGGACATATCTAGACGGACGGACGTAGCTGGACAGACAGACGGACGGACAAACGTAGCTGGACAGACAGACGGACAGACGTATTGGAGAGATGGACTGACGTAGCTGGACAGACAGACGGACAGACGTAAGTTGACGGACAGACGTATGTAGACGGACGGACGTATCTAGACCGACGGACGTTGCTGGAATGACAGACAGACGGACGGACAGACAGACGGCGGACGTAGCTTGAGAGATGAACTGACATAGCTGGGACGTATCTAGACGGACGGACGTAGCTGGACAGACAGACGGACGGACGCACATAGGTTGAGAGATGGACTGACATAGTAGGACAGACAGACAAACGGACAGACGTAGGTGGAGAGATAGACTCACGTAACTGGACAGATAGACAGACGGACGCACGTAGGACGTCTGATGGACGACCGTTAGTGGACCGATTTACGGACGGACGTATCTAAACGGACGGACGTATCTGGACAGACAAACGGACGGACGTAGCTGGACAGACAGACGGACGGACGTAGATTGACGGATTGACGGACGGACGTATCTAGACGGACGGATGTAGCTGGACAGACAGACGGACGGACGGACGTAGGTCGATGGATTGACGGATCAATGTTTGTTCAAAGAAAATCATACTCGTGAATTTAGTAACGAAAATCGACGACAGTTCTGAGGTTCATATCTTATCAATAGTCCCTTACTTTTAAAAATAATTTTAATTGTTTGTTGGCCTACCCCACCCCAGATAGCAAAGTCTCTTAGCTAGTAGCACGAATGAGCTCTGCCCCGTCGGAACTGACTCGTTTGTTTTCGGCTCTTGAAACAAACCGGAAAACAACAATTTTTCCCCCTACCCCAGCCAATGAATTTTGTACACCCACTTATTTGTAAATAAAAAACGTCATAACAAATTGGGGTTAATATTAGGTAGCCTGCCCAAAGAGTGAATGAGGTATTTTGGTGATTGGAACTAGTTTAGAGAATAGACCAAGACAATGACACACGACAAAACTCTGGCCTTGTGCCACATCTTTTGTAATTTTCCATTTTTTACTTCAAAGAAATGTATCATCCAAAAGATAAATAAATTGTTGGCCTTTTGGCCAAGATCAAAGTGTAGTATCCGTTCTCGGCATTGTTGCCCTGAGATCAAGTGTATTATCTAGTCCTATCCGATAGGTGTCGATCTTATACTCTCGAATAAAAAATCAGACTGTCATTTTACGGCCTTAGGTGCTAACACTGGCTAGAGGGACAATACCTCGCTCCCCAGATTTAGCCGTAGGCGCCCCACCGGCGAATGCCGACACTCCTCCTCCCCCAAATTTGGCCTGAGGCGCTCACACCGGCGAATGTCGACACCCCCTCCCCCAAATTTGGCCTGAGGCGCTCCACCGGCGAATATGTAGAAATACGGAGAACATTTTTTTCATTATAAATGAATGAAAAGCACAATCACCTGTATGTTTTGATTATTAGTAGTCCGTAAAATATTATTTCGGTCACGTGGCGTTGTAAGATGTGGATGTTGCTTAGTCATAGATTATTGGCTGGTTACCGAATACTGAAACCGGTGCTATTTTTAGTTACTTGCGAAATAATAGGACTATTACGCTAGCCGGTATTCATGAGGTTGGTGGGAGAACTTTTTCTTAGAGGGAATACACTTTGCTACTATCTCTTTGGCTGACTTATTTGGGAGAGGCTAATGTTTTTGGTTTATGGTGTAAAAGTATTTTTAATTTTCTGGAAGCACGGACGAAAGTACTACACGACTGAAGTGATGTGTATCGATGCGTGCGAGGCATTGGTTTAATAGTCTATTTTGAACTGATTTAGGAGGGGAAGATCGTCTTTACTTTATATAGAAGATGATATTAACTAAATTCTTAAACTCGAACAGAGGTGCCCAATAGCCAACCTTAGATTTAGAGATTCGTATATGACAATTTTCGATTTTGGTTGAAAGAAATGAGATAAGAACCGGAATTGGACAAAGAGATGTTCAACTCTGGTCGGTAAACAGAGAAATAGAAATAATTGTTTAATTTGTTGACAGGAAAACCTATTTTACGGCCTGAATAACGCCTTAGGCGTCAAATTGTTAGATGTCAAATGTCTTACTACTTTTTAGCAAATTGAAAGCATTTATGTATCTAACTGGTTTAGTGAGCCACAAATTAGGGAAGCAGAAATGAAGAACAAAATAAGGCGAAATGCACAGTTTTCTTTGAATACAAAAACCAAAATGTAATCAGAGATTTTTTCTTTGTTGAACCAAGATCAAATTACGTAAAAAGATAAAAAATGAATGTCCAATTATAAACGTTGGAATGAAAACAGTGAAAAATAAATTGACAAAGAAAAAAATAAATATAGGCTCTTGTACAATTATTTATTTTAGAAAAAAATCACGGGGACCAACCAACGATAAAATGATTGAGGATTATTTCTCTTGGATTATAAAAATTATAAACTGGAAAAGATGGAAAAGAAAAGTGATGTTTTCATTTTTATTAAGTCATCATATAATTGTCTGTTTTGCGTGGAAAGAGAAGATGCAAATGGAATTAGTCGCACAACATGAACAATGTTGATATTTTTTGTGGAAAAAAAGGAGATGAAAATGAGATTGAATTATCGCATTGAAAAGGTTTGATTTTTGTGGACAGTACTGATGGATGCGTAAATCTTTTTCTCTTCGTTATGGTGTATTAAAATTATTTGCAATAAAGCTTTTTGCACGGGCGTGTCATATAATAAAATGAGGTAACAAAAACGAGGGTGTCTCGACTCGAAACCATTATGCCGCCGGGAACCTAAAATATCAGTATCATTTGACTTACACTACTGATACATAAAAGCCAATCTTAATTACAATGGACGATAGACTTCGTGTTTGTTAATTGTTTTCGCCGTACTCACAAGAACCAAAGAACCCAAAGTAAAGAGTGAACTAATTCCAGCGGGCACGATAGTAAAAATCTGGATCGTCTTCCTTGCATCAGTTGGATTTTTATATTATAGGAGTTAATCATTGCACAACTGTTGCGTTTCAACCTTTTTCCATACATGAATAAAGGTTTGTGATCGTACCTTATTAGCTGCTTGCCCAATGCATGCGCTGTTTCTACGATCTTTCTAGACGCCCACAAATAAGTTATTTCATACCTCGAAAAATCTGTTGGAAGACGGTGATATTTGTTCGACTTGATCTTTGTTCCAAACCACTGACCAATATCGATAACCACTGTTTAATCATATCTTATCAGCGCATTTTAAAATAACACGTTCACATGTGTAGTGCTTCCATCGAACTGCTCACCCATTCTCTTCGAGTCATGTGACGTTACATCTGTTTCTATCAATTGCCATAGTCTACTCTCGAGTTCAGCAAGTTGACCCTGACTGAACTTTCATTTCCTGTTATTTTCAATTAACCAATTTATATACTCGTGTATGTACCCGCCCAACATTTAACAAAAGCACATCACGTTAGAGTTTAGGTCCTGTGCAATCTGTATATCATCCGAATAAATTAAGTGCATACGTTGATTCACTATTCAGGTAAGGTTATGCAGCTTAAAAAAGGAAAACCAGATATCATTTTAAGCACTCAGTTACATTTTAGCCGATATTGAACTCCATGCTGGGTTTCGCAGCAGTGAATTCACCAGTGTGCCATGGTGGTGCAAGGACATTCACTACTTTATGATAAACAATATATAAAATGTTACACAACGAATGGATGTGTGGATTACGAGTATAAGAATTATCGTTGTTTTTTTTAGATTCTTACACATAATCAAAGGAGAACTAAATATATAAAATATATAAAATATAAAATATAAAAGACTTCATGCTTCGGTTACAATGTGTAGTAGTGTTACATAACTAGGAACTAATGTTTGAATAGAAAAGTTTGAGTGGCACGTTAAAGATCAAAGGTGAGCCCAGAATGGAAGTCGACGAAACAACGTGACTTCCAGACGGAGATTTCCTCTCTTTTAGCTGGCGAGCCTTCAAGCAGGAAAAACGTGTCCAGGGTACCGCTCCCAATTGGGGTCGGGCGCGCACAACGTAACTAGGTGTAGCGGGGAGAGCTATCTGTCTATCTATCTGTCTGTCTGTCTCTCTCTTTCTCTCTATCTCACGTGTAAGAAAGTAACCTGATGTTTTCTGTGACGACTTTTCTTTTCCTTGTAATAAACTTTTATTTTTAAAAAAACATCGACGTCCGAGTGATTTAATCTACAGACAAGCAAAAATCTGGATTTCCGACGGGTGTTTAATGGTTTATACACGCACTATTAAGTAAAAAATTTAACATTAGTTGTTAGCTCTTCTGTCGTATGAGAAGAGGGCATTCCCGACAGCCGTCCCAGGCTTGATGTTATAAGTCAACCAATCGTTAACCGACGTCGACCGTAGTAGTAACAAAGAGGAAAAGAGTAAAAGCCTAAACGTTTGAGTTTATATAGTATTTTTTCACGTGACCCATAAGTGAGTAGTGAGTTTACCTTTTGGCTAATCCATGCTACGCTTAAAGGGACAAATGACCACAACCACATTGACAAATCTACGCGTGTTTTATCAATTCCAATACAATGCAGTTGTTTAGAGACTATAAGTGACCTACTGACAGCTAGATAAAAATAATCAATTATAATATATACATATGCGTCGTTAATCTACTTCTAAAATCAAACTTTGATTATTTCATTGATCATCCTCAATCCTTTCATGAAATTCTTCACCTTTCAACTAGTTATCATTCCATCACATTAACCCTTATCCGCGAGTGGCCTTGATAATCGGTGGCCCGTCAGTAAGAAAATCATTTTGTGATGTGGGATGTTTGGTTGATCTTACAAACTGGATGTTCGGCCTTCACTTTTGAAATGATAACAAACTCGGAACTAATGTAAATATTGTCTATCTTCACATGCAAACTTCATTATAACATGCGTCTTACAATATCTATGAGAGGTGTTATCCGTTGGTCGGTCTGTCCCGCTTAATGGCATTTGTATCGCTAAACGCACAGATTGAATGGACGCACTTATTTTAGATGCGTCGAAGAATTTCTACAAAATGATCTATCTATCGGTTGATCTGTCACGCTTAAGTTTGAACTAGCATTTTATTGGTCTATCACGCTTAGGTTTGAAGTAGCAGTTTCGATAGTCTAGCATGCTTAAGATTAATGGATCGATTTCATTGGTCTGTCAAGCTTAAGTTTTAAGTAGAATTTTCGTTGGTTTATCACAGTTCAGTTTGAAGTATAATTTTTTTGTCTGTACGTTTAAGTTTAAAGAAGCATTTTCGTTAGTCTGTCAATCTTACGTAGATTTTTGTCCATCTGTCACGCTAATGTTTGAAGTAGCAATTTCATATTTTAAACATTAATGTGACTGATTAAGTCACATTAATGTTTAAAATAGAGTTTTCCCCGATCTGTTAAGCTAATGTTATAAATAGCATTTTCGTTGGTCTGTCACGCTTAAGTTTGAAACACAATTTTTGTCGGTGTGGCGAAGAAGAAGAAACAGAAGAAGAAGAAGAAGAAGAAGCTTGCCCTATCTTGTTTTTTATTAAATAACAGTCATTGTGCATTGTCCCACCTTAAAGAGGAAATTATTTATTTTATCAAACAGGTTGGAGTCCCGACTCGCTTTGAAATTACAATTATATTACAGTTGAATTTTACAATAGTGATGGCTGCAAACATTTCTTTGGTTTTCACGCGCCATTTTCGATAAAATTTATTGTTGGTCCTAAAATGGTGATCGTTACAATAAAAAATATTTGTTTACTCGTCCACATGATGTTAAACATCATATCAATTTTTAATGAGGAAGATATATCTCCTAAAATAATGACCACTTTGGACCGGGAACAAAAATAATTTATATAGTCACGTCTGCATTGTTCACGAAAAAGAGCACCTCAGACGAGATACAATATGCCCAGGGCAATGTTAACTTGAAAGGACTCCTAAAATATACCGCTCGGCACTACTTTAAAATAAAATATCGCATAAAACCATATCGGAAACGCACAGTATTGCTCAGGAAAATTGAGGAACCCAAGAAACTTCTGCTCCTACCCCCGATCTCTATATAAACATTTGTAATCGAATTTTTAACAATCTATAAGTATTAATTATTGTGTTCTGTAATCATTAAATTAACAAATAACTAGCAGGACCCGTGCCTCAGCATTCCCCGGGAACATTGAGGAACCCACGAAACTCCTGTTCGAACCCCGATATCTATATAAGTATTTTTAATCGAATTTTTAACTATCTAAATATCAGAACCATTGTGTTCTTTAATCATTTAATTTATAAATAAATAGCAGGACTTGTGTCCAGCATTACTCGGGAAAATTGAGTAACCCAGGAAACAATCGACAGAAATTTGATCGCGACGATGGTTTACTTTGACTGTCTCATGCGTCGTAGGACGCGAGAACTCCTAAGTCTTAGTAAGTGTCCAGCGTTGTCCTGGAAAATTTAGAAACACAAGAAAATCCTGCTCGCACACCGATCTCTGTATTAGTATTTGAAATCGATTTTTTAAATTATATATAAGTATTAATTATTGTGTTCTTTAATCATTTAATTCATGAATAAATAGTAGGACCTGTGCCCGGCGTTGCCGTGGAAAATTGGGAAACCCAAGCAACTCCTGCTCACATCCCGGTCTCTATATTAGTATGTGAAATCGAAATTTTAATTAACTATAAGTATTAATTATTGTATTCTTTAATCATTTAATTCATAAATAAATAGCAGGACCCGTCCTCGGTGTTGCTCGGGAAAATTGGGAAACCCAATAAACCCCTGCTCCCACCCGATCTCTATTTGTAATCGAATTTTTAACTATTTATGTGTATTAATGGCGTTTGAAATATTGAATTAAAACTATAATAATAAAAATTATTATAAAATACGACGGCACTGTTTTATGCTTCAAACACTACCCATCATTATCATTGCTAGTCTCAGTCATTTCTATAAATACTATTATAGCATGTGTTCCTCAGAATTGTGTGATCTATTCCCTACTTCTTTTGTTCCAACTCGTTTGACTCGATGGTCTAGTGGTCTCCATCAATTCCATGTTCTGATACCTCATTTTAATACAGCTGCCTAAGAAATACAGGCTTGAGGAACTCTATTCCAGCTTTTTTAAAAAGTTTTTCCGATACTAAGGCTAATAGCCGTCTCCTGTCTTTGCGGTAATCATATTTCGTTCTTGTTAGCTCTTTACATCAAGATGATTCATGCTTTGGCTGAAAAGATATCTATTAAAAAATCATTATATATATATATATATATATATATATATATATATATATATATATATATATATATATATATATATTTCCACAGATTTCAAAGAAATTATTGATTAATTAATGAGACACAAATAAAGTAATTAAATAAATAGGAATAAATAATACATTCACACTTAAATAAATAAACTAATTCGTATGATTTCCTCCTTCTCTCTTTTTGCCACAATTTTCGTTTTAATCAGAATTTGCGTTTCAAAATAGAAAAACTCTCCACGCGTTTGCATACATAAGAACGTATAATTATTTTTCTTTCTTCTTTCCTTTTTAATTCGAAACATGACAATAATTTCAGACTTCTGCCCCTCTCCCTAATCTCATATCCACTATCGCCCACGCTCGGTTTTGACAAAAATGACCCAGACACTATCTCTTCCCCTAAGCTAAAAATAGAAATAAAAAGAATAACTCCCAACTATCACCTCATTTCCTCTTTCCTTTGAACTGTGTACACTGCTGCTGATAACCGGTTAACCAAAATCGCCTCTTTTAATTTTTGCCTTTTTCATTCACAACCATACATTTTTCTTCATCCTGAGGAAATCTACAATAAAGACGAAACGTTGATGAATACATAAATAATATAGTTTTGGGTTTTCCTTTTTCATTTCACCCCCCCCCCACACACACACATATATATATATATATATATATATATATATATATATATATATATATATATATATATATATATAAAGTATGAAAATATATTAATGGTAATTTACTACTAAGCCCTATCTCACGCATTGAGAACTGTAGAAGTAAATACTGAAAATATATACAATATATCATATCACCTTATAATATTATACGTGTATACATGAAATACCTATTAAAAATGTTTAATTCATATAAAAATTTAATACGAAGATATAGTTGTAATTATAATGCTATCGGCTTTACACATCGCATTAGCAGCAACATAGGACTATTATTAACCTAACTTCGGATTAGATTTTTTATATGAATTTAAATTTATTTAATAATTATTTTTTATTTTCAGGATTAATAATAAATTAGCAATTGTTTGTTTATTTTTTTTGTGGAAAAATATCCCATAGTAGTTTTGCTTAGCACTTAAGGCGGTTTTAGACTAGCTCAGTTTGGGATTAAGTTTAAAGTTTCCGTTTAAGGAGCCGTTTTAAATTTCGGGTGTTATTCTTTTTGGAGGGGTCCTTAGATTTTATCATCTGTCTTCATGTAATTATTTACTCATGTATTGCCATTTCTTTTGTCAAGTCTTCTTAAACTCTTTCTATTTGCCGTCCTCCTATTTTTAGAATCATATTTTTCTTATTACTTGTAAATGAACTCCTTGCTCAGCAAAGTTAAACTAAAGACTATATATTTTCTCTTGACCTTGCTGTGAAACGCGCGTAAGAAAAGTTTTAATTTCGGAAGAAAGAAAAAAAATGTAGGGGGAAAATAAAAAAGATTTAAAAAAAAAAACAAGTTATTGTTTGTCAGAAGAAGATAAAAATATTCACCGAGATACAAAAATAAAGGAAATTGAAATAAATCTCAAAATTATAGTTTTGAATTGATTTTTTCTATGGTCATTGGAATGCGACTTTACAGTATATATGCTTTGAATCTTGTAATGCAGCTTCATTGAGCTTGCAATTGGGAATATTTCGGAAATTATAAGGAGTATATGCCTAAATATATATTTTATAATAAATTACATATATATATATATTTATATATATATATAAAATTGAATGTCTGTATGTTTGTGTGTGTGTGTGTATGCTCTATAGAAATTTTTTTTAGAGAATATAGATACAATATAAAAGTGTATTCTTATGTAAAATTCACAGAGTAAGTTGATGGGCGTATTCCCGAATCTATAAACCCACGCCTTAGGGGTCCATGGGGCAGATTTCATCAGGGGGGGTCCTTTTCAGTTATTTTTCAATGTTAATTAGTACTAATTTGGAAATTATCTAATGTATTTATGTAATGTACAGCTACTCCTCAAAAACTAAGTGTGTAGTGAAACAAGGGGTGCTCAATCACATCCGCACCTGGCCACCGGTAAGAGTGATTTCAGTAGTGCTCAGGAGGCCTTGATTTTCAAACGAATGTTGGTGCTTCTTAAGTATAACGGTCCCTGGAAATATTGGTGTTTCGGCCCAATTTTTTTTTTCTTTAAATATTTCTCAGGGTTGTGAGAGAGTGAAATAAAAGTTGAGGGGGGCTGGAAAGATTAGGTGGTCGGGGAAAATTTTAGGGGTCGGGCCAAATTTTTTATTTTTTTAACTTAAAATATTTCTCAGGGTTGTGGGAGAGTGAAGAAAAGTTTGGGGAGGCTGGAGAGATTAGGGGGTCGGGGAAAATTTTAGGTGTCAGGCCAAATATTTTAGGGGTCGGGCCAAATTTTTATTTTTTTTTTAACTTAAAATATTTCTCAGGGTTGTGGGAGAGTGAAAAAAGTTGGGGGGGGGCTGGAGAAATTAGGGGGTAGGGGAAATTTTAGGGGTCAGGCCAAATTTTTTAGGTGTCGGGCCAAATTTTTTTTTTTTTTTTGAACTTTAAATATTTCTCAGGGTTGTGGGAGAGTGAAAAAAAAGTTGGGGTGGCTGGAGAGATTAGGAGGTCGGGGAAAATTTTAGGGGTCGGGCCAAATTTTTTTTTTTCTTTTTTTGAACTTAAAATATTTCTCAGGGTTGTGGGAGATTGAAAAAAAATTTGCAGGGGGCCTGGAGAGATTGAGGGGTCGGGGAAAATTTTAGGGGTCGGGCCGAACGTTTTAGGGGTCGGGCCAAATTTTTTTATTTTTTATCTTTTTGAACTTAAAATATTTCTCAGTGTTGTGGGAGAGTGAAAAAAAAGTTGGGGGTGGCTGGAGAGATTAGGGGGTCGAGGAAAATTTTAGGGGTCGGGCCAAATTTTTTAGGGGTCAGGCCAAATTTTTTTTTTCTTTTTTTGAACTTAAAATATTTCTCAGGGTTGTGGGAGAGTGAAAAAAAAGTTGGGGGGCTGGAGAGATTAGGGGGTCGAGGAAAATTGAAGGGGTCGGGCCAAATTTTTTATTTTTATTTTTGAACTTAAAATATTTCTCAGGGTTGGGGAAGAGTAAAATAAAGTTGGCGGGACTGGAGAGATTGGGGGGGCGGGGAAGTTGTTAGGAGTCAGGTAAAAAATTTTAGAGGATCGGGCCAATTTTTGTTTGTTTTTGTTTTTGTTAACTTAAAATATTTCTCAGGGTTGGAGGAGAGTAAAAAAGCAAATTCGGAGGGTGGGGTTAGAGAGATGGGGGAGGGCGTCGGGGAAAATGTTAGGGGTCGGGCCAATAAATTTTACATAACATAATAAAGTGTTTTCTCATGTAAAATTCACAGAGTAAGATGATGAGAGTATTCCTGAATCTATAAACCCACCCCTTTAGGGGTCCATTGGGGCATATTTCATCAGTTATTGTTCATTATATTTTATAGTAATGTGAAATTGCTGGGTCATATTGTAATTTAATTACGTAATACCTCAAGTTCATAAAACAATTCATGGTTTATAATGAAAATTATTTGTTAGAAGATAGCTAAGGAAGAACGATAACTCATGTTTAAAAACACAATTTAGTTTTTTAAAACAAGGTTAGAGAATATACATAACATATAAAAGTGTATTCTTATGTAAAATTCACAGAGTAAGATGATGAGAGTATTCTCGAATCTATAAACCCACCCCTTAGGGGTCCATTGGGGCGTATTTCATCAGGGGGGGGACTGTTTTCAGTTATTTTTCATTATATTTTATAGTAATTTGAAAATCCTGAGTCATATTTTAATTTAATTACATAATAATTTGAAATAACTTTTAATTTTATTTAACGTTTCTTAGCGCCAGGGATGCGCCTTTAAATTTTTAGTTCTTTGGTATTGTTTTTTAAATAAGCGACAAACGCTAATCAAACTATTGCTACTATTTTACGAAAGAAAATTATAGGAAATCACAACATGGCCGCCAGCGATTAAGTAATTGCATTCAAATTCAAGTTTAAAGTCTTGAAAAAAATAAAATATAATTTATTTCGGGATCAAAAATACAATGTAAGAATAATTAATAACTTTCATCCAAAATGTTTGTTTGTTTACATAGCATATTTCTTTAAGAAAATCCACAGTTACATAAAATACATATTTAGTAAAAAGAATTTACGTGAATTTACATTATTATAAGTTTTTAACACATTTAAACAAGATAAGAATCATATGTGAAAAAGGGAAATAGAGGTTTGAAGGAGGGAGGGAAATAATGAGGACCAGGGAAAGAAAGACGGCTAAAGAAAGAAGAGAGATTGAAGTTTTTATATAAAGATGTTACACACACTCTTTAATTTCTACTACTTTGTTTTTTATCGCCCGGCCAACGCCGGGTAGCCCTGCTAGTATATATATATATATATATATATATATATATGAAGTTAATCCAACAAAAGATATAAGAGGCCACTAATATCTTTTAATTAGTGAAACATCCGGATAAAGACTGAAGCTCAATATACTGGATAGAGCATTAATAGCATAATATAAAATGAAATAATAAAATAAGGTGCGAATCAAATTTTATTAGAATTCAAAATTCAGGCAAAGTATCTCAACGTCCTTAACTCATAAGTTTTTAAAGATAATTCTTCTCCTCAGAGGACCATTACCGTAGTGACGTTACTGCAGGTGATTAAATTACACTTTGAAAATATATAAAAATATATACAAAATACATAAAAGTACATAACACATCAAATATATCAAGCCAAAAACATACTAAAAAAGTAAATAATAAAAAGATAAAAAATAGTTCATACAAGTAAAAGAGAATATCTCCACAGTAAACACACTCTTCTTAAACGGTGTACGCAGGAAAAGTACCTCATAAAACACTACCTTCATCTACCTTTATGCTCGAGTGGCCTTTATAAATGGTGACAAATTAGTAAAAAAACAAATTATAGAAAGGTCACAGGTCAACGGCACATAGGTAGAGCTTCACATTTATTTCACCAAAGATAACACTTTTTTTAAAATTACAGAACTATTACACTTTGAAAGACATTACTTATTGGAAACGATTTATTTTATACAATTAATTAAACACACGTTGTTTTTTACCCATAGTTGAGAGAAAATGGCGGGTTCATACCTTTGGCAACAGAATTAGTGCGTCAATAAGCACAATAGATCCAATAGGAGTTGAACTCGTCATAGCTGATTTCATAATCGGTGATGGTATTCATTACGCCTTCCCATACGCGTGTGTGGGGGTGTAAAACTTGCAAAGGAATATCTACGTAAATGCGCAATACAACGAAAGTTTTGTTAAAATATGGGAACCACCCAACTTGAAATTGATCAAATTTTCTTTTTTATTCTATTGAATTACGACGAAGTAATAAATCTCGGTTGAATACTCTTTGAAAAAATGAATCTAATTCAATAAAAAAAGAATCACCTTATCTAAACTCAAATAGATTTTTCACGTTGCCTTCTTATCTCTTTTCTGTATTAATAAAATTGTATAAACACGTCGCGTATGAATTTGTACATGTGTTTCCCGCATCTACGTGATTTCACTTTTTACTATTATTTGATTATTTTAAACAAATTTAAAGTACCAAAAATAACTTTAAAAAAATCCTATTTAAAAAATAATTTAATTACAAAATTAAATCCACCAGAATGTATATACGTTTCTTTCTGAAATAATAAATACTTTATGACCCTTCGAAATTTAACAGCATTTAGCTGTCGAATGGAAGTCATTTCTGACGCTAAAATGTTTAGCAAATCCTCATGTATTAAAAGATTGAACATTTTAGAGGCTATTTTACATCCAGTAATTTTATAGTGATTAAAACATTACCTTAACAAAGTCATTACCTTCGCGAAGGAAGTTATGTATTCAGTTGGATTTGTAACTTTGTTTGTTTGTGTACCATCTAGCGTTTATATCGCTTGACCAATCGTCACCAAACTCGGTCATTGTCTAACTTATAGCTGATTTTATTTTGGGATATCTAGATCAAGGTTACAAAAAAGTGAAAGTAACACTTTGGACGACAACTTCAGTTCTGTTCATCTCAGACACTCGCTAATTGGCCCATATTATAGCCGATGAGACTCCACATTGATCTTGACATTGACCTTGAAAAATTCAGTTAACTTATGTTGTCAGACAGAGGTATGCAGTCTGACGACTGACTTGTGTTCTTGGTTATGTGTATAACTATTTGGTACAATTAATAATTTAATGATCAAATGATACCGTAATGTTAAATAGTCGGGTATACGAGCTACCTAGTACACACATATTAGCTAGTACATACATTAGAGATTAAGATATCGGATTAAGGACAGGAAATATTGTAGACAAGAGATCAAAAGGTCAACAATGACTGGGAATCAAAATCATGTGGATGAATGTAGAGATACAGTAAAGTGAAAATGACTTCATAGGTAAATCACTGAATTCTGTTCAAAGGTAAGGTTCGACAGTATAAAAATTAGCGACCTAGAAAAACGCGCGTTGCGCTAATGAATAATGCAAAACCTTACGCTTAATAATCGCTCTCTATTTCTGTCTATAATACCATCACAACAATGATACAATCACAGCCATGAGACGATTATAACCAGGAAACAATCATAGCCTGATATAATTAATCAGCTATAATGTAATGTGCGACTCAATAAACCTAGTGTTCTATAGACATGATCATTATTTGATTACTAAAACCGCTTTGTGTTCGTTACGTTTCATTCTGCTAATCTGTTATTCCAGTAATCGTGAATGTAAAATAAATTATTTAGATGAGCCAATCTGAACGCTTCTGAGAAAAAAAGTGTTAGCAGAAGGAGCGCACCTTTTTTAGGTTGAAAATGTAGAGTACCTGACATACCATAGCAAGTTCGAAATATGAAATAACAGTGCAACCAACGTACGTGTCCTATAAAGATTTTCCCGGTGAAAGTGGATGGGTGTGGTAGTAAATCTTAGCATTAGAGTGTAAATTAATCTGACTTCCTGTAGTGATGAGTAGCTTAAGGGAAGATATTGGGCAGGAGTAAATGTGAAAATCAATGAAAGTTAACGAAAGAAATGCATAGTTTCTGAAAACACGGATCAATAATTAGCCTAAATCGATGTTGAAGCAGAATTGTATGTGGAATTTTTAGATAAAAAGCTATATCGGCCATTGAAATTGGGGAAAATTTCGCTTTGCTTAGTATATAAAATATACAGACACCTAATTTTTTTATATGTATAGATTTCAAAAATAACGTAAGACGTCGTATTTGCTGTTTATGTATATTTGGAAAGAACGCAGACGTCGCGATATTATTGTAAAACCCTACAAAATTAATATCACAATTAGACTCATCGTAAAATTTTACTCGAAGAAAGCTGTTTGATCTTTGTATATAGTTTTGCTTTCAAGTGAATCCACGAAGAGAAATACAAACAGAAACACCGGATTTCCTTTTTAATGAGGTGGGGTTCCGATTTTGTCTGAATTAGTATGGCCATGGCGAAGTAAAAGTAAAAGATAGCAGCTGGTATGTTCCAGAGCTATCAAAGAAGACTGAAAGGATGTAAATGAATTGGACACCTGATAAAGAGATGCAGCAAACATCCTTGAGTATAATTGAAGCAGCTACTAAAAGATAAACGATTCTATCGACCGTCTGTTCGCTCGCTTATTTATGTCTGCCCGTGTTAAGGAGTTAGTGGGGGGTGCTCAAACCTCTCTACCCCATATAGTTTCCCTATCAAACAATTTCAACTTAACTTCTATTCATAATTTAAGCATACAGGCCTAGTGCGCATCTACTACTATAAATAACACACCTAATGCAATGACCACTCAATATAAAATACATACTTACATAGGAGCCAGTGCTTTCTCTCTAAAAAACGCCACATCTCCTCTTTTAAAAGTAACAACGACCAAATTGCAGGGACTAATTTAATCAGACATTTTAAACGTAAAAACATCCCTTATTTTCTGCACTGGTCGATCTTGAAAAAAATCTAGTTCCTTTACATCAGGATTTAGTTTTTTCTAACTATGTAATTTAGAAACCGTTATGATAATCACAGCTGCTAAGAGTAAAACCATTATAAATTCTAAAAGCGAATTTCTTTTGGGATGCAGACATAAAAGAAATGTTAATATATCAACTTTATAGCCCCAACTGATACTTCCCTCATCTAATAACCAAGCCTTTCCAAGCTAACAAGGGGTCAGTATTACACAAACTTGCCTCAAACATTTTTTTAACCTAGTCTTTTTAGAACCTTTATTTTACTACATATTGAAGCAAAAAGTACTAGTAGTCACTAGTACTTTTTGCATCCATAAATGTACAACCACCTTTAACTCTGTATGGATGGTCTTTTAAGCCATTAATCTTGATACTAATCTTTAAAGTATATCCCCCTAATTTTATTTTCTAATTCAATCTTTGATTTTTTAACTTTAACCCTCTTGTTTAATGCCATACACCTTAGGCAACATCCATTATTGACATTTTATATTTCTGTATCCTTTAAGTATGCTATCCTTATTAACCTTAATTTTACCAGTTTCTTATTGCCTTTATATCCCTAATCATTTATTCTGACATATCATTCTTTTATTTACTTTTGGATCTATGTACTTTACTCTTTCCACTAACGGTTAATCATATTTTATTTCTCAATGCATACTCTACAGATTTTGCAGTTTTAATATTTGTAACCGACCGGCAACTTTTTATAGCTCTATTTTCCACTAGATCTTCCTCTCATCTCATTTATAACTTATTTAGTTCAGTTTATTTAATTGTAAGTTAAATCATTCAATTGTACACACTTACTTCTAATTATCCTAACCCCCAAACATGACCCCTGTATATTGATCTCCCTAGCATCGTGATACTAAAACCCTCCTCCTAAACATTAGTAATATTTTTAAATACTCTTATCTGGTCTTTTCTCTACGGCTCCTTTTCAATATTGAGATAGTATTTCCTTTATTTTTCTTCATTTATTTAAATAACAGTCGACAAAAATTCTATTTTCATTTATATGTTTACTTTAATTCCTTAGACTTTAATTATATTCTCATCTTTATTTGGCCTTTAGTTTTTAGTTTATTTCCCCTAACTCATGTACCTAGCATTACCCCTTTGCCAAACCCAACATTAATTCATTTATGTTAATCTTATACCCTCACTCCCCCTTTTTGATACAGCATCTGTAGCCTTCAATCACTTATTATATATCAGTAATTTTATCATCTTCACTGCTTTAAAATCTATTTTACATCTGAAGCTGGCCTATACCCAGGCAGCCCCCCCAAACACCCAACCTTTTTTGTCATCACCCGTATACCTCCTCGCACCACTCCCTCTTTGCTACCTCCCACTTCTTTAAACGCAACCTGTTGAATTTCAATTTCAATTTCCGATTTTGATTTTTGTCGAGACGCTAGTTTTTACTAGCTCTTTGCCGAGATTGAAACAATTTGTCATTAACTCACTTTGATTTAAATTCCATAAAACTATATCTGGAAAGCCCATGAGAGTCCTTCCATCCTAAACTAAGCTGTTGTAGCCGTAGAATTTACGGTCGGCACTTCTAGTCAGAAAAAAAATACGGTTTCAATTTTTATTTTCTTTCGGCAGAAGTAACTTTCTCTCTTTTGGAGAGAGAGAAAAACCATGTATTCCCTTATTGTTAAATATAACAACATTGTCGGAATAGCAATCAAAACAAAAATCACTAACCTTTCTTCAATTAAGAGAATAATAAGTTGGTCTTACGTAGTTGATTTCTCCAAGTTTGTTTTCTTTAAGGTGTTCTTTAATCAATTTTGTCGCCCGTTGTGGCGTCCATTTTAAAAAGTTCTCCCGAATCTTTTACTATAACCACGCTGTTAGTCTATTTTAGTGATGTAAGTTTGAAATTTGAAATCCCACGTTGCCGGTCATTGTGGGGTCCTTTTTTTAAAGGTTCTAAAAAAACCTTAATGTTTTTGTTATTTCCTGTGTAAATTCGAATACTTGGTAGCCAGTTTTTGTGATGTCCTTTTTAAGTTTTTTTTCAAGTTGTTGGTGGTTCTCGTGTAAATTCGAATACCTCGTAGCCAGATTTTGTGATCTCCTTTTTAATGGTTTTCGCGAATTGTTGTAGGGTCCCGTGTAGATTCGAATATCTTGTCGACAGTTGTTGTTGGGTTCCGTGTAAGTTCGAATACTTTGTTGTTACTTGTAGTGGTTGGGTCCCGTGTAAGTTCGAATCCCTCTTCGCTAATTGTTATGGCCCTGTTTAGGGGCAGGAATGAGAACACGGACACGGGGTTTAGGTAAAACAAATGTATTGGAGAAAAGTATATACAACAAAGGAATAAGAGAAGAGGGTCGTCTGTCCTGACTGCCAGTGTAGACTGGGTTTGAATCAAGGTATTTATACATAAAGATAAATATTTATAAAATGTGGCACAAGGCTGAAAAAGGGGCAGGCGAAAGGATCGGTCTTCACTAACTGATATTAACTCTTCTAACTTAGCTAGCTTCATTAGTGACCATCATTCACCAAAATACCACATTTATACTATACATCCATCTCCAATTACCAAAATAATTTATACCATGAAAACCTACTTAAAACCCATATAAAAGAAATATGCAATGGGGTGTGATGATAAAAAATGTATGTACAAAAAGAATGATATTTACAAGGAAAACCCGGAAGTTAGTAAAAAGACCCCCATTACTAAACTGTAGCAGATACGCATATTTGCCATTTGAAATCGAAAGATCGAAAAAAGGGGTTGATGCAGGCCCCAATGTTTTATTCAGACACACCTCCGAAAATATCGAAGGGTGACCTGCATCTCTGGCAAATTAAGCGCTCTGTCACCTAATTGGGACAGGAAGGGAGTTATCAACAACAACAAAAGGGGACAAAATAAAAGGGCCGTAATGAAACCATTCATACACTAGCTAAATTATGAACTAAACTTAACAAAAACCAACAAACAACATGTCTTCAGGCTGACTTAAAACGGGACAAAAATCAATGTTCGTTTCTGCAGCTCAATACCCTATACCTAAGGTACGTCTAAATACCACTCTAATCCAGCTCCAGTCATTCTACACAGTCACCCACCTTTCACCAAAATCTGCCGAAGAGAGTCTCACTCTCTCGGCCCTAATGCGATCTTTCAGGTAATATTTGAAAATCGCAATAAGGTCGAGAGGAGTGTATGTCTCAGCTCCGTAGACTGCCTTCATACGAGTCTTCCATATCCTTTCTCTCATAACTGCTAGTATGCTTAAAAAACAAAACGTTTCTGTCTATCTGTTGTCGGAGCCCAGTTGCTACATACATTAATAGGTTCCAGGTCAAAAGACGATACGTTAAGTATGCGAACCATGAAACCCGAAACAAGTTTAATCAGCGGCACAACTATGACTCAAGGTTTCGTTTTCGTCACCGCATCTAACACAAGTCAGCGAACCTGCCAAGCCAGCTGAATGAAGCCTCTTACGAACCTAGAGTGCATTTATTATAATCAGCCAGATCATCGATGTCTCGTCATTATCGAAGCACCGTAATTCAGGCGCCAAGGCCAGATTGAGCGTAGCTCCCCCCTCGCCAAAGCGAGCCCCTCAATCCTATCATCTCGAACAGTCCCCCTCACCATCATCCAATATAACGCCTTTCGGGGTAACAGCAGGATGTCAAAGAGGCTTTCTTTCACCCTTAAGAAGAACTACAAAGCATGTCTACATTCGCGATAAAAGGAGCACTCGCGTCGGAGCAACCTGTGTGCTTCTCTCTTATCCAGGTGCACACTTTTTAAAGCCGGAAAGGCTTTCTTAGTGTATTCCTTCCAGAAGCCGAAGTGTATGGCGTCGAATCTCGACGCTTGGCATACCCAGACCGCCTTCAGAAGGATGTAGATAACAAATCTCGCGACGGACCACAGAGTCTTTACCAAGCCACGAAAACTTTAAAAGAGTCCGCTGCATCTCAAGCAGCGTATCTGACGGGAGAGGAAGTACTAATAGACGATATAGGATGATCGGATAAATGTGAGAGCAACACCCCCCCGCTCTCCCCTTTAATAAAAGATTTCTACGTATCCACAGACTAGCTGCGGCCCGAGTCGCTTTCAATAATTCCGACCAATTTTTCTCCAGCTGAAGATCAAGACCAAACCAGACGCCGAGTAGCTTGCAAGGTCCATCAGTCCAGCTAAAGGGTCCCTGCAGTGATACACCCTTCGGGACACCAATGCGCAAGCCCACAGATTTGTCGCAGTTAATTTTGGCCCCTGTTATCGTTTCATACATTCTGATTTCTCTGTTGACAATTGCTCGTTACAAGCACAGTTAAGTCGTCGGCAAAGGCGAAGTACTTCAACGTGGTGCAAGCACCTGCTAAGGTAATCCCACGCAGGACCGGATTCACCTTTAGCCTGTGGAGGAAGGGCTCCAACCAAAGCACATAGAGCATCGGTGAAAGCGAACATCACTGATGAAGAGATCTGGATAATCTGAAAGGCTCAGACCTCAGACCATTCACTTCAACCATCACATCGGGGTTCGCATACAAGAGGCGAATCCAAGAGCGAAATTGCGGACTAAAACCGGCCGCAGACAAAACAGCCTCCAAATACCGATGGTCCACCCTATCGAATGCTTTGGGCTGATCGAAATTGATTAGCACGGCTTCTGTATCGACTTTATCTATGATCAAGCGTATCGAGTGCAAATTATCTTGAATGGTCCGACCCTTTACAGCACAAGTCTGTTCAGGGCTAATTAGACCATACAAAACAAGCTGCAGTCGATTGGCTAATATCTTGGCCAAAATCTTAGCATTTAGAATCGTTAAGGGCCGAAAATTATCTAACCCATCCCCACCATCTTTGCTTTTGCGTAACAATTTCACTACATCCATGGTCAAGTACTTGGGAATAGTCCCGTTCCTAAACCACGAGTTAAATAAATCTGTCAGCGAGGGAACGAAAAAGTGCGACAACCTTAAATACACCTCGTAGGGCAAACCATCAATTCCAGGAGACTTGTCAAGGCCAACCTGCCTTAAAGCTTCCTGAACTTATTCCTATGTTATGCTACCTTCGCACCTAGCTGCTTCGGTCGCCTCTAGACGAGAAAAGTCAGCTAAATAGGGGTCGAATTGTGCTAAAGACAAACCGGGTTCTCTGGTAAAAAGATCGTGGAAATGAGAAGAAAACACCTCCAGAATACCTTCATTTGTAATCACACAACGTCCGTCTGGCAATGAGACACTTGCGATATGTCGATCGGATGCATGTCGACGCTCTTCTGCACGCAGTTCAGCTGTAACATTTGTGTCTTCTTTTAGGCGTTCTTTTTAACCTAGCTCTAATTACTAAAGCTTGATGTTCTTGGGTAGCCAAGGAAGCCAGCTTCGCCCTAATTATAATAACTTTAGCACTATCCTCCGCCTCCACCGCCAGATCTAATCTAGACTTTAGTGCCACTTTAGCTGCCCTAGTTGTTTGATTGAGTCGTCGACTAAAATCGGCAATAAAAGACCTAATTACTTTCTTAAAGTGAACCCAATTCCTATTCCCAAATACAGCCCCCGTCAATTCCCGCTGTAAGGTTAGTAATAGCACATCGAACAAAGAAGTGTTGAGCTTCCAGTACCCAGCTAATCTAGGCCTAGGTCTATCTAAGTTTACACGGACCCGAACAAGTCTATGATCCGAGTAAACTATATTATGAAAACTTGGACATTCTAATAATTCTACGTCGACTCTCCTAATTAAGAACCTGTCAATATAACTCGCAAGTTGTATTGGACCGGAGCCGTATCTACATGTCCAAGTCCATACTCTATCACGGGGCTTTTCATTCCGGAATTTATCGATAAGATCGAACTTATCGAGAAAGTTCCGAAATGCCTTAGCATCCCGATCTTGGTTAGTTCCCCTAGCCCGATTACGATCTATATCGGGATCCAGGACCGCGTTCCAGTCTCCCGCTAAAATGACCGTCCGATTTGTATTCATGAATTGCTCGATCTGTCGAAAGAAGGAACCGAACTCAACATGGTTATTGGGCGCATAAACCCCAATGAGTCGAAATGCCTTGTCTTTTATGGTAATATCCAGAACGCACAGCCTTCCTTCCGGATCCATGAAACAAGGGTCACACGACGATTTAAAGACTTACTTACTAGCCAAGAAACACCCCTTGAGTGAGAATCAAAGTACGCTGAATAGACGTGAAACCCCCTAGCCAACGCACCCAAATGGTCACCTGGAATTAAGTGGATTTCCTGAATACATCATATATTCACTCCAAAGTGCTGAAGGTCTGTAGCAACTCGAAATTTACGAGAGTCAGTCCACGGACATTTACACTAGCTAGAAAGAGAGCCATTGATAATATCTTAGGGTTGGGTTCCAGAAACGAACATCGATGAGGTCAGGATGCCGATGGCTCTCTGTGTTTGGATCAACAAATGAGAAGCGAATGCTTCCAGTATTTATTAGGAATGGACGAGTCCAAATTTTCGTGATAGGTACGGCACTATAACAATTACGAAAAGTAAGTTTACGTAAATATACCGAATATAATTTAACTAAACATTAATTTCCAGTGCAAACACTTTATAGAGAATGCATCGGCGATGTAAAGTAAATACCACTTACTTTTATATTACCTATGAACTGTAGGATCGACTAGAAGAAAAAAGGTCATAGTTGAATACCTATCCGAGAAGGATAAGCGCGACTAGTAAAGAAAGGCCATAGTTGAATATATATATTGAAAGCTCAAGCTGCGACCCGTAAACCCGCAACGCCTGGTAGTAAACGTGCCAGAGTCGTGAAATCTATGCTAAGATGGAGATGTAGGCATACACGTCCGGTTAGCCTCAAACCCAACGCCAGAAAAAAGTTAAATCTTCGTTTTTAATTTCGCGTGGGGCGAGTATTTTTTTTTTGTACTTCCAAATAGAAAAGTGCACACCCTTGTTGTTCAGTAATGATTCAAGAGAAATAATTTGAATATGTTTCAAGTTGAATAACTCGTGAATATTCTGAGCCGACACAATGTTAATACAATATTAACATAAGATCAAATTCTGTTAAATATTTAATTCGATAGTTCAAAAAATGCCTTATAGATTCTTTTTTATCACAATTCTGGAATTTCATCCAATTCTAGCTTAAAATTCACTACGCTATTGCTGTTTATAATCCAATCTACAAACCTGTTCCAAAATATATTCCTCTATTTTCAGAATAAAAAAAAACAATCAGTCAATAGATTTAGTTTGATCGTAAATTTTCAACTCAAGAGTAAATATCTTTTTAAAAGCTAACGATAGTTACAAATTTCATTAATTATTTTGAAAGTTTCAATAAAATGACTATACAATCTTTTACTGTAACTAATATTTTTTACTAATTTTGCCACTCTACTTTGTATGGTTTCTAATCTCAATATTACATTCAAATATCCATGTCGAAGCCTGAGTACAATACTTTATATGAAATCTTATCATAGCTTTATATATCCTTAAAACAATGTTTGGCTCCTTCGAAATAATATTTCTAAGCATCCCTCCAACCATTCAATTTGCCCTCAATACAATAGACAAAATATAATTGTTTAAAATTATAGGTTGACCCCCCTCTTCTCCTCCAAGACAATGCAACCCATGGAGTCGTTAATAAAATTCACAATCTTTTCTGCAATCCAATCATCTTTGGGTACAAATAAACTTTAGTCTATTACTAACATGTCCACCAACCTTCAGTCATGAATGTCGAACAATCTTTGTTTTATCAACGTTCATGTTATGCTCCAAATGTGAATCTCTGGGTTACAAAATTGCCAATGGCCGTGACACACTCCTCTTAGATTTGGTCTTCTATTCAGGAATAGTCTGGGGATTGTTTTGATAGAAATTATCTTTAAGATATCCTCCTCAGATAAAAAAAAATCTATGGGGTTACGGTCCCGTGAATGCGAAATTAATTGAGAATCACACCACCTACTAATGAGACGATCAATAAAGTGTACTTGCAGTCATTCTAACGAGTCATTTGAAGTGTGGGGCGTTGCAACCTCACCATAAGATTGCCTGCAAAGGTCACTGCACCCCAGCAAGTGAACTGCATGAGTTGCAATATAAAGACAATGGATTATTGGTTCTTACTGGTTTGAAGATGAGAATAAACGGTGGATCACGATCAACACTGAGCGCCACCTAGTGGTCGTTAAAAAGATTTGGTCAGCCCTGGGGAGACGAACAGCTGCTGTGGATCATAATTAATACTCGGTTTCAACCGGATGGGTCATAAAATGTTCTTGTCAGAGTTATTTGTAATTTTGCATGTCGTATCCAGATGTTCTTACTGAATGGCGATAAAATAAAGACTGTTGAATATTCGTGACTAAATGTTGGTGGACAAGTTAGGCATAGATTGAAGTTTATTTCTACCCAATATGGTTGGATTGCAGAAAGAATTTTATTAACGATTCCATGGGTGGTATTTGTAGGTTTTATAATCTATATTTTAAGGCTCGAACTGTTTGCACTTATAAACAGATCCAAGGTTGCCATAGTACTATAAACCCGTCCGTATATTTGTTTAATTACTGCTATGTTGTTGCACGGGAATCGTGTGCCAGGGGGAGGGATTTGTTCTCTTGATACTTTTCTCGGTGAGGTAAAGTATGCTTGTAAATTTAAGATGGAAACTAGGAATCTATATTTAATTGATTTAACTAATGTAGCTTCATTGTCTTAACCAGTTACATCTGGCTGGACCAGATCTCTAAGCGCCATTGTATCACTGCACCTTATATTACGTTCTACTTTCATTTACATTATAGCAACAACTGAAATCGAACGTCATTTTTTATACGTCAGGTAATTGACTATCCAATCAACTATCTACCTTGTATATGGAGCACTAGTTGAACCCAAGATAATCACCCATAAACTATGAATGTATGTAAAAGTAAATTCGTATGAACCGGTATAAGACCACATGCTGTCCTCTCGACGACTGCCGACTCCGACGCTGTGCGTGCCGTGGGTTTCTTCTACTTCATTTTCTTCTTCTTTCGTTCTCGTTCTGACCATGTCGTCTATTTCATTGAAGATCGCCGAGAGAAGAAGCATTGGTTTACAAGTTTAAAAAAACAAAACAACGCAACTCACAAGACAAACACAAACTCAGATACATTGTGTATAAGTCAGTTGAAACTCGAGGTGTGTGATACTGTAGCGGACTGTTGATGTCCCCATTATCGGTACCCGAAATCGTCAGCTCATGTCGGCTCTGATAAGCGTCTATCCGATCTAATCCGATCTGATCGTCTCCTTTCCGAGACGCCAACTGCCGTCAACTGTCTTAAACTCAAAACTGCAGTAAACTGTTAGCTCCGTAAACTAACGGAAACTCGTCATAAAACTCAGAGTGTCGTATAAGCTATCGCAAACAACTCTCACTCCTAAATCTTTTTAGTCATACCTGGAAATCCTATGTCCAGACTTTTGTCTCCTTGACTACTTTCCGGCTGACTACCCATCCTATTTTCCGATCGCTTTTGTGCGATTTGGTAAGTCATTTCCCTTGTTCGGGATAGGGGGCAGTCCATAGTATCACATTAGCATGGTATGACTTTCTTGACCGTTTCGCTGATTCTTTCTAGCATCAGATGCTTACAGCAGGGACCGCATGAAGGTTGACAACACCCAAAGAGAAAGTAGCCATCTGGTCAAACACCCCCCTTCCCCCCTCTTCCTCACCTCCCTCTCTGCCATCCACTTTGCCCCTGCTCATCCCCCACCTCTTTCTCTTACCACCAGCTACAGTAGTCCTGGCTCACCCCATCCTTCCATTTTTTCCCCACTCATTCTTTTCTACATTCATTTCTATTTCTCCAACAAATACGAACGTCAACCCAGTAGTTGGCCACTATTTCATTCTATTTTTCCCAATATGTCTACCCTACATGTATCTGTGCTTGCATGACATTCTTTCTCTATTTTATCATCCTGATGAAGTCTTATAAATAAAGACGAAACGTTGATGTACACATAAAAAACATCCATTTTTTGGTTTTCCTTTTTCATTTTCCCATATATATATATATATATATATATATATATATATATATATATATAGAGAGAGAGAGAGAGAGAGAGAGAGAGAGAGAGAGAGAGAGACAGAGAGACAGACAGACGGACTGACGGACAGATTATTATTTATGTATCCATATAAAATGTTATAAGGAGAATGTGTCGATTTTCAGTATTTACTTCAAAAGTGATCAATACATGAGTAAAGCTAGGTATTAAGTTATGAAAATATATTTATGGCAATTAAGCTACACAAAGGCTTCCGCATTTAACCTCTGTAGGGAATCGTCAGGCTAAAATATATGTGGAGGGCTTGATAATATAAAAGCAATACTTTATATAGTTCAAATAGATTCATTTTGGATTCAATATGCAAACCTTTAAATAGTTCTGTCAGAATTTGCAATAGAGCTATATATTATACTTTTTTATTCTTTCTTTTAATAGCTTTGACTGGTAATGAAGAGAGAGGGTTTATTTATTAAAAGTTTTGTAAGCTTTCAAGATTACCATAACAAAATTAGTTATCGTTTTATATCCATCTAGTTCAATTAATAATTTAACGACTAAATGTAATAATTAAATGTACCTGTCAAAATCCTATTTAAAAACAAGAATAATAAGTTGGTTAAAAAGCGAGAGGGAGAGAGAAAGAGGGAGAGAGAGAAAAAGTGAGAGGAAAAGCGAGGGAGAAAGAAAGAAAGAAAGAAAGAAAGAAAAAAGAGAAAGGAAAGGAAGATAAATAGGTATAAATAGAGAAAAGGAATTTGAGAAAAAGAGATAGAGAGAAATCGAAAGAGAGAGAAAAAGAAAGAGAAAGAGAGAGAGAGAAATATAAAGAAAGAGAGAAAAATAGAGAGAAATAAAGAGAAAAAAGATAAAGAGAGAGAAACTAGATTGTTAGCATTTCGTATACATTTTTATAGCTTGAATAATGGATAAAATCAGCTGCACAAATTTGTACAAATCTTTTATTAATTCCGTGGGTAAAAAAAATCCATTCTCTTTCATAAAACTTCGACATTACGCGGATTCTTTTGACGGACTCCATTCTTTCGTTCTGTCTTTATTTACTCGATACTATTTAGTTTTAGTTTTGCGCTGTCAATCTGTTCATATGTTTACATTTTTATGGTTCGGCAGCGGTCCTACTGGTCTTGCAAATACAACGAACATAACAGGCATTCCTGTCCATTGTTATCTGCGTCGACCAGACATTGGCCGACGATGACAAATTGAATTCAGAATCCAGAATTTATCAGCAATATATAATTGCGTTATACGTATTTGTTGTGATATAGAGCTCCGTCATGATAAAAATATCTCGTCACGATTTGAATTAAGAATCAAAAGGTCATTCGTCATTTTAATTAAGTGTATGGAAAGGAGCCACTCCTTTTTTAGGATCACTCCACTTATTTCTGATTCTAACCCTATAATGTTGATTGGTTAGCAATTGTATATCAAGTAACATTTTTTAGTCTTTGGTATGACTCGACTAAGGATTGAATTCCTGTTTCCCGGCTCATTAGCGAATATTCCAACCATTATGCTAAATGGGACGGTAATAATAGGAATGTAAATGACATAAAACCTTATTTACTTCATAGAAAAAATATCATAACGAAGAGAGTCTTATTTTATGAAGAATCTGATAAGACAAGCGGAAGTGGCTAGGTAAAAGAGTAATAAGATTGGGAGAGAGAAATACAGAAAATATTATCTAATATATAAAATTAAGTCAGTCTATTTCTCAAACATAGACAGCGATAGTCATGGTTCTGAAAAATGGATATTTGATTCTGTCTAGCCAATTTGTCTTTTTCTTCCTGTCACAATGTTATTTGCAACAAAATAATGTATTTCGTTTTAGTTTATTTTAAAAAAATACTTATTCCGGTTTGGAAGATTGTTAGAATAGAAGCATTTTCGTTTATGATCTAAACAGGACCAGTCGCTTATTAAATCAATAAAATAAATTTCTACATTGATTTACTTGTGTCTGACTTCAGATAAACAATTATATTTTAAAATAAATATAAACCTATTTATTTCCTTAAATCAGTTGTATATCAGGATAGTAGGTTAAATAATTTGATTTTTAACAACTAATTAAAATTCTGTTTCACTTTAATGCTACGAGCGTCGAATTGTTAATCATGAAGAAAGGATTTATTTTGATACAAACGGCTAAATTGATTTCTTTTTATGGTAAGTTTATTATTATATATTTAACTCATTCAATCTATAAATATTTTCTTGTTTCTTTACTTTTGAACAAATACAAAAACACAATAAAACTTATATTTACAACTAACAAAACGTTACTACTTTCAGTTTTTGAGTCGGGATATCTTTTCGATTATGGCATGAAACAAAATGTTTCTTTAATTCGATATTTGTGAATAACAAATATTGTGATTTATGTTAACTGTATATATATATATAGTCTAAAGAAGCTTTGAGTCATTTTAAACAAAAGAAAAAAGAAGGAAAATGCAGTTTAAATTACCAGAGAAACCAACTAAATCCAAGATATCGCAGACTTAGCATTCGTTGGAAAATTCATAAATAAAAAAGAGGATTCAAGTATCTAGCAGTGAAACAAAAACAGGGGACCTTAACTTAAGCGTGAAATATTAAAACGGGGATCATCAACTATTTACCATGTAACTGTTTCGGAGATTTAAAACAGGACAGTTATAATATTCATGGCTCTCCAATTTCCCCAATAATCAAGTGTAGAAATAATTCAGCTTAAATTTCACTAATATATACATAAATAAATAAATAAATAATTAAATAGTAATAGTAGTAATAATAATAATAATAATAATAATAATAATAATAATAATAATAATAATAATAATAATAATAATAATAATAATATATCCTTAAGACTACAGTGTGATATGGTAATTTGCATATCAAATAACATTAATTATAACAATAATAATACTATCCAAACACTACAGTCAAGAACCATTCTGCGATATCGTAGCTAGCAATAAAATTATATAGGAATAAAAGTTGCATTAAAAAATTAATTTAAAAAAAAAAAAGCTTAAGTACCTTTGGTACCAGATAGGCAAATAGATAAGAGGAAGGAAACCTAGCCATACAGATCTAAATACCCAATATATAGTCTAAAGAATATATATATATATATATATATATATATATATATATATATATATATATGATACCAAAGGTACCAAAGGTACTAAAGCTTTTTTTTTTTTTTTAATGCAACCTAAATTCCTATATAATTTTATTTCTAGCTACCATATCGTAGAATGGTTCGTAGGTTTAGTGTTTAGATAGTATTTTATTATTATTATTATTATTATTATTATTATTATTATTATTATTATTATTATTATTATTATTATTATTATTATTATTATTATTACTAGTATTACTATTGTTATAAAGCATTTTATTTGATATGCAAATTACCATATCACACGATAGTCTTAAGGGTAGTATATTATTATTATTATTATTATTATTATTATTATTATTATTATTATTATTATTATTATTATTATTTATTTATGTATACTCGTGCTGGTCAAAAAAATAGAACATATGTATAAAACTGTAAAAATCATTCCGTTTTAGATAATTTTCGGCTTTTAAATTGTGTAGGCGAAATATTCTATATGTAAATAACAATTACAGCTATTTTTAATCATTTGTCATATTGGCATATGTCAGACTTGATTGTCACAGAGTAGTTTATTGTCACATTAGGAAATTCAACGTTTCAATTTAATAGAACATTATTCGTTGAGTAATCTCAAACTCAAAAAATTTATGTGTTTAAAAAGATTTTGCAAGTAATTTAATCATAATCTCTCATTCTTATTGAGGACAATCTGTGAGATGTAATTGGTGCTAAAATATTCCTATAATGCTAAACTAACTGAAATAGTTGGTTTACGATAGAAACTTTTTTTCATATCAATTGCAATGTCAGTTTTTCAATATTTCGCGTTTCAAAATAATAGAACAAGACAGCTAAGAAAACAAAATAGTTTTTTTTATTAACTTAAATACAGATAAAAATTAATCAATATTTAGTAGCAGCACCTTTTGCCTTGATAACAGCATCAATTCGCCGGGCATGGAATCAACAAGCTTCTCGCAAACTGTGTAGACACCGAATCTCATGTGTTCTGTATTGCAATCTTCATGGCTGCAAGGGTAGTAGGTTTTTCTTGGCGAAGCTTTCATCTTCATCTGATCCCACAAGGCTTCAATAACGTTAAAATCTGGCGAGTTCGCCGGCCATTCAAGAACAGGAATCGATTGTTCTCGGAGCCAGGAAGTTGTGGACTTGGCAGAGTGTGTCGGTGCCAAGTCATGTTGAAAAATGATGTATGTGGCGTCACTGTCAAACTGATTATCCAGCACTTACAGTAAATTAGCTTCCATGATATCTTGGTACACTGTTGCGTTTACATTTCCTTTGATGAAGCAGAAATTACCAACACCCTTGGCACTCATACAGCCCAAAACCATGCAAGACTGCGGGAACTTCACAGACTTCTTGACGCATTCTTGGTTATACCGTTCCGTGGATCTTCGCCAAACACGTGGCCCTTGGTCGCCGAAGGAAATACAAAATCGAGACTCATCTGAAAAGATCACACGCCGCCATTCGTCTGTAGTCCAGGTTTGATGAGCAGTTGCCCATCGTAGCCTCTTCAACATCTGTTTTTTGTTAAGGAGAGGTTTGGTGGCAGCTATACGATGTTGGTATACCAGTTGTCGGAGCCTTCGGTAGGTAGTGCTTCGTGAAACGTCGGCACCAGAAGCCTGTTTCCACTTTTAGTAATGTGGCTTGTTGACTGGAATCGACTTTTCTTTGCCACCTTGTCCAGTGCCCGGTCTTGTCTTTCAGTGGTGCTTTTCTTTCGTCCGCATTTCTTGCAATTGCTGTTGGAAACACCCTTAATATCTTTCTGGAGCACTTTGATCACTACCGATTTTGAACATCCGACCTTGGTTGCGATTTCCATGTGCGTCTTTCCTACTTCCCGCAAATCGAATATTCGCTGCTTCTTAAACAAAGATATGTCTTTAGAGCGACCCATAATGAGAGATTATGATTAAATTACTTGCAAAATCTTTTTAAACACATACATTTTTTGAGTTTAAGATTACTCAACGAATAATGTTCTATTAAATTGAAACGTTGAATTTCCCAATGTGACAATAAACTACTCTGTGACAATAACGTCTGACATATGCACATATTACAAATGATTAACAATAGTTGTAATTGTTATTTACATATGGAATATTTCGCCTACACAATTTAAAAGCCGAAAATTATCTCAAACGGAATGATTTTTACAGTTTTATACATATGTTCTATTTTTTTGACCAGCACGTGTATATAAGTAACATTTTAAGCTGAATTATTTCGACACTTGATTATTGGGGAAATGGTAGTTTTATATGTACCATTGGAGAGCCATGCATATAACTGTCCTGTTTTTAAATCTCCGAAACAGTTACATGGTAAACAGTGTTAATATTAGATGCTTACGTTAAGGTCTCCTGTTTTTGTTTCACTATTAGATACTTAATTCCCCTTTTGATTTTATTTACTTACTATTATATATTATTTATTTATGAAGTTTCCAACAAATGTTAAGTCTACACTATTTTGGATTTAGTTAGTTTCTCTGGGAATTTAAACTACATTTTCCTATCACATTTTTTTTTTTTGTTATTTTGTTTAAAATAACTCAAAGCTTCCTTAGACTATATATTGGGTATTTAGATCTGTATGGATAGGTTTCCTTCCTCTTATCTATTTGCCTTTCTAGTACCAAAGGTACTAAAGCTTTTTTTTTTTTTTTTTTTTTTTTAATGCAACCTAAATTCCTATATAATTTTATTTCTAGCTACCATATCGTAGAATGGTTCGTAGGTTTAGTGTTTAGATAGTATTTTATTATTATTATTATTATTATTATTATTATTATTATTATTATTATTATTATTATTATTATTATTATTATTATTATTATTACTACTAGTATTACTATTGTTATAAAGCATTTTATTTGATATGCAAATTACCATATCACACGATAGTCTTAAGGGTAGTATATTATTATTATTATTATTATTATTTTATTTATTTATGTATATATAAGTAACATTTTAAGCTGAATTATTTCGACACTTGATTATTGGGGAAATGGTAGTTTTATATGTACCATTGGAGAGCCATGCATATAACTGCCCTGTTTTTAAATCTCCGAAACAGTTACATGGTAAACAGCTGAAGATCCCCGTGTTAATATTAGATGCTTACGTTAAGGTCTCCTGTTTTTGTTTCACTATTAGATACTTAATTCCCCTTTTGATTTTATTTACTTACTATTATATATTATTTATTTATGAATTTTCCAACAAATGTTAAGTCTACACTATTTTGGATTTAGTTAGTTTCTCTGGGAATTTAAACTGCATTTTCCTATCACATTTTTTTTTTGTTTTTTTGTTATTTTGTTTAAAATAACTCGAAGCTTCCTTAGACTATATATATATATATATATATATATATATATATATATATATATATATAATTTCTATTACAAGTTTACTTTTAATTCGGTCCTACTCTGACTGTCGACAGAACAGATCTGTCTATCTCTTATTTTTACTTTTATCTTTGTGGATAACAAATATTGTTATTTATGTTAACAGTATATACTTTACTTTGTATGTATACTTTATGTATATACTTTATACATATACTTTACTTTGTATGTATACTTTATGTATATACTTTATATATATACTTTACTTTGTATGTATACGTTATGTATATACTTTATATATATACTTTACTTTGTATGTATACTTTATGTATATGCTTTATATATATACTTTACTTTGTATGTATACTTTATGTATATACTTTATACATATACTTTACTTTGTATGTATACTTTATGTATATACTTTATATATACTTTGTATGTATACTTTATGTACATGCTTTATATATATATACTTTACTTTGTATGTATACTTTATGTACATACTTTATATACAGGGTGGCGCAAAGGTCGCGCATTGGTTTGTTGAGGTGATAGAAACTACATTTAAAGTAATTTACTAGGCTTTTCTGATAAATAATACATTTACTTGGTAATTTTGTTGCACTAGTTTAAAAAAATAATATCCTTTAAATGGCCACCATTTTTGGCCTCACAAGTTAGCGCATTTTCCATTACGGTTCTTAGAATAACTGGCTCTAGTTCTTGGATTTCATGTCTGATATTATTTTTAAGCTCTTGAATCGTTGTAGGCTTGTTCACATATACCCTTTCCTTAAGATACCCCCAAAGGAAAAAGTCAGGGGCTGTTAAATCCGGTGAACGTGAAGGCCAGTTAAATCAGAAACTCTGCTAATTAAGCACTCGCCAAACAATCCCCTTAAGAGTTCCATACTTTGTCGGGCAGTGTGGGCAGTAGCTCCATCTTGTTGGAACCACATTTCTGGCTTGTCCTGAACAGCTGGCTTTAAAAAAATTCAATCATCTGTTGATATCGCTGTGCAGTTATCGTCACCGCGACACCTTCATCGTCTTCAAAGAAATATGGACTGATCACTCTTTCACCACACCATACGGTACATTTTAGTGAATGTAATTCACGCTGATGAATGGTTCTTGGATTTTCAATGACCCATATTCTGCAGTTTTGCTTATTTACGAACACGTTCAGATAAAAATGGTCTTCGCCGCTTATTATCAGCTTATGGATGAACTCATTTTGTTCTCTAGCTAATTGCTGAATGTGAACAGCATAAGCTACGCGTGATTGCAAATCTCTGGGTTGTAATGCCTGTACCAATTGAATTTTGTATGGAAACAGATGCAATTCACGCAAAATTCTTTGAAGTGACCTTCTGGACATTCCAATCTGAGTCGCTCGTCTTCGAGTTGAGGTGTCTTGATTTTCAGCAATGCTATCCTCAACGAGTGCTACATTTCCCGTGGAAGATCACTGACTGAACTCTGTTGCGGAAACCGGGCCACAAGACGATCAATTGTGGTCTGACTGGGAGATTGTCTGACATTATAATGCCGACGATAGACTCTTTGGGTTAAGGTTATTGAACGAAGTAAAGTTCAATAATTTTTGTTCGTTGTTCAGTGTTATATTTTCCATGATGTTTATATCTGTAATATTCTGAAAAATAAGGAGAAAATTTTATAAATTGTTAAAGTTGTTACTGATTCGAACTAATGCGCGACTTTTGCGCCACTCTGTATATACTTTACTTTGTATGTATACTTTATGTATATACTTTATATATATATTTTACTTTGTATGTATACTTTATGTATATACTTTAAATATATACTTTACTTTCCCCGTTGATAAATTTATTACATGTTGGATTCTTAAAATATCCAGCTCCCCCAAAACGAGTCTCTCTGGATGAGGACAACCATTCTTTTTTCTCAGTCGCGAAGAACTTCTCATACAATGATTGAGGACACACATATATCTATTTAGCTAACTATCTATTTATATTTCTTTCTCTTTGTTCTTTACTTCGATCTTTGTGAATAAAGTTTTGAGATTTAAATTCTTTCAGAGAAGAGCGTCTCTGGATAAGGAACAAAACTTAAAACTTGCCTTAATCGTATGAGACTTCTCCCACTCTGAATGAAAACAGAACAGATACACTGCAATTATTATTTAATAAATAAGACATGTTTCAATAATGATCTGAAAAAACAAGGAAATAGCTTTTTAAACTAAAGAGCGGTTAGTAAGGGGAGACAATTCAGAAGAATTATTAAAAAACGGCGATCAACCATATATTCAATACACATTATTTGAAATAAAATAACACTTTCTTTGGTATTTTTCTTAACAAATGTCTACACCTGGACGACGTCGGGTAGAGACAGTTTATAATAGTTTGCTCCTTTCGAACGACAATGTTCTAATCAGTTTACGAACTGTCCTTTATTGTAGTTTTCGAGGACGGCCACATCCTGGTCGATCCGATACAAATCTTCGAAACATTTTAGAAATTGTATTTATCAATATTCGAAGTTTTGTGGCAATTTTTCCACATTTTTCACTTGGGTGGGGAGTAAACCATGATTTGGTTTGATTAAAAAAAACTCAATTTATTGTAAGCAATTGTTATAAATGATATTATTTTACCTACTATCCTGGTATACAAATAATTTTTTTAAAACAGGTTAGTATTGATTTAAAACTTCATACAATTTTCCACAAGTTATTTCTCTTTGTTTTTTATTTTCTTTTACTAATGAGTAACCAGTTTTCATGGCTTAAAACTACTCGAGGATAAGGGTTAAAGAGATGGATAGATTGACGGTTGAATTATGATGAATACTATGGGAAAATTGAAAACTCTAAATACCATTCATTTAAAACAACAACCAACCCAGAAAACAGCAACTCGCTGATGGAATGTAAGGACTAAAGGAAAAAATGGGGAAGTAAGAGTTACGATACTGCCGAAAGTAAATTCACTTTTTTACTCTACAAAGTTTGTATGGCCTACTCTGCCCTACTATTTCATCCATAGCTGAAGAGACAAGAGATGGTTTCATACTTTTCCCCAAACGTATAAGTGAAAGTAATGCATTAGCACTGAAAAACCTCGAACCCGGCACGTCTAACCCACAGTCTACGCCTCTAACCACTGTACACCGGCCACGTCTAATAAACATTTTCTTTAATTCCAAACTCTATTCTTTACAACAGCGACGTCAATTACGTTGAAAATACATTGTCTTTGTCTTCATTACTTGATCTATCCTTCTTCCTGTCTCGAATTGGGTGACCCGTGTGAATTTCAAAGTCCGAATATTGTTACATTTTCCCTTCTTTCTCGCCGGTTTCTGCTTCTGACATCACTATGCATGCTCACGTTCTGTTTGCCAGCAAATTCCATTGTAGGAATTTAGTATCAAAAGTTGCTCTGTCACTACATGATTACGATAGCTTTGTTGACTATTTGGTGTTACAGCCTATCGACACTACTCGGCATCCAGCATTCAGGACCCAAGTGTAATATATGTTATGTCTCAGGAGGCCATCTTTCCAGGCATTACCTCCTCCTTTTGCCTGAAGCTTCCTAATTCGTAAGGGAATACTGACGGAGTATACCAGGTTAATTTTGCAGTCGGGCCAGGTAACCATATTTGAGGAGCTGAAGACTCGTTATAAACTTACCTTGTGTCTAATTTTGCCGATGTGGGAGGCATCTAAATAAACCATTGTTATGCCATTTTTTTCGAAACTGCACGTCTTGTATACGGATTGTTTATAGATTAATTTGGTTTTTAGTTGTAGTTGTTCTGCTTTACGGCATATCAACCCTTTTTCGGTTTATGTTATGCCAAATCCAGTTATACTGGTAAACATCTGCATACTTGACGTTCTTAACATCTTCAGATATTTATTTATAATGTACATTTTTGCTTGGTTTGATTGCTTTTTTCGACGGTACATCAATCTCTCCTGGATGAAACAATGTTGAATTCAGTCATTTTGATAAAGGTTTTTATACTTCAAGTTCTTAATATTTTCGAAATATTTAATAGATTCAGTTTCGGAATTGATCATTTGTATTGTTTCGGTTATTCGGACCACTATCTTCACCTTGGTTGTTAATCTTACAACGTTTCAACCGATATAGCATCCGACCTTCTACAGGTGCATATAAAAATATGACGCGAGTTCGGCGTAAAGATTCCAGAATTCGTAAAGATGCACCTGAAGAAGGTTGGAGATTACATCGGCCGAAACATTGCGAGAATTAACATCCAAGATGAGTATAGTAGTCCGAATAATTCAAATAATACGCATTAATAGATTCTATTAATAAATTTTTTGTAGATATTTTTTCGTCATCGTATATTCTGTAAATAGATAGTCCATAAACGATAGATTCTACTACTAGGAGTAATTGTAACTAAGGAGTTGTAACGTTGCGTGTCACTAATAAGCCGTTTGTAACGCCTTCTTGTTGAAAGAAAACACCCGATATCTCGTTGACACATCGTAAGTACCTAGTCCAATGGGCAGTAGAGTCTCTCTCTTTCTTTCTTTTCTTTTTAGTAGTTGTTCAGAAATCGTCATAGAAATAGTGAAGACATACCAGCGGAAATTTCCCTGTCTTCCTCTTTCTTTTGGTTCTTGATTAAGGTAACAAATAAAAAAACATATTCTATTCTTTTACAGCACTGTAAACTTACATATTACTAGGGGTGGGACGTAATGGGTGAAAATTTCCGATTCATGCGAGTAGTATTTTTTTTGTGTTCATTTATACATAAATAACACTAAACAATCAAACATTTTGAAAATTTTGCAAAATTCAGAAGGTGCAGTCTAATAGTTTTTGGCTATTTTACATTCATGAAAACCCTGAGAATGGTCCTAAATTAAAGTACTATATAAGATTTAACCATCTATATCCATTCATAGCTTTAGAGGATGTTTTAGGACCTGCAATGTCGCATGAAACTACTTTTTCACCGAAAAATGATGGATTTTTAGTCCCGTGGAGCCCTAACGGCTATTTTTGGCCTGCAACTTCTGAATTTTGCAAAATTTTCAAAATGTTTGATTGTTTAGTGTTATGTATGTATAAATGAACACAAAAAATACTACTCGCATGAATCTGAAATTTTCACCCATTACGTCCTACCCCTAATATTACTTAAGTTTATCATTTCCCGCTCCAGGAGGGGAGTGTTACGAAGATAAAACTTCAAAAAACTTCGGAATCCAATCAGCTCACCTACTGTTATGGTGTGATGATGTGATGATCTATCCTATTTCGTAACTATATGGACTCTTCTAGATATTATGTATAGAGAAGCTTACGACAGAGGACGAGCCGTCTTTCTTGCACAGTCTTACTGTGAAAGTCATAGACGTAATTCATACCATGTCGTTGATTCGTTCTCGATAATCAGTCCGACGGAGGTGGGCTATTATGACGGATGGTGGCCTTTCACCTGTCGGGATGATGTATAGTTCGGAGTAGTCCTAGGAGGTCCATCCTCCCAGGCCTTGCCTTCTTTCTTTGGGAAGGAGTTAGTTTATTACTGCTTACTGCCTGAGGCGCCCCGACCGGGAAATGCAAACGGGGCTACCCAGGCATTTTTTGCAGGGCCAGAGTGCTCTACCTCTTGTGCGTTGGCCCAACAAATCCCACTTTCCGACCGTGTGTAACATCTTCCCGCGGGGGGGGGGGGTAAATAATTAGTTTTTCTGTAGCAACCTATTCTGTACTTCTGTAAATACTCATTCTTGTAAATATACCAGCATGTTGTCTTAATTATTATCGACCCTTCAAAGTCACAACACCTACGAAAGAGGAAGAGTTTGCTATCTTAATCGGACTTTGCGTCCATGAAATCAAATCCTGACACGTTACCCTAATTCTAGTCTTTTAATTCTAATGGAATTGTCCACTGTCTTGCTTAAGCTAACCTTATGTATAAAATACCGTTTTTATCATTAGTGACGTCACATTCTCTAAAGTTTACAAAATATTCACCACCAGACGCAGTTTCCTTTCGTTCCTAGGATGATGGATAATGATTTTAAGCAAAAGCATCTGGAGAGCGCAGAACAGCATCACTGTCCAAATATATACTCTACTTGACTCTGAGTTTATTATTGGATACCCGCCCTTCCTGGTCGCTTTGGTGTTATGCAATGCATATACCGAGGAGAGCGCTCAGAGATGATAGCCTTGTGTCAGATTCGTGCAGATGCAAACGTAAAACAAAACAATACGAGATTGATCTTTCAAAGTGGACATGAACATATAGGTCACAGAGTACATGAGAGAAATAATAAACAGATTTAGGGGTCAAGTAATTACAGTTGAGTGCACACCTCGGAAAAAAAGAAAACAATTAGAAATCGAAACTTTTCTCTCCTACACAAGACAAATCGGACGACGAAATCCGTGTATCCTGGTTCTGGCATTAGGTAGGTTGGCAAATAATAATCGATTTTAGAAACAAACATTTATTCCTGAACTCATTTATGCGGCTTTTTCACCTTACCGATTTGCTTCAGATAGACATTGTTGAAACCACGTGGGTTTTGTTCAACAATCGTTTTCAAACGTCCATTGTTAAGAATGTGTATTGATTTACTCCTCTCCAGGAGTTAGGCACAAGGCCAGTTTTTATCTTACTCCCACAAGTAAGATGTGACCCAATGTCAGGTCGGGAAAGTGGGATTTAAAAATTGCCTGGGCAGCCCCGTCGGCATTCCCCGTTAGGGGCGACTCAGGCAGTAAGCAATAAACTTACTTCTCCCCAAAGAGAGGAGGCAAAGCCTGGGAAGGTGGACCTCCCAGAACTGCACAGGACAGACCCATTGACCGGCGTAAATCAAGCCCCGAAGGCCAAGACAATACCAGTCTATTGGGTGCAGTATACATCGGAACAGATACTACACTTTGATCTTAGCCAAAAGGCCAAGGCCAAGATCTGAGTAATTTACTCCTCTCCAGGAGTTAGGCACAAGGCCAGTTTTTATCCTACTCCCACAAGTAAGATGTGACCCAAGCTCGGGTCGGAAAGTGGGGGTTGAAAAGCCAGCGCCCGAGAGGTGAGCACTCTGACCATCAAAAATTGCCTGGGCAGCCTCGTCGGCATTCCCCGGTAGGGGCGCCTCAAGCAGTAAGCAATTAACTTACTCCTCCCCAAAGAGGGGAGGCAAAGCCTGGGAGGGTGGACCTCCTAGAACTGCACAGGACAATCCCATAGACCGGCGTAAATCAAGCCCCGAAGGCCAAGACAATACCAGTCTATAGGGTGCAGTATCCATCGGAACAGATACTACACTTAGATCTGAATTCACCTTTGTACTGTTCAATTTCTTATAGACTTTCCCCCTCTGTGCTCTGTTGACATTTGCGGCTGTGTTTGGGAAGCATTATGACCGAGTTTTGATTCATACAAGAAAAGTACACATGTTTGTTCTATTTTACTGTTCGTTATAAAGGGCTGATATGCTTCAAAATGTTATTCTGGAATAAATTATTGAATATATATGTGTGTGTGTGTGTGTGTGTGTGTGTGTGTGTGTGTGTGTGTGTGTGTGTGTGTGTGTATGAGGTTAGTGGGAGAGAATCCCAGCAGAGTAAGATTAAGAAAAAACTCCAAAAATAAGAGCGTAATATTTATTTATATATGTTATTACAGAAGATTAAGACAACATCAGTACCGTCGGTTTAAAATCCAAACAAAGGGAACCTATAGTTGGCCTACTATGTCGGACTCTGTTCAGAAATAGAGGCTGGAGCGAGTCCCCTTTGTTTAGATTTGACCTAAATAACATTTAAGTTGCAGTTATACTACACCGAGCACAAGCTTTTATGGATAAGTAGACATTATTATTTTCGTTGATCTTTATTTTTTGTTGTATATTGTATATCAATTACCTTCTGTAATTAAATATTAATATTTATTTTACAATTGATTTCTCCTTACAGCATTATTTTCTTTGTGACTTCACAAAAGACTTTAAAGTAGTCTTTACTACTAAAGTGGCGATGTCCAAATTTGGGGACATTAGCGAGTTTAAAGTCATCCCTAAGTTTGCATTACACCCTAATGAAGTAGAGTAGTAGGGCCTGCTAGGGTCGCATCTATGCATTAGATATAATTTATTCATTACACACTGTTTATTTATATAGAGAAAGTCGAGTTTTTTTGCACTTGAAAATTGTATTATGTTAACGTGTAGCACTTCACTTTGCTAAACCTGCCGGTTTCAAATCTGTTCTCACTTGTAGATGCGAAGAGACTTGATTCTGGTATACAGCATCATCAACGGGAATTTAAATCTACCTTCGATGAGTTTTTACTCCAATGCCTCGTCGCGATTTACGCGGACATCCACAGAAAATGTACCATCGCCGCTTTCATCAGTCAGCAATCTCTGTCCGTGTTTCCGTTCCCTGGAACAGCATGCCGGGTGAGGTCGTGATGATGCCTAGCATATCTAGGTTTAAAATTGCCTTGAACAAACGTTCAGACGGTATAGAGATGAATATTTTCTGTCTCTTTATCTGTTTCTCTGTCTGTCTCTTTGTCTGTCTGTCTTTTTGTCTGTCTCTGTCTCTGTCTCTGTCTCTGTCTCTGTCTCTGTCTCTGTCTCTGTCCCTGTCTGTCTGTCTGTCTGTCTGTCTGTCTCTCGCTCTCTCTCTCTCTCTCTCTCTCTCTCTCTCTCTCTCTCTCTCTATCACACACACATACACACGTGCACAAGTAGACTGTCTCTATTTATCTTCCTCCCACAAGGTAAGATGTGACACAAGGCTGGGAAAGCGGGAAAAAAACAGCGCTCGAGGTTTTGAGCACTCTGGCCATTTAAAAATTGCCTGGGCAGCCCCGTCGGCATTCCCCGGTAGGGGCGCCTCAGGTGATTAGAAATAAACAACCCCCCCTTTATTGGGCGGGGTAAAAAACCCTGGTTGATCTCTCTCTCTCTCTCTCTCTCACTCTCTCTCTCTCTCACTCTCTCTCGCTATCACACACACACACACACACACACACACACACACACACACACACACACACACACACACACACACACACACACACACACACACGTGCACAAGTAGACTGTCGCTCTGATGTTTTATGTGACTATTTCTCTTTTTAAATAAACCTTTCTTATAAACAAACATCAGCATCTGAGTGTTTTATCTACGGGCGATCAAGAATCTGGGTTCACAACGACGACACGGGTGGCTAAAGGATTTATACACCCATCCGTAGTGAAAATATAACATAATTTTCAAATTCCAAAAAAAACTTATGTTGACACACTTGTTGTGGAAGGCATATTTTTATTGCTGTAGATCTGGCTGAGTCTGGCTTTCGACCCTTTTACATAAATTATGTGTCCTAATCATTTAATTGAGTGTTTTTTTAATTTGCATTTATCAACGCTTAGCTTACAGCCGTATTCTTTAATTGTATTATTGACCATTTTCATATGTTCTGCGTGTTGTTCTCGGTGTTCGCTTTTTATAAAATCACCATCAAGATATGCTACTGTAAAATCAAAGTCATGGAGACATGGAGTCAATTATTTCTTGAAATATTCTTGATGGTACTTTTATACCAAAAGACAGTCTATTGAATTTGTACGAAAGTTTGTCTATAGTTAACAATTTTATACATTTATCTTCCAATGGTATTTGCAGGTATGCATTGTATAAATCGATATTTGATAACTTTTCCCCTATATTCAATTTTGAAAATATATCTTTAGGAGTAGGTAATAGATTATGTTTCGGAATTTTTAAAATGAGGATTGATAATTTGGATTATTTGGACTACTGTTTTCATCTTGGATGTTATTCTAACAATGTTTCGGCCGATGTAACCTCCGATTTTATTCGGGTGTGTCTTGTCGAACTCTAAAATAGATTGTAATTATGTGAATAACTCCGATTGTAAAATCTCGAATTTTACTGACCAGATGGAGTTAAATATCGATTTGTCAGATGCAATGCTATTTAGTTCTGATTGCTAGAACCCCACAAGATAACTATATATATATATATATATATATATATATATATATATATATATATATATATATATATATATATACGTGTTTATGCGTCTCTCTCTCTCTCTCTCTCTCTATATATATATATATATATATATATATATATATATATATATATATATACCTACTCATGGATTTGCACGTATAGCTATGAAGCTATTAAATAGAAATTTGCGCATATATATATATATATATATATATATATATATATATATATATATATATATATATATATATATATAGTACATGTATTGTATTAGTTTCTGTAAATGTAAATCCGTAGAAACTCAAGTGTTTATAAAAAGTGCTCGTGGTTTAGGAGAGAAAATTCTTCAAATCCATCCATTTCTCGAAAATTCTTGGTCTGATGAGGTTGACTTTCTGGGAAAAGTGCAACCGAAACATGTATGCACATATGTAACCAATAATGTTTGTATAAATAAAAATTTATACTTATATATATATATATATATATATATATATATATATATATATATATTACTATTTCATGTATCCACATACAATTGTGATATAATTTTTTGTGATATAATTTTTATTTTTTACAAGGTGATATAATTTTTATGTATCAATTTTCAGTATTTACTTCAACAGTGCTCGATACGTAAGTAGAGCTAGTAAGTTCTGAAAATATTTTATGGCAATTAAACTACACAGAGGCTCCCGTGTTTCATCCCTGGAGGAAATCTTCAGGCTAAAATTTTAGCCTAAAGATTCCCCCGAGGATGAAATGCGGGAGCCTCTGTGTAGCTTAATTACCATTAATATATTTTCATAACTTACTATATATATATATATATATATATATATATATATATATATATATATATATATATATATATATATATATATATATATGGTAAGCACAAAACTAGATCTGATACCCGGAACATTTGTTTCTTGTTTTTTTAAGGAGGTGGTGATCAACACTTCTGGGGAGCCATGAGATAAAATACTGCTTTGTTTTTAAATCCCCGAAACAGTTTTTCGTGGTAAACAACTGATGATCTCTTCAATAGTATTAAGTCCATCGTAAATTCTTGCAAGCTATTTTATACAGTGATTACAAGAGATTAATTCCCTTGCAAGTAAAGGAATTTTCCAACGAAGGACTTGGAACTAAAAAAGTGATTGAAAGGTTGAAAAACTTCCAAAACTCTCTCTCTCTCTCTTTATATATATATATATATATATATATATATATATATATATATATATATATATATATATATTAATTTTTTACAATTGATATATTCTTTAATAGCTATTTTTATTTCAAATAAATAACGCGATGATACCTTTACATTTTTCAAATTATTCTAAGGTTATTTCACTGATAGATTCTCACATAAAATAGCTATTATTATGTTTTTTTAAGATTTAATAAAAATATTTTCTTATTGCAAAATATATGTTGTCTAACTTGTATGATGTATCTGCATTTTACAGCAATTAAAAATTTGTACCAGTAAAATAAACTAATATTATTTCCTACTATTTATCTCATTCTGTGGTCAATGAGTGTAGAACGTAATATAATATTGCTTTTATTTTATTGTCAAACCAATGAAGAATTTGAAGGATTGTCCTTAAATACTAAGAAGTTTACTTTATACAGCCAATTGCGCACAACAATCCGTAAAATTGTTAAACTGAAATATTTTAGCTGCCCTAACTCTAAGTGTGTTACTTGGCTTTGAAAATAAAAACAATATTACAATACAGGTTTAATACCGGTTTTCCGACACACTTGTTTCCAGAGACTTGCCAGATTAACCGTTTTACCGTATGAAACGATTTCACGTTAATCATATTTCATAAGCACCCACTTATTATACATCAACTATGTCTGTAAGCCATCGAGGATTGCTAGAAACTTGAACTTTTTCTTTAATAGAAATAGACCGGTGTCTATGTTTAACACTACGGTTGTAACTTGAATTGCCCGTGAAGCGATAACTTTGAAGATAAAATCTCAAAATAAATTGAGATTACCACATGCAGGTGTAGTATAGATAAACAAATTGATAGCGCGTTACACACAGAGCCATTTATTGGCTGCCCAATTAACGAGTCTGGTGACAGCGGGATCATTAAGTTCTCGTTCCTGATTTTTCCCCCTATTAAAAGGGGTGCCGTACCATCAGGTATCAGAAAATTGATGTCACACATGTGTTATCTATGATTTTTTGGGGGAAATTGCTCCAGACAAGGCCTGAAGCCACTTGATGTAAGGAGCTAAAAAATAGTACTTCAAGGTCAAAAACATCCAGCGATAAGTGCTAGATGGACGGATTCCGACCCAGAAAACAGCAATTCTTCCCACTTTGTCAGAAACATCGCACATGGAATGTGAGGACTAAAAAATAAAATCAGAGAAGCGGGAATTACGAGGCTGCTAAAAGTAAATCCAAGGTTCACTTTCTAACTTACCGATGCGTGTATAAACCATTATACACCTATGTCGTCGTCGTCGTCGTCGTCGTCGTCGTCGCGAACCCAGGTACTTGCTTGTATGTGGATACAAAACCATTCTTATTTAAAGAGAGAACAGTAACCGAAAACATCAGAGGGACGGGTTACCTTCGTACGCATGTGAGAGAGACAGACAAATAGACGGATAGCTTGTTTCGTTACAGCCAGCCTCATTCAAACACGGCGCTCGTTCTGTACCACCTATAGGAAGTTAAATAATGGTTCTTAAGATGTGTCCATTCAATCTGTCCGTTTAATGTTCTTGGCCTTTTGGCTAAGATCAAAGTGTAGTATCTGTTCCGATGGATACTGCACCCCATAGACTGGTATTGTCTTGGCCTTCGGGGCTTGATTTACGCCGGTCTATGGGATTGTCCTGTGCAGTTCTAGGAGGTCCACCCTCCCAGGCTTTGCCTCCCCTCTTTGGGGAGGAGTAAGTTAATTGCTTACTGCTTGAGGCGCCCCTACCGGGGAATGCCGACGGGGCTGCCCAGGCAATTTTTGATGGTCAGAGTGCTCACCTCTCGGGCGCTGGCTTTTCAACCCCCACTTTTCGACCCGACCTTGGGTCACATCTTACTTGTGGGAGTAGGATAAAACTGGCATTGTGCCTAACTCCTGGAGAGGAGTAAATAAAATCTGTCGTTTAATGATGGAATTGCTATTTCAAACTTAAGCGTGACAGACCAATGGACCGACATAGTTTCTTAAAAAGATGCATCGATTCATCTAAAACTGCTATTTAGAACTTAAGCGTGACAGACCAACAAAAATACTATTTCAAAATAAGGCGCGACAGAGTGACGGACGGACAGGGATTATTATGAAACGATTGGGCGCATCTAAAATAAGATACGCCCATTCAATCCGCGCGTCTAACGACAACATTTTAATTTCAAACTTAAACTTCATAGAAAAACGGATGGACAGACTGTTTTATAAAGTTGAGTGGACACATTTAAAACTGATATTTCAGACTTACGCGTGACAGACCGATTAACATAACATAACATAAATCACTGACGAACAGAGCCTTCCATGGTAATCCTTGGACGCATCAAGATGCGTCAATACAACTAGCGGGTTAAATGATTAAAATTATATTTCAAACTGGAGCGTGACAGACTGACAAACATCGCGTCTAATAAAAACTGTTATACAAAGCCAAAATAGGTCTCTCAATTCACTATACGTTATTTGTCTGTGGTGTTTGTGTGATTGGTATTCTAATAATTAAATATGAAAATGGCCGAGATTAATTCATATAAGGTTTGATTCCTATAAAATATCACATGTTTATTTCATAATTTTTTAGATGAGAGTTGATGATTGATATTATTTGGATTATTCGGACCACTGTTCCCATTTTGGATGTTATTCTCACAACGTTTCGGCCGATGTAACTTCTGACCTTATTCAGGTGCGTCTTGTCGAACTCGGGAATCTTTACGTCAAACTCGGGAATCTGTATGAAATTTCGATAACGGACTCAGTTCAAAATTCTGTACAGATTCCCGAGACCACCATGAAGATTCCCGAGTTCGAAAGACGCACCTGAAGAAGTTCAGCGGTTACATCGGTCGAAACGTATTGAAAATAACATCCAAGATGAGAATGCTAGTCCGAATAATCCCAATAATACAAATCACATGTTTGATAGCCGCAAGATAAAACGCAGATTTACGCGCACATTTATAGACATTGGAGGTAAAGGACGGCCACGTACTCATGACAATGAACGTCTGAAAGCAATTGTTTAACATGAACCACTTCAACGTGACAGAGAAAGGTTTAAGGCACTTGATGTCATTATTTCAACGTTGTTCAACAATCTGAACCAAATCGGTAAGTAGTAATGATCTCGATAAATGGAATCCGGCATGACCTCAATTATTTTCCGAAAAACCTAATACGTATTTCTTTCTTGTGGACACATGCAGTCTGGTTAGGATAAAAGTGTAGTCTCTGTTCGATCACAGGAGGCTATATTTCCGAGCATTGCCATCTCTTTTAAGGAGGGGATAAGTTTATTGCCTATAGTGTATTGTCTTCTTCCTAGCGGAAAGCCGACTAGACTATACACGTATTTTTTGTTTCCATCCGGAATGCTCCTTTTTGGAGAGCTGAATTTGTCCCATATTCAAAAATGATCTCATGTATTAATTTGCCCTCGTGGGGAGGCAAGGAAATAGGGGCACATCACTTACAAATGAACACATATTTGTTGTTATAAGAATTCTCAATTTTAGACATTCAGCTTTCATTTCTTTGTGTGATGATACATCAATTCGTATGGTCATTTAATGACGAGACCTTTGCTTTGTAGCACGGGCGAACAGTTTGCAGACACATTCATTCATCACAAAACAATTGTTAAAATATAAATATGCGGCATTGTTGTTGTTGTTATAAACAACACACACACACGCATATATATATATATATATATATATATATATATATATATATATATATATATATATATATATATATATATATATATAGAGAGAGAGAGAGAGAGAGAGAGAGAGAGGGAAAGATTCCATTTTGTGATATAGTGGGTGATATTTGAAGAAATTCAAGAACAAGCCAAAAGAATACATGGCTGTGTAAGGTTGGACACCACGGAGGGTCTATGCGCAGAGTCAGACAGAATGTCAATCACAGAGATATTCTGCAGGTGGTAGAATATTAAGCGTTAGAAAAAGGGAGTTTGATTCGGAATTTTTTGACGACGAGAGAGAGAAAGGGAGAGAGAGAGAAAGAATAACTGTATTCATACGCCAAGCTATTTTATTGGCCGATGGGTCAATTACTCAGCGTTTTGTTTTTTTTGTCTATTTACATAAAAAAAATAATTCATCGAAACATGTGACTACTACAAAGAAAATATCACGTGATATTTTCTCCATAACATGCGTTCGTTCATTCGTCATGAGACCGTTCTCCCAGTCATTATCTCCCTCATTCGAGTGGCCAGTGTAGTATCCGTTCTGCTATCATGAGACTATCCTACTATACATTGCCGCCTTTTGGGGGCGGCTAAGATTAGGGTTAGCTAGGGTTATGGTTAGCTAGCGTTAGGGTTAGAGTTAGGGTTAGCGAGGGTTATGTGTTAGGGTTATGGTTATTCCAACAGTGTAGTAACGAAAATTTCCATTAGTGTAAACTGAACTGATTCCAAATAAATAATAATCTCAAAATATCAGTTAGAAATAATTTACTTTCGTTTTTTTTAAACAAATATAAATTTACAACGTGTTTATAATGTATTCTACTGGTCATCCATACAGAGCTTGCTGTTTTTAATAAAGCGGAAACAGACAGAAAGTAAAGGCGCGCCCACTTTTCGGCGAATTTCACTTGGGCGTATAACATTTTAGACAAAAGCTTCTTTTTTTTCTATTTCATCGTACGGTCGCCAGTGAAACACTATGACAAACAAGGCTCGGGTAGAGAAATCAGACACCGTGCTGTCCCTATTTACTTGCCTCCCCACAAGGGCAGAGTTAAACACGATATCGGTTTTTAATGTATGGAACTCCATCTCTCTTAAAAAGACTCTCAGGATTGGAAGACAACTAAAAATTGCGTCAGTCTAAAAGGGGTTCTCCTTCACTGACTGAGTGCATAAAATATGAAGTGTAGTAGAACAGATACTACACTTTGCTCCTGATCAAAAAGCCAAGGAATTTTCCTATTTACTTGCCCCTTCCCACAAGGGCAGAGTTAGACGCAAGGTCGGTTTTTAATGTGGGAAATCGAACTCCCAAAAAGGGGCAATCTTAATTAGAACAACATTTCTAAAAAATGCCTCCGTCGAGAAGGACTCATCCTTCACTGACCGAGGACATAAAAAATGAAGTACAACATCAGCACAGATACTGCATTTTGCTCGTAGCTAAAAGGCCAACGAAGTCGTTCGTCAATTTTCAGATTGTCATTTAAACAGAACATCGTTGAAGTGTATTTTTAGATCCTGCAAACTCTCTTTCAACGTGTTAACTTTCTTCTATTTCAGTGTTTCTAAACCTTATTCTGGTCGTGGCCTTTATCAATCTAATGTGAGTTCTGTGTGGTCCCTTCATGTTCTTATCCACCCATCCTGCATCTCCCTCAACTTCCTATAGAAATAGTCTGGACAGCTCTATTGCATCGAAACAATAACTCCAGTTGTAGATCAAAGAATAATATTATTTGGATAAATGTTTTATTTGAATTGAAACTCATTTATTTACCCAATGAAAGATTTATTAGCAATAAAGAAACAGGAATATTTTAAAGTGTATTTTTTGTGATTAAAATATATCAGAAAAAACTCAAACGTTGATTAACTCAGCTTTAGTATATATATATATATATATATATATATATATATATATATATATATATATATATATATATATATATATATATATATATATATATATATATATATATATATATATATATATATATATATATATTAGCAAATACACAATCCCTCCAGTCACATATTTTTGTTAGACTGGTAACTTATTACATACACTGACTCTCAAAGGAGTAGTAAATGCGTGGTAGGATGGTATCATATATCAATCCAACATATACCTCCTCAAAAGTAGAGGAAGTAAAACCTGGGAGGATCTGCCCCATAAAAAGGGAAATAACAACAGAAAAATACTACACTACCCCCCCCCCCAAAAAAAGGAGAAGGTAGCACCTGGGAAGATGATATCAGGACAATAGAATAGATACTACATTAACCCTCCTTTAAAGGAGGATGTAATACCTGGGAGAATTACCCTCACTCCTTAAAAAAGAAGGGGATAATTCCTGTGAGGACGGTCTGATGAAAACAGAACCGATACTACACTGCCCATCCGATTAAAAGACAATGTAATAATAGATTAAATCATTTTTTAATTCATTTTAAAATGCCTAGTTATAAAAACATTATTTTTTTATAGTTTCTTGGCCTTTCCTTTGCCTTTTGGCTAGGATCAAAGTGTAGTATCTGTACTCAGCATCACATCACATCAAATGTGAATTTAAAAGCAATATATAATACGATATCGTTAATTGGAGAGAAGGGGTATATGAAAGGAAAGGAGCGGGGGGGGGGGCAGACACATAGCGAGCCAAATAGAGATAAACAGCCAGTCAGTAGCAAGCTCGCCACCTTTCCTTCTTTTTTTCTTTCTCGCTTATACCGTGTCGGTAAAATTCTTGCGAGCATTGTTAAGGGTCGTTTTTCTTAAGTCATCTATTTTTTTTTATTAAATCACTTTAATAAATTACTGTTAATATCGACGAAATTATACAATAAAATTAAAATTGAATAACATCAAATATAAATTAATTATGAACCGTTTAAAAAATAGATATGTAAATTAATCATTTCGATGAGTGTCCTTAGTTAGTTTATCTGTACTATATTTAGAGTATTTCAAGGGTCTCTCTCTCTCTCTCTCTCTCTCTCTCTCTCTCTCTCTCTCTCTCTCTCTCTCTCTCTCTCTCTCTCTCTCTCTCTCTCTCTCTCTCTCTCTCTCTCTCTCTCTCTCTCTCTCTCTCTCTCTCTCTCTCTCTCTCTCTCTCTCTCTCTCTCTCTCTCTCTCTCTCTCTCGTGTAAAATACAATAAATTTGGGCAATTTGGGGCATTTTTGACCCTCTTTTGACCCCCTGGGGGCGCGAACCAGAATTTTTCTGAGGTCAACGATGCTCATTTTATATCCATAACAATTGCCTCTACATTTTGGCCAAGTTTCAGAAAAATTGAATGGATGGATCAAACGTTATGGGAGAAAAATGTCATTTTTTTGCCATTTTGGGGGCTTTTAACCCCCTGGGGGCGCGAACCAGATGTTTTCCAAGGTCAGCGATACTTATTTTCTATTAGGAACAATTGCATCCACATTTTGGCCAAGTTTCAGAGAAATTGAACGGATGGATGAAAAGTTATGGGGCAAAAAATGTCATTTTTTGCCATTTCGGGGCCTTTTGACCTTCTGGGGGGATAACTAGATTTTTTTTTCAAAAATCGGAGAATGTCACTTTCTAACCTGACCAAAGTTACAACTTCATGCAAAATTTCAGAGACATTCAATGGATGGTTGCGGAGAAAAACCGAACGGACGGACAGACGGACGGACGGACGGACGGACGGACGGACGGACATGCCTCAAAACATAAGTCCCCCAATTTTATAAATCGGGGGACCAATTAATAAAGAATGGTTCATTAATGTAATGTGCTTTCGCAAAGCAATATGCGACTTT
>OY744522.1:93513929-93621429 GCA_963556195.1 Sepiola atlantica | reverse complement strand
CACTTTAATACATTCTAATCCGTGCTCCGAAAATGTTGATTTTCTTACTTATTAATAGAATATTAATAAACAGATCGCATTCTGGTAAAATATCATCCGATACTTCCCCCAAAATTACTTCTTAATTTCTTTCTTCTACCGTTATTTTTGAATTCATCTGATTCCATCTTACAATATTCTACACTATTGCTATTCTTTATCTGAACTGGCAACTTGTTCCAAAAATATCTTCCTCAGCCTTTCACTTTTCTTTCGCTCATTGTCCCCTTTTTTGTCATTATTAATAAATCGATTTGAACTTTTTATTTTCGTTTTTACTAGATGGGTCACCACTAATCAAGGCCAAAAGCAACTCGAGGATGAGGTGAATTAGATGGAGTGATTGTCAGTTGAGAGATTAACTTTTTGCGACGATTGAGAATGATTGAGGAAATAGACCAAGTTTGAATACTTATGAGTACTATTCATGACAGGGATTTGTTGAACTAGATTTGAAGACAACCATGATGTAATCAGCAGGAAAGTAGTCCCGTTATATTTTACAGATCACGCTTATTCGTATTTGCACACTCACACAAAAACACAATATTTGATCACATCATTTTATAAATAGAGAAGATAAAAGCTCCGAGATACAGTGTATTCCGTTTTTTTTTACAAAATTATTTTTTAAATACGATTTTGAAACTTAAATGTATTCATAACATTTTTCGTTTTAATTAATTTATTTAAATAAATTGTTAAGTAATTAATCGATTTTATTTTTTATTTTACAATTTATTCAAATTCACGCACACACGCGATATTTGATAATTAAATAAAACAGATAAAAAACTAAGAATTAAAGGTGCAGTGAATGCCGCTATTTTAGGATTTTTTAATACGATTTAACTATTCATGACATTTTTTTGTAATTAAATATTTTAATTATATTATTAATTAATTAATCGAGTTTTATTCTAAAAAAAAATACAAATCATGCTTATTCATATTTATGCACGCACGCGATATTTTATCAAATACTTTTATAAATAGAAATTGGCAAAAACATTCAATTTGTTAATAGATCTAGTTTTTTTTTAATATGTCTTTTACCTTCTACACTAGAAGAAATAAAGTGTCTACCATAGTTATAAATTTCAGTTAAATCATCTTTCATTCTTCTCTGGTAAAGTAGTTAATCCTAATTTTTCCAATTTCTCTCTGTAACTGGGGTCTTTTATTATTTGATACTAATGTATTACCATTTACCAGACCAAAAGCCATTCGAGGATAATGGTTAGTGATATTTCAATTAGATGATAGAGCAGTACTTTGAAAGTATTGAGAACTATGATTAATTAACAGGACGACATGGCAGTTATTTGTTTACATTGGACTTGAAAATGATCATGTTGTAGTTTGAAGAGAAAACATTACCGCGGTGACATGTTCCACAAATGGGAAGTTCTTTGTTCATGGAAGTTCCATTTTATTTTAGGTACATAGAGAAAGAAAAGGGGTTGTTTGAAGTGTTGGTAACAAGACGGGTTCTTGCTAAGAAGTTTTCTCGGAGAGGAACCAGGGTATGAAGCTAAGTCGAGCATCTACCATGGAAATATCGGTAGAGTAGGGAAAGACTAACGTCTCTTCTGTGAGAAAAGGGTTGCATGGAAGAAAAGAGATCATCTCCCACTAGATTACGAACTTGATTTTGTATTCTGTCAAGGCAAGAATGAGTGCTCTGAGCGGCACCTCCCAAGAGTGAATCTGACTCTTATACAGGTAGAGGATTGCATCAGGAGTCAGGTACTTTCTTGTACGATAGAATGATCTAACCATTTTTCCAGCGACTTGAGCAACGGATTTGATGTAAGCCTTCCATCTGGGGTGAAAGTTAGTCCCATAAGCTTGTCAAAGGAAGGGGATTCCTCAAGGAGAGAGACATTCATTTCAACTGAGACAAAACAAGGATTCATGCGTTGGTGGTGAAAGGAGAGAAGCTCGGTTTTGGGGGTATTAAAGGTAACAAGACACCTTTTCCCCATTGCACTACTTGCTCTAAATCGAAGAAAAGATTTGCCGCAAGGTTTTGATCATCAGTGCTCTTCAAAGTGCAGCCGTAGACAGTTATTTCGTCAGCATAAATGTCAACAAATGATCTCAGAATATTATTTAGAAGATCAATGATGAAGATCAGGAACAAGTTTGGATTCAGAATAGATCTTTGATGCATGCCAGCATTGATTTTATGTGCTTCAGACGTCAGCCCATAAACGACAACTTTTATAGACCTATCAGAGGGAAAGTATTTGATAACTGAGAAGTCATTTCCGGATATTCCATAGTTAGAAAGTTTGTGAAGCAAACCTTCGTGCCAGATTCTATCAAATGCCTTTGATATATTAAGAGTTATCGCCCTAGAGACAAAGTGCCGTCGATGGATTCACTGATTCTGTGGGATGTTACAGTCAGTACATCAGCTGTTGATTTTGACAGACGAAATCCATATTGCTTGTTCCTGAACAAATTGGTTTGCTGAGGTGATTTACAACTTTTGGTTTATCACTGATTCAAACAACTTACTCATGAGGCACAGGAGATTGATTGGTCGGTACTGAGATGCAGAAGACCGATCTCCAGTATATTTAAATACTAGTCAGACTGACGAATCATTTCTCGTTCATGCAACAGTTGAAATGTTTTGTGAGAATAGTAGCTAGATGTAGGTGCAGCAGTTTTAGCACAATGACTGGAATATTGTCATGACCAGTTGCTTTCCTTAGTTTTGACTAGACTATTTCTATTATTTAATGTCAAATTAAGTTATTATGGATTTCGTTACGTTCTTATTACTTTAATATTTTTTTGTAAATAAATTGTCTACAAAGGAAATATTCTACTCAATCTGTTGATGAGACTCTGACAGTTACTACTACTCCGAATCAGAGTGAACCTGGGGGTAATAGAAACTATGAGATTACCCCAAACTCTTCAATGTTCCCAAATTGGGCCGCGCCAACGGATGAAGTTTAAAGGCATACTTATGACCGAGTTTGAGCCATTGATATGGATGGGAAGTAGGGTAGGCACGAGAATGAAAAAAGTAAAAATAGATAAAAGGGCCTTGGAAATATGGAGTCTGGGTGGTGGATGAGGAGGGTAGAGCTGATTACCTTTGTCTTTGGTTTCTGAGACAATTCAGTGTTGTGCGTAATACCACTGAAGAAAATCAATAACGTACAAAACAAGGTCATATATATACATATATATATATGTGTGTGTGTGTGTGTGTGTGTTTGTGTGTGTGTTTGTGTGTGTATGCATGTGTCGATAAAACTAAACAGGTTTCACTAGCAACACAAGTATTTGCTTGCCGAGAATAGCAAAAAATGAGAGATGACGTTGCTGCAAACACAATACAACGCAACGAAGCCCGACAGTAAAATTTGGTCGAGATAAAAACAGAAAATAATGCAATTGTAGCCGTTTTTTGTCCATATTTTATACATAAAACACGGACTATGGAATCGACTTTTTTATACTATTATGTCACCACTTATCATGGCCAAAAGCCACTCAATAATAAGGGTTAATGAGATGAAATGGTTGTCAGCTGAAAGATGAATACCATAAGTGTACTAACATTTTATTACTTATGTAACAATTTATTTCAAGTATTTGTTGACATGGGAGTTGAAGAGGACGATGTTGTAATCTGAAGGGAAGCAGTCCCGCGGTAATGGGTTCCACAGACGGGAACGTCTTACAAAGACGCTCAGCCCATGGAAATTCCACCCGATGCTGAGCACATGGAGGAAAAAATAATCTTTTTCATTGTGGTAAAGAATCGAGTGCTTATTCTGAGTTAAAATCTATTGTGTATATAGTGTTAATCTATTGTGTATATAGTGGTAATCTATAGTGGTAATCTATAGTGGTAATATATTGTGTATATAGTGGTAATCTAGTGTGTATATAGTGTTAATCTATTGTATATATAGTGGTAATCTATTGTGTATATAGTGGTAATCTATAGTGGTAATCTATAGTGGTAATATATTGTGTATATAGTGTTAATCTATTGTATATATAGTGGTAATATATTGTATAGGGAGGGCCTGTGGACGAGTGGTTATAGCACTTGTCTTTGGGCTGGACGCCCCGGGTTCGATCCCACTCACGGCATACGAATTTTCGGGTCTGAAAACTCCCTCTGTCAACCCAGCAGTAAATGGGTACCTGACTAAAACTCAGGGATGGTTCAAGGCAGCCTTCCATATGCTGTGCCCTAGACACGGTGATTCTTAACATGGGCAGTGTGCGATGTCGGCAACGACACTCGTGCGCGTCCAGGTTATGCGACCTTTACCGTTACCTTTTTATTGTATATATAGTGTTAATCTATAGTGGTAATCTATTGTGTATATAGTGGTAATCTATGCGGTATTACTTTGAGGAAAGGTATGAATCTACTAATTTCGCACTGTATAAACAAAATGTGTTTAATTAATTGTATATAAAAATCGTTTATATAAATATTGTATTTCAGCATTAAATAATCTAAAAAGGGGTGATTTGCCGTAAAACAACGAAAACCAAACTAATAGCGTTATGAACGGTATGAAACCTCAATTTCCTCTCAGTTCTGTGCTAAAGAGCAACGTGTTCAATTAATTGTATTCAATAAATCGTTTGCAGTAATAATTGTTTCAGCATTAAATAAGCACACAAAATTGTCACATATTTGCTGATGCACCAACCTCTTGAACAGGATACGAAAAAGAATTTCCAACCTAATATGTACCGCACTGTCTGCAAAGCTCCAAACCCTGTCGCATCGCCGCAGTGTTGCATCCCTGTGCTTGTTTCACAAGTACTTTCGCAGAATGTGCACTGATGGACTTACTATACTTGTACCCCGTCAATGTAAATACTCCCGATCCGCCTGACGAGCAGAAAAAAACCCACCCCTTCACTGTAGAGGTCCCTCGGTGCTGGAAGCTTTTCTACTCTAATAACTTTTCTCCTTGTACCGCTTCCCTTTCAAATTCCCTTCCTTTTCTCTGTTTCCCCTGTAAAAAGTATAGGCGATCGTGCCTATTGAGTGGATGAGGCCATTCTTAGTTGAGGGAAGAGAGGTAGTACAAAAAACTATATCTAGGTTCTGCCTTCTCTCATCTGGTCTGAGCTGATCAGTCTGATTTGCGATCTCGGAGCGAATGGTGGCGGTGTGCCGCCGGCGCCATCATTGGACAAACTGTTACGATGCTGAAGTAACTTCAACACTAAGGAGTTCTTTCAAAGTCATGAGTCAACCCCTCGATGTGACGGCGTCAGTTGTACAACTTTGCTCCATCCAGAGACTCAATTTTTTTACCAGACCCTGTTTGGTGGGTCGCTAGAGGAGCAATTCTTTAGCAAGACTATTCCCCTTTCCGACTACTGCCTCGGCCCCCTTCAGGGTACATCCGGGAAGAGGATATTGGATGTATATTTTTTCATATTCCAAATATTTTGAAATCTTTTCACATTGCTGAAGGAAATCTTGTCACCCCGACCGTACCAACATGCAGACATCTAAATGTAATGTGAACAAACATTTCGCTGCCGAACTCTCCACCCAGGTTGCCTTTCAATAAATCTGGCACCTATCACAGTAGTCTCTTTTTATATTTAAACAATCAAAAATACGAAATTGCAGATATGTATTAGCAAACATGAACAGTTTGCCGTTCAAATGCCCAGTTCAAATCTTATCGGATCTATTTTGGTCATTTATGCACTAATACTGTTGGAAAATGCATTAGCCCTTAATTTTCCACCAACTATGAGAAAAGTAAGAACGTTTATTGAGTTCATTTCATACAATGAATCGTTTACACTAGATATTCAATTTGCTATAAAACAAAAGAAAGCATACACTTATTAAATGCTGAGCAGCAAATATCTCCGACATCGGATCAAGCATCGAGCATCTTCAGAAGGAATCACATTTTCGGCTCCTGTTCTTTGACTTCTGTCTTAAGTGACGAGGCCCCACCAATAGGAGGTGCTCATTTGATGTCGGTGTCTAACACCAAAAAGAGCCATCTCTTCTTAGCCAAATCCAATGAGAACGCTTTTTCGCCGTCTCCTGTGGATCTTTAACCACGGAACCAAATCTCGCTGGTCGCACAATAAAATCGTTTCTGAAACGGTCCTTTTAAAAATATCCTCGTGCACCACTAGCCATATGGTAGTACTGAACCTTCAACCCTTAGCCTTTACATTCCTCAGTAAGGTCAACGTATCTATCCTCTTTCCGCTGTGTTGCTTACACTAAGTTTTCTTGCCATGGAACAGTTAGTTATAATAATACGATGCATTTTTTCTTTTCTTTACACCATACTATAGCATCTTGAGATTAACCTGTTAGGATTATTGGGAAAACTAATGAATTTTCTAAATCTACTACCACTTCTCAGGCCCCTTGCAATCTATCTCTTATTATTTCTTTTAGCCCCAACACGTCCAGCTTTGTGAAAGTTCCTTCGTTTAATTTTCACAAACTTTGGAAACCAAGCCCAAACAATTAAAAATACTAAAATACAGATATGTAGCAATAGCTCATCCGCTATCTTTGTTTGACTCCCAGTCGGATCGATTTTGAATAAAACTCTACACAGTTTCATGACTCAACTCTTTTATTGTTCTTCGGGTCAGAGAAAACATTTAATGAAACATAGTATTAACTTGCCATTTAGTTGTACCCAAACCGCATATCTCGCTAGTTACATCACAGCCACGCGAGAATTCCTCCGTCTTTCAATATACAAAATATATACCGCATTCTAACTAAATTCAGATCCATTTACAAAAGATTAAAATACAAAACAGATTGTTTCATTTTTTTCTTAAGTAAATGAACATTCATTTGGAAAATATTAATGTCCATTTCTAAATAAATGAAAATAAAACGCCAAATACAAACCAATAAAAACCTATATATTATCCGTGGAGTAGATACATTTTGCATCACTTGGTTGATGTGGTTAAACTCCGGATACGACGGTGTTAGGCTGGTGACGGTGATCTTCCGATGGAGAGACCGGTGTGCATTGTGTACTCTGCGAATAACGATAGTTGCTCACAGGGCCATGATAACCATTGTCTCGCCTTCTATGTGTAGACCTTTATTCGAGGTTAGCTGGAAAAGAATCTTACTAACGTGACAATTGATTTAACGTATTAGAGTAAATGTGTTAAAATGTCTCTATAATCGTATAATGGATCGAGGTGGTCTTTAGGTAATAGTGGCTTAGAAAATGTTGGGTAATCGGCAAGAACAGGCTGAGGTCTTTCTTTATCTCCCTTAGCTGGTCACTGTGTCTGGTTGTTCATATGTGTTGGTACTTTGCCAGGAGCAATTAAAATTCTGTTACGTGCAGAATTCCATTACTAGCAGCAGTTTAGATACGGGACGTGCTATCCGTAAGCGAACCTGGAGCAAACTACTCGCTCAAAATCAAACCGGAATAAACTCTTTTTTACTAAAATTCGATTTACTTAAATAAAGAGTCTCTTTCTCCACTCCCTCATGATTAATTATTCCGTATGTGTTTGTTTGTCCCAGCATAAACTTAACTTTTATCTAGACAAGGAACAAAATCACAACGGATGTTTCTTTTTCAAAAACCACAACAGCTTTTTTCCTCGCCTGGCCAAAATGTCAATTATTGTTTTGAAAATGATGCGGACGAAATCTCCCCCACCCGCTATAATTTCTCTTCCGATAACCATATGACCCAGCAATGCTTTGAAGGCAGAATATTAACCATAAGTAGATGAATTAAATTGAGGTTAAAGGGGAAGCCTTGCCCCTTCCCTCAACTCTGTTGTGATTAATTGTAAATAAATATCGTCCTATCAAACCAGAATGCCATCTACGCATTATCTCGAAAACACATTAATCCTTGTTAAAAGCAAGGGAGCTACGTTTTTGTTAATTCTTATTTGGTCTCTATAGTTTTTTTTAGTTAAATTCTTGGTGCTTGTATAATAAAAAGCTGAAAAAAAGTTTTTTTTGTCTTTTGGTGTTGGAGAGGTAAATAAGGAGCAGGTAACTCTTCACAACAGCTCTAGCTTTCGAACAATATTTTTCTAACCCTAAACCCTAACCCTAAACCCTAACCCTAACCCTAACCCTTTTATGTCTAATCGACGTTCTCCTTGCACAGTAGCCACATGTGCAACGCCAATTAAAGCCATCAGTTTTGATTACTGGAAAATCTTGCTTAAAGAGTTACCTGCCCCTTACACTAAAAGACAAAAAAAACTTTTTTCGGCTTTTTATTATACAAGCACCAAATTCTTTGCTAATTATTTTGTAATTTTCCATTTTATTTCTTAACAAACATTATGCGTACCCTGAATCATCATTTGATTTACTTGTGTGATTAGACGTGCATTCATTGCGATTGCTCTACTACAGCTATGAATAGAGATTACTAGAAATGAATAGGTTGTCGTTCAAGCAGTCATGTTAGCTTTTAAATCACCTGGGTATATCAGTTATCAAGGCCCACGTGTAGACGATTAATATCCAGAGAAATTAAATCGCAAGAAGTGGAAGTTAAACGTTGCAATTTGATATCATTATCGTCAGGATATGGCGGGCATTAATCGCTTTAATCGTTTAAGTATCATATATGTGCAAGGAAGACATCAATATAACCGCAATCCATCCATTGTGTATGAATATGGTTACGATAAATTATCAGGAAAACAAATCTGGAAACTAACATTGTAACGATAGAATAGCAAAAGATTTGAGGAAATATATTGTTCAAGCATTACTGACATTGGAATTGAACGTGTAACGACTTAAAACCAATTTCATCTTTCACTTTATAATAAAGACTAATGTGTATTTATTTGTACATAAGTAAATATATGTACTTCTATCCCGTCAAGCAAATGTTAGCGAGTAAAACATGTGCCTTTTTTGTAGCCTCGTACAAAACGATTTCAAGTGGTAGGGGGAAGCGTGAAATAAACTTGCAAGTCAGACAACTGCCCAGACTTGCCCCGCCGCTTGAAATGAATTCCGAAGGAAATACTATAATAACGGTAGGTGTTTCTTTTTATGTCATCAGATATGATAATAATAATTTATATATAAAAAATCAAATTACTGAAGTAATTCTATGATTGGCGAAGAATAATTTTTTCCGTTATTTTTTATAATAATAGTGTACACTAATACTCGTTATGTAAGTTTATTGTAAATCGATCACTCACTTTACGACAGGTGTTTAGGATCAAGAATAGCAAATCGAAAATATCTGTTATATATATATATATATATATATATATATATATATATATATATATAGCAAGAGAGAGAGAGAAAGAGAGAGAGAGTCTGGTTATATTAAAAAGAAATCAATAAAGTGCTCGATCGCAGCTAATATAATTTATTTGAAAACTATGTTACAGATTTCAGAAACGTACAGCTGTTTCATCCTGTCTGCTCCCTGGGCATTTGGGAGTTTCCTCCCTTACATACGCAATGCGCCCCATTTCTTGAGACTTGTACACACACACACACACACACACACACACACACACATATATATATATATATATATATATATATATATATATATATATATATATATATATATATATATATATATATATAAAGTAGATTTCGCGTACAACAAAATCGTTTAACATTTAATCAATGAAACGGGCGGGTGGAAAATTGCTAAAATTTTCCTTAAGGCCTTATCGTCTGACCCTCTTAGAGGAAACTTTAGAATGATAAATTAAAAACTAAGAAAATCGAATGAGATATTAGGGGGAAATTGTTATAGTTGGAGAAAACGATTGAGAAAAACAACGTAAACGTTATGGTTGATTTGAATCATTAAAGATCTCCAACTGATGTTTTAAAATATTTTGTCTACACAGACTAGGTTGAGAATAGTTTTTCTGACAACTATTCCGATGGGTGATTTTCTGTTTTACACAGTGCTATGTCGAACTACCCTCTCAATATTATTGAAACGTTAGTTATTAACAATTCTCGACATAGCCTGTGTAGACTAAAGAGTTTAAAACATCAGTTGGAGATCTTTAATGATTCAAATCCACCATAACGTTGAGAGATTTAGGTTCTTTTTCTCATTGATTAAAAGAATGTTTCCTTTGATATATATATATATATATATATATATATATATATATATATATATATATACAGGGTGGGCCAAAATAAGGGTCCTATCTTTAAATTTGAATAACTTGAATTTGAATAACTTCCACAAAATAAAAGTTAAACTCACCAAACTTTATGTGTGTGTAGACTGACCCTTCCGAGATTTTTTGAAATAAACAAAACAAATTTTAGCCGAAAAACACTTCTTAAAACTTACAAAAACTAAAGTATTGTTTTTTACACTGTTTTGAGTTTTTTAAGCAAAAATAATGTTTTCTAAATGAGGGTACGTTCCTTAGGGCTAATACGGCTCATGCTTGCTTCGGAAGGGGTCCTTTACTTATTCTAAAAAAAAAAAAAAAAAAAAAAAAAATCAATAAATAAAAAAGTTATGAATTTTTAAAAATAGGACCCTTATTTTTGCCCACCCTATATATATATATATATATGTATATATATATATATATATATATATATATATATATATATATATATATATATATATATATATATATATATATATATATATATGTTGTTTAGGTTTATTTATTTATTTTTTATAGATAAAAAAGTTATTTATAAAAAATATATTGTGCGTCGGGACATGTTGAAAAGAAATTATTAAAGTGTTTGATCGCAAGAATGTGAGAGCTAAAATACAAATTATTTATTTAAAAACTATACGTTACATATTCCAGAGACGTACTATTGTTTCATTGACATGGATAGACCTTTGCTGTTTAGAATACGCCGTTACAATCCATCTCAAATCCACAGCGACTCACAAAATGAAGAGCACTGTTGAAGTTAATACTGAAACAAAAATATATACGTAATATGTTATAATATAAGTTTACATATGAAACCAGTAAAAATGTTATATGTTTTGTAGTTTTCTTGAAACGTAGTGTGCATAAAGTTTGGATAACGAAGGCAGCGATGATGCGATATCAGGTGGAAGACACGGTTTGTTAGAAAATCATACGAGGTAAAGGTAGATACGACGACGATATTGATGAATTCAATATTTTTCGATTAAATATTTTCTTTAACGTATTATATTGAATCAAATATACTACAGTGACTAATGTTTTAATTTTCATATTTCAAGGATAACCCTCCTTCTCAAATTGTCCGAAATCTTCTCCTCGGAGAGCGTTAATTTGATACAAGTAAAAGGCCTGTTCTCTTAATGCCAACAGTATGAGTAAGTAGACCAGCCGGTGTTTTCAAGAATAATCAATGCTTCTTTTACGTTTGTTGTCACACCACTTGACTTTTAAATATCACATTTTACTGCCTATTTTCAATGTTTACCATTTTCAAACTGCGTTTATCTAATCCCAATATTACGCCACTAAAATTGATCACCAGTAAATACATAAGTTTACATAATAAAATAAAAGAGAAAAGTAAAACGGAAATAAATGTGAGTGAAAAGGGAAAAGGAAGCCATTTACAAAATGGAAACCGTAATTTTAAAAAATCTTAATTTCATCCCAAAACGAGGCATATTGCCATTTTGACGTAAAGGGTTACTGTGATTAGGGGCGTGATTTATAGGGGCATACTAAGTGCAGCAATATATTGTTCACATTACATTTAAAGTTCTTAATGTTAGTACAGTCGGGGGAAACATAGAGCAGGGATTGAAATTCCAAAGTCCAGCGGTCCGAGCAAAGAAGCTATTTGCATACAAAGTTGTGGGGCATCTTGGGACTTGTACAGTAGAGGGGTGGGATTTTATTGCTATCCGGATTTATTGAGGATGTTTACGTTGGGCGGGAGTACAAGTGCAGTAAGTTCGTCGGAGCACATTCCGTGAAAATACTTGAAAGAAAAATACTTTGAATAGTCAAAGAAAGGAAACATGAAAGAAAAAGTGTGATTCCATTCAAAATCATGAAATTAAAAAAAAATCGAGAACCGGACAAAACGTAAATAAATCAAATGAAATACACGATTGAAAAGACGGTGTGAAATTATGACGGGAGTATGACGTATTTAAAAAAAGGAAAACGAATAATATTTGTGAAACAGAATGAAAGAAGAAACAAAAATAAGTAATATGCGTCCATTTAATCTGAGCGTTTAGTAATGAAAATGTTATTTCAAACGTAAACGTGACGGATAAACGAAATGGCAATTTCAAATTTAAATGCGATTTCAAACTTTAATGTGACAGGTGATCGAAAATGATATTCTAAACTTCATAGTGGCAGACTAACAGAAATTATATTTTAAAAATTAAGTGAGACAGACCAACGAAAATGTTATTTTTTTTCCAAATGCTATCCGGATTTATTGAGTAGCACATCGAAAATTTTAGTTGAAAATTAAGCCTGACAAACCAAAGAAAATACTATTTTAAACTTCAGCGTGGCAGACCACTGAACATGATATGTTAAAATTGAGTGTGTCAAAACAACGAAAATGCTATTTCAAGCTTAAGCGTGATAGACTAAGGAAAATGCTATTTCAAACTTAAGCATGGCAGATCCATGAAAATGTTATTTTAAACTTTAGAGTAGAGCTCGCAAAATTAGATTCGCATGTCCCCAGGAACTGTTTGGCATTTCCCCCAATTAACATTTAGCAGTTAACTAAAACATAAATATACATAATACGTTCTTTCTTGCAACTCTTTATACACCATCTGCTTTCTCATACGTATATACCACATCTTCTCTCACGCTTTTTAACCATTAGCCCAAAGAAAACTACATGTAACACATTCTTTAAATCTTTTATACATATCTGTACAACATCTTCTCTTGCACATCACGCACCAAATAAATGTTGCTCTTGTTAACTATGCGCCACCGTTTCATCACTTCGGGGATTTCCCGTTTTTAGCTTCTCTCTAAATCCACTGCCTCTAAAAATCGTTCGCATTTAATTAAGTGGAAAATAGTCGTATGTTTTTTTTTTTCAGATTCCGGGCGATGGACGACCACAACGCCTTTCCGTGGGCTTCTGGGTCGTCTGTGTGAAGTTGTTCGGACGTAATCGTACACACGTCACATGATCACTATTTTTGCTTTTTTGTCTATATTTTGCAGGGGGGGGGGCTTTCTGTACGACACTCTAATTGCCTTATTTAGAGTGTTTGGGGGTGTGGCTTGTGTGTTTTCGCACACGCTTTTGGTAAATTAATATATATATAGGATTAGTATACGTGTCAATCCGATTTGGATTATTCGGACTACGTCTAAGGTGTTATTCTTACAACGTTTAGGTCGATGACATTTCCGACCTTGTTCAGCTGCGTCTATGTTGAACACATGAATCTGTACGGAATTTCGAAGGGAACCCTTTAGCTTGCTCTCGTTCCGTCAGCCATGACTGGGTAAAGTCTTAAGTAATTCGTAATAGTATTTTTAGTATCGTACTGAGGATTGGGCTTTTAACCTCTAGAAGACTGTCACTTAGAACTATTTAGCACTTTTATCCGTTACGCCACAAGTCCTTCCGCAAAGAACAAGAGTAATCTACTTCAGAAGATTAAATAAAGGGTTCAGTTCGAAATTCCGTGCAGTTTCCAGAGTTCGACATAAAGATTCCCAAGTTCGACGAGACACACCTGAAGAGGTTCGGAGGTTACATCTACCGAAAAGTTGTGAGAATAACATCCAAACTGAGAACAGTAGTCCGAATAATCCAAATAATACAAACTATCGATCCTCATCTAAAAAAAAATCCGGAACATTATATCAATCCTATACTATATATCTGACTTCTTTCATTTATTCTTCCGTCAAATCAAGGGGTCCCATCCTGGGCCTAATACTTAATCTCTATATGAGATACATAGATATTCGAATATTCTATTAAAGTTCTCCTTTATCTCTCAAACGTTGAGTTTGTAAAGAAGTTAAGAACATTAATTTTGATCTCCTAATTGAACAGTCAACTACGTTATAGTATATCTTACTTGTAGTGTCTTGATCCTACCGGATTCTAGGACAAGAATTCATCTTGTCTGGTGGAGTATCCATCTAAGTGTTGTTACTTGAGGTAACATCACTAGGAGACGGTGAACCATTCCTTATATAAGCAAGTGTATAGTCGTGTCGAGGGGATCTTATTTGGGCTTCGAATCCTATGTTACTTTGAATATTTGGTCAGGGTTTACTTGTAGAGTGAAGTGTCTTCATGCCAGGTTGTCCTGACAAACCCTTGTACAGAGAGACTGAAGACACTCGAGGATAGTGTCTAATAGGTAAATCAGACTCTCTATATAATGTGTGAGTCCGCATGACGCAGCAAACTAGAAAAAACACAATATATCACGTTATTAGTCCATTATGTAACGTAAATATTTGTACGAGTGATCTCGAGCGTTTCCCGAAAAAATTCTATCATATTACGAGATAGCTCTGTAAAATCTGTGAAAGGGCTTTAAAGATCTGATTTTAGCATTATTCGGCGGCTATTAATCTAGCTCTAAGCATTTTTAATGTATAACTTACACTACACATCTTTAATATAAATTGTAGTTTAAAAACTAATTTAAATTATCTCCCCTGAAAATTAACACATTTTAAGAAAGGCTTTGGTAATTTATCTTTTTTTAATTAAATCACTTCAATTAATTACTGTTAATATCGACAAAACTAATGTATATATATATATATATATATATATATATATATATATATATATATAGAGAGAGAGAGAGAGAGAGAGAGAGAGAGAGAGGAAAATGGGACAATAAAATTACAAAAGAATAAACCAAACATTAATTTATCATAAACTGTTTAAAAAATAGTTATGCAAATTAGGCATACACATAGTTGTGTTTGGGTCTCTACTTTTCGTTATATATACAGTATTTCAAAATACTATGTTGTATTATTGATTTAAATACCAGTGAGCTTTTTTATGATAATATCGGTGTGATAAATGACAACTTTCGCATTTATTCATTTAGTTTATAAGTTCAGTAACGTAGATTGTTAATCGTATTGTAGCGTCCTTGTGATTTTTATTTATTTATTTTGTGTGATTGTTCAGCATAGGTTGTAATTTTGATTGATCTTCATCGATATTTAACATAAGAAGAATGTTGTATTTATATGTATATTTGACAGGTGCTGTCATGGGAACCGGTGGTCTTGGCCCTGAAAAACCGGCCTGAGAGTTCAATAAAATACAACAGCTGTGATGAATGGCATTCGAAGTTGTTTAAAAAGAAAACGTCACTGTTTCACAACTTTTATCTAAGTTATCGAACATCGGGATTAGCAACAATGGCGAACATCAAATTAAATCCTTTCTACGAGTTGCCAAACGAGTAAACAGCAACAACAAAACAAAAATAAACAGAAAAATATTTCTTAAGATACGCCTATTCAATTTGCGCGTGTATGGATCAAAATTCTATTCCAAACCGAAGCGTCAAACCGACCGACGAACAAAGGCTCTTATAGAAATGCATAGACACCATCTAAAAAAAAGCAATCATCGCTTCGTCGTTATTTTGCATTCATTTCCCCGAGAATAGCTAAAATCTAGACAATCAGGTTAAAGATGACACCATTACTACTACTGCGACTACTACTACCACTACCATAACTGCTATTATTACTGCTACTATCAAAACTAATCACAAGTAGAATTCGTTGAAATTCCAAGGTTAATACAAGAAAATGGGTTTTAATTTTCTTATCTTTATATACTAATTTATTCTATAAGGTTTATTGGACGAAATATATTTTCAGAACTAAAATGATGCTAGCAGCTGAAGGGAATGGGTTTAGCGTGTCATCAGCTCATATAAATGCGTAGACACCTCTAACAAACAATCATCACTTCGTCATTATTTTGTATTCATTTCCTCGAGAATGGCTAAAAACTGGACAATCGGGTTAAGGATGGCATTACTACTAGAATGACTACTACTACTGCTCTCATTGCTGCTAGTATTACTCCTGCTACTCGGCTAATATTACTACCAAAACTACTCACCAGCAGAATCAGTTGAAATTTCAAGATTAATACAAGAAAATGGGTTCTAATTATATTATCTTTATGTATCCATTTAATTAGGTTTTTTTTACCAAATTTATTTGAAGCACACAAATTATGCTAGCAGCTGAAAGGAACGGGTTTAGCATGTCACCGGATCTTATGTCACCACACCTTCCCAAGCGTGTCACAGATTCCTGTGACATTTTTAGCTTACATTTATGACCTTTTCTCTTTTTGTGACTTTTTCGGTGACTTCTTTTTTCTTTTTCTTCTTTGTTCTAGATTTTTATCTGTGACATTTTCTGTGGTATTTCCTGAATCACTGGACCTTGTATGTCTTTTCTGTTATTATTTTCCTCCTGCGACTTCTTTTTTCCCGCACCACTTGTTCTGAATGTTCCTATGGTTTCTTTATCTGCGATATTTTATGCGGATTTTATGACAGTTTCTGTGACTTTTGTGTCATTTTATGACTTTTTATGTGAAAAAGCAAAAAGCAAAATTTAATAACATTTTTCTGTAACTTTTCTTTCTGTGCCTTTTTTCTAATACGTTTTCCTTAAACAGAAAATCATAGAAAAAATGTCACACAAAATATTTATTCGACTGACTTTTCTTTCTATGACATTTTTCTTTTTACTTTTATCAACCCCAAACAAAGCACATTGCCACTGAGACGTAAAGGGCTACTGTGGATTAGGGGCCAGATTTATAGGGGTATCCTAAATGAGGAGTTGATCAGCGATATGTTTGTTTACATTACATTTAAATTTATGCGTGTCGGTACAGTCAGAGAAACAGGGAGCAGGGATGGAATTCCAAAAGCTATCAGCTTGAGGAAAGAAGTTATTAGAGTAGAAAGTCTTCCTGCATCTGGAGACCTCCACGGCGAATGGATGGGATTTAGCTGATTGTCAGGTTTGTCGAGTGTATTTATGTCGAGGAGGCACCAGAGCAGCAAGTTCGTCGGAGCACATTCCATTCAAGTACTTGTAAAATAAGCACAGCGATGCAACATTGCGGCGATGGGACAGGGGCTGGAGCTTGGTGAACAGTGAGGTATCTATTAGATTAGACACTCTTTTTGGCGATCCTGTCTAAGAGGGAGAAACTAGTTGATGGTTCACCAGCCCAGATGTGACAACAATACTCCATGCATAGGCGGATGGTGGCCTTGTAGAGATATAGGATACTGACAAAGCATTTAAGCTGACACATCAAACTTTGATTATGACTAGCTAATTTTCATCTGTTATTGTTTTACCATGTTATCTAACGTAATTCGTTTCAGTTATCTTTTCAAATATTGTTTTAAATTATGTAGTCCCGTCTAGACAACTGGTAATATGTAGACATTTTTCAATTATGACCGAAAAAGAAAAAATCTGCTTACATCAGTATTAGTAAATATGAAATTCATCGGTGATCTATATATTTCAATTAGTAGTTTATATTTTCTCAACTACCTAATAGTCTTTCTTACAATTACTTGACTATCATGATAGTAGGTAACAATTTTTTGTTTCTAACAAGTATCGCCGGGGTACATTTTGTGATTTTTTATAAAATTGTGCTATGACGTAATTTTTTATACATTTCTTATGGCTTTATTTCCTACATCCGCTGAAATCATAACATTCTCGACGGAAACCCAGCGCTCGTGTCAGTCGTTCACGCTATCGCTACTTATACACTCCCCATATACTCAAGATTTTTCCATTGTGAGTAACTAAACATTCGAACTCTTAAACCATCTTACGTATCGGCAGACGCTTTGTAACCACTAACCTAAGATCATTCCTAACTTCCACATTCACATTCCATATACACACATACTGACTATCATATAAACACACATTTAATAATTTTATCTCGTATATACACATTCTCGATAGCTTTATCTTTCACTGAAAGAAACATTGAACTCCTTGTAATTATTTCATATGGATTGTTGTCTCGTTTTATAAAGACTTTTTCTTTTAGCCATCGCTATTCCCCTTGATACAGACTGATTTCACCGCACCCTCTTTTATAACTCATTGCTGAAAACATGCCCATGTCTTGGAAGGGCGTGTTAAGGATCTGGATGCATGATTATGGCAGATGCGATCATAGCTATTGGTGGTGTCGGTTAGTATTCTCTTAACTGTTTTGACGGACGGCTCTCCCCTCTATTGCTCTAGGGTAGTACGCTGACGATGTGTACTTTCCGTACCTCAGTCTTTCAATGGAACATGTTATACTCCTAGGAATCGAATGATGGTCCTCCGTCGGATGATATTTCTTCGAAGACACCATATGTATAGATTCTATGAGTCTCGTAGGGTATCACATGCAGCTCTGGCATTCCCAGAAAACACAAGAGCGAACTCTGCCCATCTCCCATATATATATATATATATATATATATATATATATATATATATATATATATATATATATATATATATATGTGTGTGTGTGTGTGTGTGTGTGTGTGTGTGTGTGTGTGTGTGAAAAATGACAAACGGAAAACAGGTTAAAGTGCAGGAGAACAACAAAAACAAGACATTTGACCGGTTTCGTTCGTGTTGGCGAACGTCTTCTGAAGACGTTCGCGAACACGAACGAAACCGGTCAAATCTCTTGTTTTTGTTTTTCTCCTGCACTTTAACCTGTTTTCCATTTGTCATTTTTCACGCATTTTGTCCACCACGGCATTTCATTTTCATGAATTATCGTGTACCTTACCCCATATATATATATATATATATATATATATATATATATATATATATATATAATCCAGGTAAAGTTTACATCTACAGGGTAAAATATCCAGGGATTACTTATTGTGTTTATGTTAGAGTGCTCAATAATAAATAGAGCTGTTTAATGGTTATGAAATTTTTATTGATACAAACATTATTCGGCCACACATATGTAAAACATGCTTCGATCACAGCTATACGTTTCTTTATTTTTTTCATTTGGTAGAAGCAAATGAAAACGTAATAAAAAGACGTTATGCTTGACTTCCTATAGCTGTGACCGAAACATGTTTTGCAAATGTGTAGCCAAATAATGTTTGTATAAATAAAACTCTTTAAGTTCTGGCCTAAGTGTCATTGAACACTGTTGATGAAAGCCATCTAGATGTGTCTGCTTGCATAGACATAACTAGATCTCAATTCTTTTCTTTCAACGTGGTTGTTTTATTGGCTGCATGACCCTAAGCGTTCAGACAAAAGTTAAAATGTTGACGTAGGTCTGGGGGTTTCGAATCGTATGACCGGCAGAGAAATCATCCACCACACTGATGATTCCCGGAAACGGATGAAACACATGTGTATGTGGATAAGAATTTGATAATATTTATCATTATATTGTTTATAGTCCCTTTAATGTTAAGACGGGCCCTTTAAGAGAATTATAATTAGGCTATCAAATTTAAATGCGTAATGCTAAGTTCCGGCCTTACGTGTTGTTGAACACTGTTGATGACAGCCTTCTAGATGTGCCTGCTTGCATAAACATAACTAGATCTCAATTCTTTTCTTTCAACGTGGTTGGTTTATTAGCCGCATGGTCCTGAGCGATCAGACAAAAGTTAAAATGTTGACTTAGGGTTTCGAATCGTGTGACCGGCAGAGCAATCATCCACCACACTGATGATTGCCTGAAAAGGATGAAACACGTATGTGGATAAGAATTTGATAATATTTATCATGATATTGTTTATAACTCCTTTAATGCTAAGACGGGCCCTTTAAGAGAATTATAATTAGGCTGTCAAATTTAAATGCGTAATGCTAAGTTTCGGCCTAACGTGTCGTTGAACACTGGTGAATGTGTCCGCTTGCATAGACATAAATAGATCTTAATTCTCTTTCTTCAACGTTGTTGGTTTATTGGCCGCATGATCTTAAGCGTTTAGATAAATGTTAAAATGTTGACGTGGGTCTCCGCGTAGTTTTCTGGATATGCGTATTTAATTCACCATTATAGTTACAGTATAATTGCTCCCTTCATAGGCCAAAATCGGCGAATTATCTCTGGTTGTTCATGCAAAGAGTTGGAGAATCCTTTTTATGTGTATTCCAACATTCCTCGTTTGTGGCTGCTGCGACCATGATTTTGTCCCATGCGATTGCCATTAATTTGGGGTCTTGTTCGTAATTGGAACTGAATGATTCATTTACGACATTGTTGATGATCTGCGCTGCATCTATATTAGTTTCCTCATAGTGTCTTGGTGTTGTTGGGTGTCTTGATGTACAATCTTGTACGGCGTTGAGTTTTCTGGGCATGGGTCTTATGTGGAACTTATACATAAAGTTTCATTGCTTGCGGTTTAACAGTTGCGGGTTATTTATAGCCTTCAAAGCTTTGTCTGGAGTTTTTTTTTTAATAAAGGCTTTAGATCCATCGTTGCAAAAGGTTTAGGACATTCCTACACGAACATTCGACACGATTCTAATCCGTATACTAGTGTAAATTTCCCCTCTCCACCAGAGCAGAGAGTCACTAGTAGATAAAGATTCCCATAGAATTAGTTCCCAGTGGTTCTCACCAAAAATCAGTTCTGCTTCGTTTCTTTTGGAAAAGAAAGCATCTCATCCCTATTTTGCTGAAGTCTGTTGATAGGCACGTCAGCCTATCGACTGCAGATGCCGTTACACTGTCTTTGAACTCCTGTGCAATTCTTCATTTCGATTCATTGAATATTTGATTGACCGTATTGTCACAGTAGAAGCTCCGGTCATAACGTGGATCGACCCGGGGTGTTAACGTGGGACTTGTTCGGCTGGCAACGAAAATCCTTCTTCTCATAACGCAATATTTTCTTTTTGCAAAAGAAGTTATTACATGAACTGTGAATAGTGTTGTTCCACAGCTGGTCTCGTTTCTATGTTTCAAAGTTGTGAATTTCGAATGTTGATAATTTTTCGTAGTCGTATACAAAAGAAATCCTACAGCGACTCCATGTAAAGTATCAGAGTGACGGATGTAACATGTTCCAGACTGGGATGGCAAATAAGTAGTCTTACAGAGGCCGGCTTATATTGGGTTCATTTACCAGCTATGTTGTCCAATATTGTTGGAAAGTCACCGGTGTTGGGTCAAAAGACGTTCCTCCATATAATATGTCCGACGTACTACTCTACAGCCTGTAGATATTTATTAAATTTCTCGTACTTGAGTCATCGTGTTTTTTTCATAATGTAGAAACTGGAATAAAAATTGCAGACGAAATAAATCATAAACATCGATGTTAAACATGTAAAAGATAGGAAACAATTTACTTTCTTGCGTTTACAAGAAGTGATTTAAATGATCCACATGGATTTAATATGTGTGTTTATCAATGCGTCTCCGTTGCCGGGTCGCCATTTTTAAAATCTACCTGGTTTCCAGAAGCGATAACCTGTAAAAGATCAAGGGAAATAACTTAACTCAACCAATCTAAATGGTTATTGGCTTTTGATTATTTGTTAGGCAACGAAACTCCAATACCGTTGAAAAAATGTTTTGAAACGCAAGTTGGTATTCTGTCTTCATTAGTCGCCGCCAAGTAAATAATTACAATAATAATTAAATTATCTCCCAAATATTGCAGATCTAGATTCACGACGTGGGCGCAGAACTCTTGTCAAAGCAACTAGTCAGAACTCATGCGCGACTCGTGTCCCACGAACTCTACACCGGACTATATTTAGAGCTAAGTCGCACAGAATACGACAAAGTGGCTCCTCAGACTGTTTTTATTTAGACAAAAATTTAAAATTACAATAAATAATTGTTTATCATAGACATTACGCCCTATGTGTTTTGGAGAGGGGGTCGAATGTCATTTTTGATAATAAAATCTGTTACCTACTCTCAACTAGACACTATCACCAAAATACTGCATCCACTCTATGGCTTTAATCCTACTTAAAAAGAACCCCAATGGTTTCAATGATATTTTATTTACAAAATTAAATATACATGAGTAATGATGGGGAGTGGTACAATTTACAAACACCCCAAAATGATGAAGAAAAAAAAACACAAATCAAGTGCTAATGGGGTAGGTTAGTAAGGCCCTCAAAACTCTTTCTAAGTGTCAGACCGCCCACTTTTTTCCGGGATAACCGAAAACAAGCAGGTCAGTATCTAAATGAGAGTGGAAGTTAAGAGAGGCATAAAAATTAAAAGATTGGGATGGAATATGGGAATGGATGGTGGAGCATCAGACCATGATAGTGTTACATTTGTACTTTAACCTTTAATTACAATGCAGTGACTAAGCAACTGCAACAAACAACGTTTTTACTTGAAAAGCAATCGTTCACTCCCTGTTTTTTTTTTTTTTTTCTCCAAGGAAGACGATTGGTTTTAATGCGAGGCAAATCCCCAATATTTGAATGTCAATAATTTTAATTTATTTAAGACCAGACAGTGAACGCGGTAAATAATACAAAACGAGAAATAGTGTGTTGTTTGTCTGGAGTGGCTACGAGAAAAAGAATGTGAGTAAATGACTGACTCTCCAGACCGGTTTTATCAACAATGCTTGTGCCTTTAAATAGATTGTCTGATTAAATATCTTTTTTATTTGTAATTAACTTATTATAAAATTATACATTTTGGCAAAATTAATGGGAACGGTACTTAAGTAAATTAATGTAAAAAAGGGGGGTGTAGGGAACATAAACATGAAGAGGGCTTACTTGCGAAACGTCCTCAGTTTGCCTGTCCTGTGCGCTGCGGGTGAGAGAAAGAAATCCGACATGACGTCCATGAATGTTTATTACATACAGTTCACGCAAAATCTCGCAAAGTCTCGTTGCACGTATGGAAATCAGGTGTGCCTCGATATAATAAAAGCGGGTCTCGTACCGTCTCGGAAGAAAAACTCGGTGTGAAGCAGGTGCACGTAACGAACGGTGAGAGCTGCTTTGAAAGTTAACAGAGTGATTTGCGACCTTCGTTATTACTACAAGCTATTCCGGCGATGAACAAATTCAACTTGAGATTAATACCCAAGTTCGACGGCTTCCCTCCGGACCCTCTGTAGTCGAGTGGTGGGAGATTGCCGAGCGCGTCTGCAGACTTTGCAAAATAAAGGATCCTGCACTAGTCATCCCGCTGAGGCTGACCAAAGGAGCATATTCGGTGTATAAGCAGCTCGGAGACGAACCATGCCTGGAGGAAGTTAGGCAGGCGCTATACGCAGTCTTTGCTGTGGACCCTTTCGTCGCCTGGGGGCAGTTCACCGAACGGCGGCTTGGGCTAGATGAGACTGTGGACCTGGCCAATTTGAGGAGGCTAGCTGCGCCGTTTGGTGGAACAAGCGAGCGAATACTGGGATGCGCTTTTCTGACTGGACTCCCAGATGGCGAGCATCGTCCAGACTCAGTGAGATTGGGCTTGACGAGTTGTTGGCCAGAGCCCGAAACATTTTGAAAGAGGACACAGAGCCGGTTTCGGCGGCTGCGGAAGCGTCTTCACCACCAACAGAAGACGTGAGATGCTACAAATGTGGCGGGCCGAATCATTTGTCAAAAGACTGCCGAAGCCGAAGCGGTGCAAAGGACGCGCCCGATCGAGGAACGTTAAAACGCGTGCGTTGCTACCGGTGCAACAAGCTGGGTCACGTGGCAAGAGGTTGTCTGGAAAACGGGCAAGGGGAGTAAGCTATAGCGCCAGTCTTCTCCACAGATCGTCGCCAAATAAGACGCTACCCACAGTGAGCGTGCGCGTAAACGGGCGTGAGCGCTTCGCGCTCGTAGACACCGGGTGCACGCAGACCCTCGTGCGCAAGGCATGGGATAAGGAAAGGATCCCGGTATTGACGGTTGGCGGTGGCTCGATTGCCTCTTGTGGCGTTAGCATCATTCGCGCAGGTGTCGGCGATGGGCCTACAGTTACCGTACGAGCCTTGGTTGTAAACGGTGACCTGCTCGGTTACGACCTGCTCCTGGGAATGGACGTCATCAAGGAATTGGGTGGTGTACGCATTGATGGTGAGGGGAGGGCACATTTCGCAAAAGCGGGCCTTGCTCTGAGTGCAGCTATGAAGCTGGAACAGCCTGATTTTTGTGCGGAATTCGACCAGCGCACGAAGTCCTGGACAGCCTCCTGGAAGTGGTCGGAGGAGCAGCCACCCGAGAAATTATGCAATAAGGTGCCAGAATACAAAATTCCCCCCAGAGCTCGTGCAGAATACGACAAGGAACTACAAACTTGGATTAGTAATGGATGGCTAGTTCCTTATTCAGAGAAGGGATTGGGTCCCCCAAAGTGCCTGATCCCGTTAATGGCGGTTATCCAACAAAATAAGCAGAAGGTGAGGCCTGTGCTCGACTATCGAGAATTTAATGAGCACGTGGACCCTTTTACAGCTCGCGCGGACGTATGCACTGAAAAGTTGAGGGAATGGCGACAAGCGGGATCTAATGTATCTGTACTGGATCTTCACAAAGCATACCTTCAAGTGCGTGTACACAGATCACTATAGCCCTATCAAACGATGCTCATCAGGGGGAAAAGGTATTGCCTAACCCGCATGGGATTTGGACTTAATGTGGCGCCATCAATTATGCAAATGATTGTTGACGCCATTCTGACTAAGGATGAGCGCATTCAGCGGGCAAGGTCTGTATATATTGATGACGTGTACGTGGACGAGGAAATTGTATCTGCGGCGCGCGTGAGGGAACATCTCTACAACTTTGGCCTTCTTAGCAAGGAACCGGAAAGGCTACGGGATGGCGCCCGAGTACTTGGTTTGCAGGTCTAGGAGGAAGATGACGTTCTGTATGGGAAACGAGGAAATGAAACCCCGGACATGCCTTGTATTGTTACACGACGAAACGTATTTTCCTTGTGCGGAAAGTTAGTTGGACACCTTCCTGTGGGCGGCTGGCTTCGTGTTGCGGTGGCATTTATTAAGCGAACATCCTCCGACGTCACCACTGAATGGGATGACGAAACTCATGACGTCTCTCTCAATACAATGCTCAAAGAGGTCCTCACCAGGGTGCACAAGGAAGACCCAGCGCGGGGAAGATGGTGCGTCGACAGCCGGAACCTTAGTGTGTGGGTTGATGCAAGCTCTCTTGCCATTGGCGTATCGGTGGTCCATGATGGAACGGTGGTGGAAGACGCTTGCTGGTTACGCCCAGAAAAGGACTCCCAGCACATAAACCTGGCAGAACTTGATGCTGTTATCAAGGGGATAAACTTGGCAATCCTTTGGAAGACGACCACCCTGCGACTATTCACGGATTCTGCTTGCGTCCATAAGTGGATTTCAGATACTCTCACCGGGAGGGCCAGAGTACGAACCAAAGCCACGAGCGAGATGCTCATCCGACGGCGGCTCGACACGATCATGAAGCTGGTGAACGAATATGCGCTGTCAATAGAGGTGTCCCTGGTCAAATCCAGCCTGAACAAAGCAGATTGTTTGACGAGAGTACCTCAAAGATGGCTTGATGCCATAAGAAAGACTATTGAACTCATGCAGCCCGCCTGCGCCGCTTCCGTGAGCCCCGTTCGATCTAATCACATCAAAGAAGTCCACCAACAAACCGGGCACCCTGGGGTCAAGCGGACCCTATATTTCGCTAAGTTGGTTGAACCAGGAGTACAGAAGGCAGACGTCAGGAAAGTGGTCAAAGATTGTGTAGCATGCCAATCCATTGATCCAGCACCCGTTCGTGGGAGAAAGGAAAGTTGGGAGTGGAAAGCCATTTGAGCCGGCTGGCGATGGATATTACTCACCACAACGGCGAGGATTTCCTGACTCTCATTGATTGCGGTCCATCCAGGTTTGCAATATGGCGCATGCTGCGCCGGCAAGATGCAGCCATCATCGTCCGTCAGTTAAACAGTATTTTTCTTGAACGGAGATATTAACCGACAATGGCGCTGCATTCACTAGTGAGCAGTTCAGAAAGTTTGCTGATGGCTGGGGAGTACACCTGAGGTTTCGATGCGCCCACGTACCGAGTGGAAATGGGGGTCATCGAGCGGAATCACAGAACCATCAAAACCATTGCGGCCAGGACGGGCTGCACGGTATTTGAGGCAGTCTACCTGTATAACGTAACCCCAAAGGATAATGTTTCACCCTCTACAGCGCCGGCTGACACCTTGCACAGGTATCACGTCAGGGTGAAAGGCATAGAGACTAACCCGCTGCCCGAACTGGAAGTAACCAAAGAGAAACTGAAAAAAGGGTATGTCGTCTGGATTAAGAACTCGCGCGGCAAGTGTACGACGAAATACGGAGTTGGACGCGTCACCGAGGTAATCAGCCCACAGGCAGTGCGAGTCGACGGTATGCCCCGTCACGTTAGAGACCTACGGTTAGTAACGCAACCATCACTGGACGACAAGAGCGAGTCGGAGTCAGAGAGCAGTGAGGCATCGCTCTGGCTTGCAGCAGCCCCATCGGACAGTGACTCGGATATCAGCAGTATCCCAGCGGACGCGATGTTTCTCGACCCTCAGACCGCGGACGAGAGCACAAGCGAAGATGAGGCTTGCGTGTCCCCCTCCGAAGAAGCAACCGACGAAGGCGATCGATGCCTCGCTTCCATCTCTGTGATCATGAGATCAGGGGCGAGTGTAGGGAACATGAACATGAAGAGGGCTTACTTGCGAAACGTCCTCGAGTTTGCCTGTCCTGTGCGCTGCGGGTGAGAGAAAGAAATCCAACATGGCGTCCATGAATGTTTATTACATACAGTTCACGCAAAATCTCGCAAAGTCTCGTTGCACGTATGGAAATCAGGTGTGCCTCGATATAATAAAAGCGGGTCTCGTACCGTCTCGGAAGAAAAACTCGGTGTGAAGCAGGTGCACGTAACGAACGGTGAGAGCTGCTTTGAAAGTTAACAGAGTGATTTGCGACCTTCGTTATTACTACAGGGGGAATTTTATTTAAGCAAGGTGTGGGAAAATTACGACCCGTGTGCCAAATCCGGTCCGTAGAGACTTTTGATTTCATATTATTTCCTTTTTTAAAATCATCAAAACAAAATGTCTCTGTGAACCAAAGTTACGTTTTCCCAGACTTTTATTATTGGTTCACATGCGTATATACTTTTTTGTTTATTAATGAGTCACCAATTATAAAGCCACTCAAGGATAACGATTAACGAGATGTATGGATTATCAGTTGAATAAGGAGCAATATTATGAGAAGATTGAAAATGATTCATGGAATGACCAAAGTTTGATTACTTATGTTGACGGGTTATGACAAGTATTTGTTGCCATTGGATTTAAAGAAGACCCTGCAGGGAATAAGTCTCGTGTTAATGTGTTCCACAGACCAGAAGTTCTTGAAAAGAAACTCTATTCGTGGAAAATCCGCCTGACACTAGGCACACTGAGGAAGAATGGAAAGTTTATTTCAGTTGTGGTAATAAGACGAGTATTGTTATGAATGTCTTACAAAGAGGAACCAGAGATTGAACGTACGTGCGCAAGACTAGCATAAGAATGAACGCAATACAAATCAGATAATTAAGTAGTTTAGCATAGTCCACGTGTAAATAATGTACCGGTTGAATTCATTTTGAAACAATACAATAGAATATAACAATTGTGGAGAACCGATTCTGGTTGTCTGGGCACCCTTGGATTATTCCCACTGGGAGAAACCCGAAAAGGGTCAGAGAGTACTGAGAATACACCGCCATTGGACCTCTCTCACAAAGGACTCGCGCAATGGAGTATCTGGGTTTTCCATATACTTATATTCCTACCTTAATGGTAGACTAAAATCTAATGTTCTTTATTGTATTGTATGATGATGTTGTCATAAATGTCAACTGTAAATAAATGTGTTAATCGTACTTGCTTTTAGTTGCATCTATTATTAGTTCCGATGATAGATATGTTTGGAATATATGTTTAATACATGGGCTTTGAAATAAATTGTTTTAACTTATATTTAAGCAATGAAACTGTGAAGCCTACTATTTCAGTTGTAAAGGTTTCTATTTTTTAACCCTTTCATGCATCATTTTTACAGAAATTCTACGTACCTGATCTAACTTGTTCTTGATCTACGTGCCTTCAAGTTGAGCTGAGTTCCAAATAGGCTCGTAACGACTAATAAGGTATAATATATTTGTTTCTGTGAGAGGGACACAGAGGGATACGTTTTATTCCTCGGTGTCCCTGACTCTCACAGAAACAAATCAAAATTCATGATAATTTATGAATTTTTTTCGATTTGTTGTTGTGTTAATCTTTAATTTGTATTGACAATGATGAAGTAACATTTTTACGTCGTAACATTTTGGTAAAAAAAACTACTATTATACTAAATCTGAGTGCATCAACGTTTGTTTGCTGAAGATTTTTCTCCTATATACTTTAATGGGGCAAAATGCAAACTAAAATATTCCTTAGTTCTGGGATTGGGTGTAGTTTTAAATAAATTCCATTTTAATTATTCTAATTAGCCGCCATTTATAAGTAACTGAATAAATCACCAAACTCCCACGTAGTTATCTATGTATCACTCTATGTTGATTCAACCACTTTCTAATATTTTAATGTCTTTGTGAGCATTTATAGAAAGAGTGGCTCTCTTTTATCGGCATTGCTTTTATTTGTTTTTTGCCGTCTAATTTACATAGTTTGTTCGTACACATCGTAAACACGTATGTTAATTAGAACACAAAATATGTACTTTTACTACTATATCTATATATATATATAAACCTCAATGTGTGTGTGCCCTATTAAAAGAAAAGTTAGAGAATCTAGGTGTATTCTTATGTAAAATTAACCAGGGAAGATAATGGCAGTATTCCCAAATCTCTAAATGCACCCCTAAGAGGGCTATCAGGCAGATTTCGTCAGGGATGTCGAGTTTTCCAGTTATTTTTCATCAAATGTCTATGTAATTATGTAATAATTTGAAAATGCTAAGTCATTACTTCCGGAAATACTTTTTATTTTATTTAACGTTGCTTAACGTCATTTCAGAAAGGGTGGTTTTAGTAGTGCTCTGGAGGCATATGTAATTTGATTTGGTTTCAGTAGCGCTTTGGAGGCCTCCTAAAAACGGGAGCAATAAATGTAAATGGCATATAGAAATCCAAAAGTGGCTAACATACTAGATAGAGAAGTTGTATTTAAATACGGCATTGCCCAAAAGAAACGACTTCTCTGTCTTTTGTTAACTCGGTGTTGCCTGGGAGTTGTTAAGTGGTATAAATTTTCTCAAAGTGCTCAATATCCTAGATAGAGCAGGGTGATTTTAGTAGTGCTCTGGAGGCATTCTTAATTTTATGTAGGTGGTTTCAGTGGCGCTCTAAACGGGAACAATACGTGGTATAGATAGAGCAGGTGTGTTTAAACGCGGTGTTGTCAGGGAGAAATAACTTCTCTGTCTTTTGTTAACTCGGTGTTGTTCAGGATATTTGTAAGTGGTATAAATTAATCCAAAGTTATCAACATCCAAGATAAAGCAGATGTGTTGCCCGGGAGTCATCAATAACCTAGATAGAGCAATCCTACATAAAACTCGTGTTTTTAGCCGAACCTCTTCGTAACATGGGTCTGTGATGAAGCAAGGATTGTTCAATTTCCAGCTGCACCTCTTCTGAACAGAGTCTGTGATGAGGCAAGGATAGCTCAATCAACATCCACACCTCTTTTAATATGAGTCTGTAGTGAAGCAAGGGTTGTTCAATCTACAACCGCATCTCTTCTCAACACGAGTCTGTAGTTAAGCAAGGGCTGCTCAATCCACATCCTAGGGGGAGCTGCTCAACCTGTACAGAGAGAATGCCACACTAAGTACCAGGTATCAAGCCAGACCCCATACAATCTCAGCCGACTGCAACGATTTATAAGATTTTTATCTAGAGAGAAATAGTAATTTCGTCCCTTTCTATGACAAAAATGTAACATTTAGTGGGAATGTTCGCATGAATCAATAAATTACCGGACAACTCTCATCCGCGTCTCAAATAAACAATTTGTCGTTGCGACAACGTGCATACCAAATCTTGTTTCCGGTGAAGAGTTTCCGTTTCGTATACACTATAACTTAAAAGACACAGACTTTAATTATGATTTTAAAAAATTGAATCACTTAAAACCAGGATAAAACATCAACAGGCACCTTCTAATACTAAACATGCCATTGGTTTTGTTCAGAGATCAACCATTGACAATTGATGTGTGGACAAACAAACACATATTTGCTTTGGCGGACGATATTTGTTCGTCATGTTGGCATTTTTTATCGACAGTTGTGTAACTCCCTAACTTATTCATATCTCGTATATTTTACATATTTTGTATTTTATATTTTGTATTGCTTTTTGTTTTCGTATTTTTGATTTTTATACAAAACTGTGTGTAATTAGAATAAGCCTGGATGCCAACTGCATGGGACTGACGTCATGGATTCCAGCACGAAATTCATTCTCTTTCCAATTCAGTGTCCCATGATCGAAGACGTAATTCTTCCTGCTCGTGGAAGAGAGGTTGGAAAGCGCAATTCACTGAGCACGTCTTCTGAAGGACACGTTCCTCTCCATATCGAAATGTGGATGAGAATATCTTGGTAGTCAAAACGAGTTCGAACATTTCGTTTAGTGGTATTCCCAAGAAGTGAATAGGGGCGATGCCAAATTTCGACCAACGTACGACCAGCCAAGTTTCCATCAGCGTGCGACATGGGATAAGTAGGTGTTTAAGATGTGGTAAGCAACGGATCGACGCGGTGTGACTGTAAAAACGGGATTTTCTTTAACAGAAATTCGAAAGATAAACTGTTTGCGTTCATTGAGAATTGTAAGTACTCTGTTATATTTTTTGTTTGTTTTTTTTTAACATTTGGAGGTACTTACTTTTCTCATCTTATTCATAATCTATTATTCGTTTGCTGAAACGATATCTGTTTTTATAAGCAGTTTCTTTATTTTATTTTATTCTACCTTTTGTAGTAGTTGTTACCCGGCATAATTTTGTTGCCTGCATAAGGAGAAATGTGCAATTTTCCTTGTGCTCTCTTTAGGGATTTTTATGTAAATGAATCCCATTTTTCTACTTTTAAAGCAAGATCATGTTAGTTCTATTTATATTTAAACTTTTATATTGTTCTATTTCATGCGGGTTGTTTTGTTTTTATTTTTTGTCGGTTTTATCTGGACAAGGATGAAAATCCCAATAGCATGTAGAAAAATAAAACAGTAGTTTCATTCTTTTTAATTAATTCATAAAACTTGGGTCAGTTTGTCTTCATGATTTGTTCCATTGATTTCACTCGACGTTAAACCTGGTCAATACTTAGATGGCGGTCATTTTGGAAATACCACATGCTATATATAAAACCTGGTCTTAGTTGGCTTTGCAAGCTAAGAGACGGTTACCGATCTACAACAAAAACAAACTGTCCTCGGCCGTTTATTGTGATCTGCGCTGACCAGATACTGGCTTTGGCTTTGATGACAGCCTCGTGGCGACCTCGTATCCGGCCACAGATCTTTGTCACTCTCTCCTGATTTAAGACACCAAAGGATCTAGTCGTCCTGGCAACACGAAGGATGCGCTAAAGGCGCATCCTTCGTGTTACAGTTGGGTCTATTGGTATTTTGTTTCCGCCGCGTCTTAAACAAATCAATGGGGCTGCAGTCACCGAGCTAGGAGGTCAGATGCCAGGTGAAGTGTGATTGACGAAGTCCTCTGACAGACAGACATCTGAGTGTTCCTGCTGGTATGGCAGTACACTTAGTCTTGCTGTTTCACGCGTACGGTCTAGCTGCAGCCATCCGATCGATCCAGGGTTTCACTACCTTGCTGAGAACCCGGATGTAGCTATTGGTGTTCAGTCTGAAGCTCTCAAGGAACAAGTAGGGTGGCATGATGTTACCTTCACTGGTGACGACACCAAAGACAGTGGCTGTCGCTGGAAACTGTCTGCATGACTCTGAGTAGTCTTTTGATGAGGTATCGAGCAATCTATTATTCTGGAAGTTGATCTTCTGGTCTTGGCAAAAGTGTTTCTTGTTGGATTAAAAACAAAGTATTGTTTGGCTCCAATGGGTGGTTTAATGTGTTGCTCAGCTTCTGTGCATGTTTCAGTCTCTTTTCTTGCATCAACTGTGACAAAAATTGTTCTTTCCTAATCTTGTATGAAACGTAACGGGTGTCCTCGTGCACTACCAGCCTAATGAGCTTTACATCTGCGCGTTTCTCACTTGCAATGAAACTCACCGACTTACTGTGTTCGTTGTCGATGATCCCCTGAACTTCAGCGACAAATTCTGGCGTTCTGATGGCACCAGATCGTTGATTAGTCTCTCTCTCGCTCTCTCTCTCTCTCTCTCTCTCTCTCTCTCTCTCTCTCTCTCTCTCTCTCCCTCTTTGATGTCGCATTGTAGTGAAATCCTGAATCTTTCAATTCCTTTCTGATCTGTTCTACCATCCTCCTTCTGGCGCTGAGGAAGTCTGAAATTTCTTAATTTGTCCTTCCGACGCAGATTCTAGAAGAAACTTTGTGTTTCTTCCACATGCATGGAGGTTAAAAATTGTCTATAATCAATTATTCTGAAAAATGGAAACATAATTACTGTCATTATGAGGACAAGAATGACAGCGAAAGTAAAACATTGTATAAAATTAATAGTTTAAAAGAGTGAACAAATATCGTCCGCACCCTGTATAGATTTTCGGATTTGATAAAAGTATCCATTTTTGCTTGGTTGTGATCTATTTTGAAAAAAGTTCACATTACTATTACAATGATTCAGCAGTAAAAATGAATATGCTATTATCGCTTGTCATGAAAGTAAAACTGCCGATTTCACCATAGTCGAGTTGCCGCCCCTATGCTTCCTATACATTACCCTGCAATGTTAATTACTGTAAACTTTTTTTGTGGAAATGCATTTCATATGGTTAGGAGAGCAAAATTAGCTTGGTTGCTACTTGTGCAACATTCAGCATTTTTCAGAATTCAAGATGGCGGCCTCAGCCATTTTTAATTTCGACCAATTTTCAACTTTTCATCTCGATGACATAGAAGGTCGTGTAATACCTCTTTTTATGGGTTTTTCGGGATGGGGAGTCCATTTCTGAAGTTATTTTTGGGATATGGGGTCAATGTCAAGGTCAAATCAAAGTTCAAACGTCAAATTTGACCTAAATTAGGAGAAAATTTACCTCTATTGACGGATTATATGACTGCGGTTTGTTGCTTGCCTATTCCAGCATGTCAGATTTTATTGGGTTGGCAGGTAGGTACATGTATGTTTCATTTGTCTACATGTAGCTGGGTATCATTTGATGTTTGCATTGACATTTGTTTGCAGGTTGAGCAGGAGTTCATTTAACACGCAAAGTTCCGCCATTACATTACATGTTCTCACCACGCTTTCCAATCAGTTTTTTAAAACCTTTTTTTCTCATTTCATAGTGTGACGAACCAGCGTGATCAGCATCCCAACATCAGTCGTCATATCATGGCTACTGGAGGAGAGAAGTGCCTGTTCGCTCCATGTAACGGCAGTCGAGATCTACAAACGTTCAAGACGGTGGCTGTGCAGAAAATCATCGCTACAAGCAAAGTGAAGCACGATGATCTGTACAAAACTCTGTCTGGAAGTGATATTCTAGCTCACAAATCATGTTACTGTACCTATACTTCGAGGAGTAGAAACAAGGAACAGGGAAAAAGAAAGCGTGTACCGACTGACAGTGGTGGTTTCAAAAGGTTGTTGAAGTCTAAATGTGGTGACTTTGTTTTCAAGCGAGACTGTTTGTTCTGTGGGAATGAGTGTAAGCCAAAAGACAGTAAGAACCCACACAGCTGGGTGAGGGTCAGACAGTGTACAACTTTAGATAGAGGTAGTAATATTACGTTCAAGGAACACTTGGAGAACCTCTGTGATGAGAGACAGGATCAGTGGGCTAATGAGGTAGCTGCTCGACTCCATGGGGTCATTGATCTGCCTGCCTCTGATGCACAATACCATGTGCCCTGTTACGATCAATTTCGAGTTGTTCCTGTATCTCGACCACCCATGATGGCGCCTGTAGAGGAGGCACTGAGGTCCGTGGTTACGACGATGGCTGAAAACATGACAGAGACGTGGACGACATCGGAGCTTTACTCCATCTACGTCGCTGCCTCGGGCACTGAGTCAAGAAGACAGTTCCTGTCCAGCATCACAGCCTACTTCAGCGACAAACTGCTTCTACTGCACATTGAGGGTTGTGAAAACGTTGTTGGATTTAAAGCCAGCCTCGGACAGTTTATCAAAATTGCAAAGAAAAGCAGCGAAATAGACGATGTGGAAAAGCTAGCAAGGACGATTCGCAGCGAGGTCAGGGCAACAAATAGGCCTGGGGAATACAATCTCAGTGACTATGCTCGTCACAAGGTCATTGAGAGCACCAGTGCAACTCTTCTTAAACTGGTATGTAGTCTTGTATCAGAAGGCGCCATCACCAAGCCATCTCTAACGTTGGCTCAGTGCATTCAGCAACACATTTGTGGTGCTGGCAGAAACCAAACTACACTCGGGCTCGCTGTAAAACTACACCACAAGCATGGTAGTTCAGAGCTCATCAAGACTCTCAATGAGCATGGCATCACAAGCACATACGATGAAGTCCTGCGCTTCCGTAAGTCAGTGGCCAAGTTTGTGTTGGACAACCATTCACATTACCACAAGAAACTCGGTTTAAGCACGGAGATCGGCCCTATCTTCAGCTGGGCTGACAACTACGATTTGTACATCTCAAGCCCCAATGGGATGAAGAGCACCCACGCCATGGTGATGGAGTACACCCAGCATCCAACCGGTATCATCGACACAGGAAACATAGGCGTGATGCAGCTGAATATCCCCCGAATCAAGAAACACGAAGCGTCCTCTGTGCGATTCACGCAGCAGTGTATACAGCTGGAGCACTACACGGGGCCTTCCAAGGTGAACCCACCTCTGCTTCTGACGAAAGCTTTGTCCACTGAAGAGTCGCACCTTCAGTCCGCGGCAGTAATCTTCAGTCAGCAGCGAGATGCGGCATGGCTGTCGCAAGTTCACGGGAACGACAGGCCACTTGAGTGGGCAGGCTTCAATGCTCGGCAAGACCGATTGGTGGCAGGTTCTGCCCAGAAGCCCAAGACACTGGTCGTGTTTGGACCGATGATCGACTCACCACCTGCTCACCCCGACACTGTACTAACTACACTTGTGTATCTCGAGAGGACTCTCAATATTTTTGGGATGCAGTACACCCACCTCACAGTCGACCTCCAACTGTATCAGACTGCATACCTAATTCAATGGAATGACCCGCTGCGCTGGACCAACGTAATATTACACCCGGGTAAGATGCACACAATCATGAGTTTCTTGGGCTGTGTAGGAACGCTGATGAAGGCATCTGGCGTGGAGATTCTCATCAGCGCAGCGTTTGCTGGCATCACCAGCATAGTATCCGGAAAGGCCTGGACCAACGCTCTTCGTGCATACCGTCTCATCACTGCCGTGTTGCTGAAGAATTTCTATTCGGATGGTGCCAAGACTTATGAGGAGCTGGATGTCTACCTGGAGACGGCCAGAGAACACCCAACCGGGAGGCTATGGGTGGATTGCCTTATTAAGCCTACACTGTTGTCTCTCATGTTCTTACGCGCAGAGCGAAATGGTGACTTCCTTCTCCAACAACACTGTCTTAAGGCAATGCTGCCATACTTCTTCGCAGCAGGTCATCATAAGTATGCTCGCTACCTGAGCTGGTATGTGCGACAGATGGAGCACCTTCCCCAGCGTGCCAAGCAGGACCTACTGGCAGGTGCGCACGTCTGTCGGCATTCGGATGGCGGGACTGCAGTACCAGCAGATCAGTTTGGAGAACAAACCTATATCAAGCGAGGAAAGGGTTCTGGAGGTATGAAGGGCATTTCAACGAGTGCCGAGCAAGTGGCTGTGTGGGTGAACAGTTTCAGTGTGTGTGCCCACCTTGATATCGCCATGGAACATATGTACGATGAAGCTGGGGAGGAGCAGATGTCACATGGTAGAGCAGATGGGGAGGATAACAAGAATAAGCACAAGGAGGAAGGGGAGGGAAGAAGGAGACTGGACGAGACCGATCGGAGGAAGGTTGCAGTGGAACTGGAAAAGTACAGTCACCCCCTCAATGACCAGCAACCAGGTGTCTATAACATCTGCAATGGCCAAGTGGCATCAGACACAGTGAACGTTCAAGATGCATTGGCCATTGGGGGTGAGCAGAGCAGGCATTTCTCCACTTTGCTGAGCAGCGAATTCCACAAGACAATAAAGAAGAAAGTCAAAACAATGGAGTCGCTCAAGAAGGCAGTCACTGTCAAAGGAAAGGCCATCTACGACGTCGAGACACTGTTCGGGCGGCTGATAGTCGTGGGGCAGCAGCGCGGCATAGATATGGCTGATGTCTTCCAGTTTGAACTGAGTCCTGTCCCTCCAGCCCTGATCGACGAGTACGGCTGCTTGAGAAAGGGTGACAAGGCCGTGCTCGTCCACTCTCTCGGTGTCTCTGTCAAGACTCCATCTGCTCCAGACGTGGTGCTAGTTGATGGCGGCCAGCTTCTGTACAACGTTGTCTGGCCAGTCTCCGGGACTACAGGTGACCTGGCTGCAAGCTTTGGAACTCGACTGGCCCACTACCCTCCTGTCTCCAAGAAAGTCGTTCTGTTCGACAGATATGATCAAGAAGCTCCCAGCGCAAAGGACCATGAGCGGACAAGAAGAGGATCAGCCAAGGAAGTCCGGCTAACCCCAAACACCCCCCTTTCATGCCGAGAAGTTATTCTTCACAATTCCAAGAACAAGAATCTGCTCAACAACATTCTATGCAGCTATCCCCTTGCACACAACATCCAACTGGTTAACAAGTTGGACTGTGTCGTTACCCATGCTGAGGCAGACGTCACCCTCTGCAGCTACATGCTGAAAGCGGTTGCAGAAGGCGCCCAGACCATCCGAATCCTCAGCAATGACACTGATGTATTCGTTCTCTTAGTGTACTGGACATCGAGGATGCGAATTGTCGCCAAAATTCAGATGGAAAAGTGGAATGGCGATGTCTTGGACATCAACAAAACTGTTCAGCAGTTAGGCCCCAGAAAATGCAGCCAACTTCTCGGTGTCCACGCACTGTCAGGATGTGATACAGTGTCGTACCCCTTTGGAAAAGGAAAACAGTCAGCACTGAAGCTCCTAGAGGTAGATATGCCAGGTCTCGATCAAGTGCTTGGACAGCCTGGCGTAACCCACGCTCAGCTCCAGGAGACTGCATACACCTTCTTCTTACCCCTCTATGGACACAAGAGGTCTACAACAATGAATGACGCACGTGTTCACTTGTACCGTGGCCGTAAGAACCCTCCGCCACTGAAGAAACTCCCACCGACTGATGCAAACCTGCAGCTTCACATGCTCCGAGCTCATCTTCAGATGCTACTGTGGAAAGCAGCAGACCAACGTGATCCACCCGAAGAAGCTAAAAATATTGCCAACTTTGGTTGGAACATCGAAGGATCCACCATCACAGCAGCCGTCTCAACAGCGCCACTTGCTCCCCAAGCACTCCTGGATGTAGTCAGCTGTAGCTGCACTGCAGATGTCAAGGCATGCAGTAGTAGACGCTGCAGCTGCAACAGCGCAAGCCTTTCATGCACGGACTACTGCAAGTGCGAGGGAGGAGACATCTGCTGTAGTCCTTTCGTCAGGAAGCAGATGGACATCGAAGAAGGGGATGTGGATGATGAATAGATGTACACTTTATTTGCTTGTTATATATACTTGACGCGACCGAAAAAAAAAGGAAAAATTTGCTCATAGTGGCTCTGACAAAGTGATCGTTTGACCAACTTGCCCTTAAGCAATTGACTTGAAACTTTCAGAGAATGTGTAGAAATAAATTTTGTTCAAAGTCAAGAAATTTCGGCCGAAACGCCTTTTTCGTTAAGGAGATATTTAGAAAAATTTGATAGGGGGAGCCATTTTGGCCCCCCCATGCGAAATTTTTTTACCTTTGAACTTTGATTTGACCTTGACATCGACCCCGGTTCCCAAAAATAACTTCAGAAATGGACTCTCCATCCCGGAAAACCCATAAAAAGAGGTATTACACGACCTTCTATGTCATCGAGATGAAAAGTTGAAAATTGGTCGAAATCAAAGTAGCTGAGGCCGCCATCTTGAATTCTGAAAAATGCTGAATGTTACACAAATAGCAACCAAGCTAATTTTGCTCTCCTAACCATATGAAATACATTTCCACAAAAAAAGTTTACAGTAATTAACATTGCAGGGTCAACATTTTGGCAACTCGACTACCATGAAAACAGTTTTCACCATGAAAACTGTAGATCCGTGAATAAACACATACATATTTGCTTATATATATATATATATATATATATATATATATATATATATATATATATATATATATATATATATAATAAGATGCTAAATTCCAAAAACTACTTCGTTATTCATTTTTCAGAAAATCCATATAATGTTACGGACCGTTTTGTGTCTACACATATATAGTAAGTTATGACAACATATCCATGGCAATTAAGCTACACAGAGGTGTCTACGTTTCATCCCCGTACGGGATCGTTAGGCTAAAATACATGGAGTTTGTTTTTATATATACACGTGGTGTTTAGTCTAGCTAGTTAACCAATCAGATTCTTTGTTATTCTCTCCTACGAGTTAATGTTTCCAATCGAACTTTTGCTTGTTAGAAGCCTTACTTTTGGCTAAATAAAACATTATCCCGCGAGAGGGAAAAACAAAGAATCTGATTGGTTAACTCGCTAGACTAAACACCACGTGTATATATAAAAACACCCGACAACACAAACTCCATGCACTTTAGTCCGACGATTCCCTACGGGGATGAAACGCGGAAGCCTCTGTGTAGCTTAATTGCCATAAATATATTTTCATAACTTACTACCTAGCTCTACTCATGTATAGAGCACTGTTGAAGTAAATACTAAAAATCGATACATTAAATATTATAACATTTTATGTGGTATTTTCATTAAGTTGAACGCTCTTATGGCGTCAAGCCGCCGAAATAAGCATTAACATTATCACTGTTTATTTAGCTATCCAGAGTTGGCCGAATGGTTTGAGGTGTCGGGATTTGAATTGTAAAATACTCGTAGCCCGAGGTTTTGAATCGCATGACCAGTAGTGAATAGTTATATCTCTATGCTGATAAGTCCCAATTAAAAAGGACGACACACATACGTACATAGACAAAAAAACACATAGTATATATATATATATATATATATATATATATATATATATATATATATATATATATATATATATATATATAGTCTCGGAAGTTTCTCAACCATTAAAACTATATTAAAAAAAAAAACTTATAGTCCCAAGTCTTTCAGTGGAAAATCGCTCATGTAAGTCAATTTATTTTTTACAATTATTATATTAGTTTGTTTCTAACACTATTTTAAGGGATCATCAGTTGTTTACCATGAAAAACTGTTTCGGGAATTTAAAAACAAGACAGTATTTAATTTCATGGCTTCCCAGCAGAGTTGATCAGACCCCACTCCCCTTAAAAGACAAAAACATAAACGTTCCTAAATCTACGTTTTGTTCCATATAAATGTTTTGCTAACTTATATTAGTTATTAAAAAAAAAAAATTTCTTTACCTGTGCTGTTCGTCTGTCTAATAAATTTATCCGTTACTTACAAAAATGTTGCTGCATTGTGTTTGGACGAATCCATTACACTATTATTTAGGTGATTAATGTATTATTTTTAGTTTTATATTATAAATATAAAAAATATCAACACATCAACAAAAAAAATAATAATAAATAAATAAATAAATATGTATATATATATATATATATATATATATATATATATATATATATATATATATATGCACACATACACATACATACATATATATACCTTTAGTCCCTCCTTCTCTCCCTCCTCCTCCTTTGTTGTCCATCTCCCCGTTGTTGTCAACCTTGAATAAATATTAATCTTCCTTGTTCACTTACAGTTTTTCTAATCTGCGTTCACAACTGTCGATTTTTTTCTTTTTCTCAGTGTTTCAAATCAGCGTTTATAAGTTAACCGTTAATATTTTCTCTTTTTCTTCTTCTTCTTTGCCGACTCCCAGTGTTTAATCCAGGTAAAGTAGACATCTACAGGATAAAAATCTACAGAATTTCAACCGGGCTTATAAAAAAGTGCTCAATAGTAAATAGAGCTATTATGTAATTATGTTTATTCATGTACAAAAAGTCGCTACACTGGCATGTCGATGTTATCGATCAATAGTTATTAGAAACTAAAATCTGATCGGGAGGGAAAAAGTCGAATCTTTCACTCATATGTTCATATTGGGAAAGAATGAAAAGAAAAGAAAAAAGAAAAGCCAAATTCAAAACCGGGAGGTCACAAGGTCAAATTTAAAACAATTGAAAATAAACTATTTGTGAGGTTAGGTGAAGAGTTAAAAGGTTGAAAGTTTAATCGATTTATAACATATTTTTAAGATATACGATATTAAGTTAGATTAGGGGAAAGTTGTAAGTTAAAAGGAAGGAATGGGGTGATTGTTATGCGGAGTTTAAGGGTTTGAAAAAATATGTGGGGGGGGAGAAAGTAGCTCGATGGACATTAGGTATGGAGAGCAGAGATTGCCTGTCTGGTTTTAGTGGTAAAAGGGTTGGGGGTCTGTCAAATAATAATTTAATTTATTTTTTTCTTATTTTTTTATTTTTAAAATGTAAGCCTAAATGGAGATAAATTTCGTTAACACTACTATTAAAATTAGAAAATTATAATAATAATAATAATAATAATAATAATAATAATAATAATAATAATAATAATAATAATAATAATAATAATAATAATAATAATAATCACCCACTCCATTTCTAAACAATTGCTACCAATAATGATAATAATAAAAATAGAAATAATAAGAAGGGTTCAAATGATAATCTATATATTAATACGATAGCGTGTGTGTTCGTGTGTCACGCTTCCGGCAAAAGCTCTGCGCATGCGAGTCGCACCTAGATTTTGAAAAACATTCAACTCGCCTAATTTTCGAAACATTTTCAAGTATTTCCCTTTGGCGCAACGGTTAGCGACGTAGTATTTTTGATTTCGGCCCGACTGATTTATAGTTCGATCGCAACTAACTTCTAAGATTGTTTTTCTACATTTCGAGGGGAAGGGGAAGAGAGGTAGGGAAGGGACGACCGGGAAGACACGTATTAATACAATAGCCTGTGTGATTTTGTGTGTCATGCTTACATCAAAAGCAACGACCTACTCATGAATTGGATTGGCCTTTTGGCTAAGATCAAAGTGTAGTATCTGTTCCGATGGATACTGCCCTCCATAGACTGGTATTGTCTTGGCCTTCGAGGCTTGATTTACGCCGGTCTATGGGTCTGTCCTGTGCAGTTCTAGGAGGTCCACCCTCCCAGGCTGCGCCTCCCCTCTTTGGGGAGGAGTAAGTTTATTGCTTACTGCCTGGTGCGCCCCTACCGGGGAATGCCAACGGGGCTGCCCACGCAATTTTTAATGGCCAGAGTGCTCACCTTCTCAAGCGCTAGCTTTTCAAACCCCACTTTCCCGACCCGACCATGGGTCACATCTTACTTGTGGGAGTAAGATAAAACTGGCCTTGTGCCTAACTCCTGGAGAGGAGTAAATATATAGTCATGAATGTGAGCGAAATTTAATTTAATCGAAACCATTTACAAAGTAAGGTTTAGTCGTCGAAATATTACCTTCACTAGAAATATTGTATATAAAGAAGTTTTGTAAATTGTTTCATGTATTGTTCATTTTTAAAAAATAAATATACAAGTCCAAATCTTATCATATTTTATTCAAACATGTATAGGTTAGGAACAAGATAATTAGTATTAAAAACATAATTTCGTGTAATTTACATGGGCCCCGCTAGTAATAATAATTACAGCACCAACATTAATAATAATAATTATTATTATAATTAGTAGTAGTAGTAGTAGTAGTAGTAGTAGTAGTAGTAGTAGTAGTAGTAGTAGTAGTAGTATAATCTTTTACCTTATCTATTCTATTTAAATAAATATTTGTCGGTTCATAAGGAAATAACAATACATACACACATTCAAATCAATTCTACCCAAGAACTCCCACTACTTTAGATACATAGACGACACACCTCTTATTAACCCACATCACATTAATCTCCCCGACATAGTCGAAAAACTCAATAAAATAGAACACACCATTTCGAACCAGAAAATAACCACATCCTTAACTTCCTTGACATCACTATTCACAACACCCCTAATGGCCTGAACTTCTCAGTCTTTAGGAAAACAACTAACAAAAATGACCTCATACATTTTTACTCTGACCACAACAAAAATATAAAATCCGGAATGATCATAGGATCGTTTCTAAGAGCTCTGAGAATTTGCAGCCCAGCCCATCTCCACAATGAAGAATCCTATATTCAAAAAACCTACCAAGCTCTAAAATATCCTCAATCCTTCATCCTTAATGCTAAACAAAAAGCTTTCAACATCCACAAAAAAAGACCGACTCCACAAAAATATCTCCTCACAAAATAACCAACACAAATAACCCCATATCTATCTCCCTACAGAAACAACTCAAACCCGAGATAAATATAGTAACATCCACCTCAAAAACTATTAAATATCTACTTAATACCAAACCCTGCTCCCGCCTGCCGGCATCTACAAAATAAAATGCGCCGCATGCACGATGTCCTACATTGGGGAAACGTCCAGAAACTTGAGATCTCGCATTTACGAACACAAGCGGGACCTCAAACACGACATTTCCACTAATACAAAGGAACACTCTCTCCCACAATCTTAACCTTTCAGACTGCACTCTCCTCAAAAGCGAACACTCTCTCTCTCTCTCTCTCTCACGCCGCAAATGCATTGAAAGCGCGACTATACTCCTTTCATCACCATCAAACTTTAACCGAAGGCTCGGTTCTTATACCCTAAGCAGGCACTTAGCAAAAGTCGCACTTATTACACAACTGCGACCCTGATTAAATTTCTATATATATATATACATATATACATTAGTAAATATATATATATGTATATATATATATATATATATATATATATATATATATATATATATATATATATATATGTATATCTATATTTTGTGATTATAGCAAATCAAATCATTTTAATACATCTCTCTCAAACTTAACCCTTATTTCTCTATTTTTTAAAATTTATATATATTTTTGTTTTTCTCCTACTCTTTTAACCTGTTTTCTGTTTGTTTCATTTTTTCACACGTTTTGTCCACCACGGCATTTCATTTTCATGAATTATCATATACCTCACCCCATGTATACATATATATGTATATATATGTACATACATATATGTACATATATATAGACTGTCGGTTTATGATTTTTTATTGCTCTTTAGAAACGTAATGTGTGATAAACTAGCAGACCTATCCCTGATTAATTCTGATTAATCTTTGGGTTCTAGCATCCAGTGTATCAATTTCATGTCCACTCCCACTTGTTTACCCTGGTCAGCTCCTCTGTCTATCTTCCCTCTTGTCCCCTTTCCCCCTCCACCACACCCTTCTCCATACTAGCTCATTAGGTGTGAAAGTAAAAAAGAGAAAGAAAATAAATAAAAATATAAACAGAAGAATAAGGAACATAGAAGAATGTGTCACCCACTCGTCATATTTCAACATCACTTAATGTCTTCTCATATGGTCCAATCAGATCATCCTTCCCTCATCCCATGTATGTACCTTCAAAATAAAATTATTTCAATATCTTCATTTCTGAAGACGTTCTCCAACAGAAAGAAACCGGTCAAAATATCTTGTTTTTGTTTTTCTCCTGCACTTAAACTTGTTTTCCGTTTGTCATTTTTCACACACACACACACACACACACACACACACACACACATACATACATATATATATATATATATATATATATATATATATATATATATATATATATATATATATATGCATCTCTTAGATGTTAAGATTTACAAAATAAATTATTTTCCGAGAATAACAATGATAATAACTGTAATGAAAAATCATAATATAATAGAATTATGAAAATAAAAAACAAATGCAGGGGTCTTGGTAAAAAAAATGATAATAACTATAAGTACTTTGTATAATAAATATCACATTGATATCAATAATGTTGATATAGCAAATAGTGATAACCACACCGATAATAAAAGCAACAGTGACACTACCAATAATAGTTATAATAACAGCAACAATAATAATCATAATATACGATATTTAAACGAGATTATTAATAATCATAATGGCAGAAAAAATATCAAAGGTAGTAATGACAATAAAAGTCATGATATTAAAATTAAAATAAAATTTAAGGTCAAAATAATAATAATAACAATGACAAAAACGTTAATGATGATAATGATAATAATAATAACAGATAATAATAACAATAATAATGATAATAATAATAACAATATAATAATAATAATAATAATGATAATAATAATAACAGCAATAATGACAATAATTGTAATGATAATAGTACTATTGTTAAGGTATAATAATAATAATAATAATAATAATAATAATAATAATAATAATAATAATAATAATAATAATAATAATAATAATAATAATAATAATAATAGTGGTAATAATGATAACAATATTAATAAAAAATAGTAATCATAATGATAATAATAATAGTATAATCTAATGTAACAATAATAATAATAATAATATAATAATAATAATAATAATAATAATAATAATAATAATAATAATAATAATAATAATAATAATAATAATAGTGGTAATAATGATAACAATATTAATAAAAAATAGTAATCATAATGATAATAATAATAGTATAATCTAATGTAACAATAATAATAATAATAATAATAATAATAATAATAATAATAATAATAATAATAATAATAATAATAATAATAATAATAATAATAATATTGGAAAAGAATATCTACGAAGAACAAGGAAACTCCTAGAGACTAAACTATATAGCAGAAACTTAGTAAAAGGGATAAACACATGGGCTGTATCACTAATAAGATACTCTGGACCATTCATAGGCTGGACCAAAGAAGAACTCAGGCACCTTGACCAAAGGACTAGAAAACTAATGCACAATGCATTGCACCTAAAAGACGATACGGACAGACTCTACATGAAAAGAAATGAAGGATGTAGAGGACTGGTAAGTATAGAAGACTGTGTGGAAGACACCAAAAAAGAGCTGGAGAAATATGTAACCCAGAACACGGAAAGACTGATCACCACAGCAAGAGACACCAGCCAAACAAACAACTCCGGAAGCACTGAAACCAGAAACAAAAAGACAAGAAAGGAAAAGTGGGAAGAAAAACAACTATATGGACGCTTTATAAGACTCACAAGCGATGAAGCCAATGAAAACAGCTGGGCATGGCTAAGAAAATCGCACCTGAACAGAGAAACGGAATCTCTGCTGACGGCCGCACAGAACAATGCGATTAGGACAAACTTTATTAAAGCAAAGATAGATAAAACCCAGGAAAACAGCAAATGCCGATTGTGTGGACAAAGAAACGAAACGATAAATCATATAATAAGTGAATGCAGCAAGCTAGCACAAAGGGAATACAAGAACAGACATGACAGCGTGGGGAAAGAAGTACACCGGGAAATGTGCAAACAACTGAATTTTGAATATGAAAAAAAACGGTACAAACACAAACCAGAAACTGTACTAGAAAACGAAAAACACAAAATCATATGGGATATGAATGTACAAACAGACAAACCCATCACAGCAAGGAGACCGGATATGATAATAATCAACAGGAAAGAAAAATCCTGCAAAATTGTGGACTTTGCCGTTCCAGCAGACCACAGAGTGAAGATCAAAGAGACGGAAAAAAGAAGCAAATATACTGAACTTGCCAGAGAATTGAAAGGAATATGGAACATGAAGAAAGTCAGTATAACACCAATAATCATAGGAGCACTAGGAACAGTCCCCAAAAACATGGAGAAAAGACTAGGAGAAATAGGAATCAAAGGGATAACTGAGACCATACAAAGGACAGTAATGATCAAAACAGCTACAATCCTGAGAAATGTCCTCGAATGCGGAAACCAACCCACATAGGCAACGAATGGAGAACAAACACATGGAAGCAAAAAACAACAGAACCGGGGAAAATACAACCGCACTAGAGAGGCGCAAGCATAGGCTGACGCCACGAAAATTATAGACATAGGGTCGAGGAGGGAAACCGCAAACCAGATCTCCACTGGAAGAGCGCGGACAGCTCTGAGACCTTGGGAAGGCTTGTTGCCACTCGGGCCCCAGAGGGGACCAATGGCCCTTATCAGCGGTAAATCGTTGGTAGGTGGCTGTTGTGATTACCGCAAGGTCATCAGCGGTGATGAACGAAAAGAGGTGGAGTATACTGGAAGTCTGAGGAGACTTGTTGTAACTCAGACTCCAGGGAATACCACAGGTTGTCGGTAGTGGGCGATCACTGACGATGACCTGTGTGATAACTCCTAGTGAGTAAATAATAATAATAATAATAATAATAATAATAATAATAATAATAATAATAATAATAATAATAATAATAATAATAATAATAATAATAATAATAATAAAAATAATAATAATCGTTTTAAATGTATCTGGCATGTTTTAGGGGTTTTTTTCAGGGTTTTTTATCTGTTTTCTTTATGTATTTTATTTTCTTTATTAAATTTTTTTAATCCTATTCCCCCTGCCTCTTTCTTTCCTTGTTACTTTGAGATCCAACTTATCTTGTGCTTAATCTATAAATAGCAAGCTAACTGTAATTCTCGGTGCCCCCCCCCCCCACTGCCTCAAAAGCTCCCTTCTCCATTTCCTAAGAAGTACTAGATATGTTCGCGTTGGAACGGGCACTTGCAAAAGTAGCCTGTCCAAAAGAAATCCCATCGACTTGATTGAAAATCTTCTCGAACGATCAGTTAAGTGTTTTCTTTTTCACCGTTTTAAATGTATCTGGCATTATTTACTATTCCCAATGCTACCAAACGAGCAAGTATTAACCCTGTAAAACTTTGGTTTTTCTGGGAGAAGGGGGGGTCTGTTTTCTTTATGTATTTTATTTTCTTTATTTAATTTTTTAATCTTATTCCTCCTGCCTCTTTCTTTCCTTGTTACTTTGAGATCCAACTTATCTTGTGCTTAATCTATACATAGCAATCTAACTGTAAATCTCGGTGCCCCCCTCCCACTGCCTCAGAAGCTCCCTTCTCCATTTCCTAAGAAGTACTGGATATGTTCGCGTTGGAAGGGTCACTTGCAAAAGTAGCCTGTCCAAAAAAAATCTCATCGACTTGATTGAAAATCTTCTCGAACGATCAGTTAAGTGTTTTCTTTTTCACCGTTTTAAATGTATGTGGCATTGTTTACTATTTCTCAATGCTACCAAACGATCACGAATTTACCCTGTAAAACTTCGGTTTTTCTGGTTTTTATTTTTCTCTTTTCTTCATGTATTTTATTTTCTTTAATTCTCGGTGCCCTCCACTGCCTCAAAAGCTTCCTTCTCCATTTCCTAAGAAGTACTAGATATTTTCGCGTTGGAAAAGTCACTTGCAAAAGTAGCCTGTCGAAAAAAATCCCATCGACTTGATTGAAAATCTTCTCGAACGATTAGTTAAGTTTTTTCTTTTTCACCGTTTTAAATGTATCTGGCATTTTTTACTATTCCCAATGCTACCAAACGAGCAAGTATTAACCCTGATAAACTTCGGTTTTTCTGGGGAGGGGGGGTTCTCTTTTCTTTGTGTATTTTATTTTCTTTATTTAATTTTTTAAATCCTATTCACGTGCCTCTTTCTTTCCTTGTTACTTTGAGATCAAACTTATCTTGTGCTTTATCTATAAATAGCAAGCTAACTGTAATTCTCGGTGCCCCTTCCCCCACTGCCTCAAAAGCTCTCTTCTCCGTTCTCTGAGAACAACTAGATATTTTCGCGTTGGAAGGGTCACTTGCAAAAGTAGCCTGTCACAAAAAATCCCATCGACTTGATAGAAAATCTTCTCGAACGATCAGTTAAGTTTTTTCTTTTTCAACGTTTTAAATGTATCTGGCAATTTTTACTATTCCCAATGCTACCAAACGAGCAAGTATTAACCCTGTAAAACCTCGGTTTTTCTGGGTTTTGTTTATCTCTTTTCTTTATGTATTTTATTTTCTTTATTTAATTTTTTAATCCTATTCCTCCTGCCTGTTTCTTTCCTTGTTACTTTGAGATCCAACTTATCTTGTGCTTAATCTATAAATAGCAAGCTAACTGTAAATCTCGGTGCCCCCCACTGCCTCAGACGCTCCCTTCTCCATTTCCTAAGAAGTACTAGATATGTTCGCGTTGGAAGGGTCACTTGCAAAAGTAGCCTGTCCAAAAAAAATCCCATCGACTTGATTGAAAATCTTCTCGAACGACTAGTTAAGTTTTTTCTTTTTCACCGTTTTAAATGTATCTGGCATTTTTTACTATTCCCAATGCTACAAACGAGCAAGTATTAACCCTGTAAAACGTCGGTTTTTCTGGGGGGGGTCTCTTTTCTTTATGTATTTTATTTTCTTTATTAATTTTTTAAAATCCTATTCCCCCTGCCTCTTACTTTCCTTGTAACTTTGAGATCCAACTTAACTTGTGCTAAATCTATACATAGCAAGCTTACTGTAATTCTCGGTGCCTTTTCCCCCACTGCCTGCAAAGCTCCCTTCTCCATTTTCTTAAGAAGTACTATATACTTTCGCGTTTGAAGGGTCACTTGCAAAAGTAGCCTGTTCAAAAAAAAATCTCATCGACTTGATTGAAAATCTTCTCGAACGATCAGTTAAGTTTTTTTCTTTTTCACCGTTTTAAATCTATCTAAATTTTTTTAACTATTCCCAATGCTACCAAACGAGCAAGTATTAACCCTGTAAAACTTCGGTTTTTCTGGGGGGGTCTCTTTTCTTTATGTATTTTATTTTCTTTATTTAATTTTTTAATCCTATTCCCCCTGCCTCTTTCTGTCCTTGTTACTTTGAGATCCAACTTATCTTGTGCTTAATCTATACATAGCAAGCTAACTGTAATTCTCGGTGCCCCCACTGCCTCAGACGCTCCCTTCTCCATTTCCTAAGAAGTACTGGATATGTTCGCGTTGGAAGGGTCACTTGCAACAGTAGCCTGTCTAAAAAAAATCTCATCGACTTGATTGAAAATCTTCTCTAACGATCAGTTAAGTTTTTTCTTTTTCACCGTTTTAAATGTATCTGGCATTTTTTACTATTCCCAATGCTACCAAACGATCACGAATTAACCCTGTAAAACTTCGGTTTTTCTGGTTTTTATTTTTCTCTTTTCTTTATGTATTTTATTTTCTTTCTTTAATTTTTTAATCTTATTCCCCCTGCCTCTTACTTTCCTTGTTACTTTGAGATCCAACTTATTTTGTGCTTAATCTATAAATAGCAAGCTAACTGAAAATCCCGGTGCCCCCCCACGCCCTCAAAAGCTCCGTTCTCCATTTCCTAAGAAGTACTAGATATGTTCGCGTTGGAAGGGTCACTTGCAAAAGTAGCCTGCCCAAAAAAAATCCCATCGACTTGATTGAAAATCTTCTCGAACGATCAGTTAAGTTTTTTCTTTTTATCCGTTTTAAATGTATCTGGCATTTTTTACTATTCCCAATGCTACCAAACAAGCAAGTATTAACCCTGTACACTTCTATTTTTCTGGGTTTTTTTTTCTCTTTTCTTTATGTATTTTATTTTATTTATTAATTTTTTTAAATCCTACTCCTCCTGCCTCTTACTTTCCTTGTAACTTTGAGATCCAACTTATCTTGTGCTTAATCTATAAATAGCAAGCTAACTGTAATTCTCGGTGCCCCCCACTGCCTCAAAACTCCCTTCTTTATTTCCTAAGAAGTACTAGATATGTTCGCGTTGGAAGGGTCACTTGCCAAAGTAGCCTGTCGAAAAAAATCCCATCGACTTGATTGAAAATCTTCTCGAACGATCAGTTAAGTTTTTTCCTTTTCACCGTTTAAAATGTATCTGGCATTTTTTACTATTCCCAATGCTACCAAACGAGCAAGTATTAACCCTGTAAAACCTCGGTCTTTCTGTGTTTTGTGTATCTTTTTTCTTTATGTATTTTATTTTCTTTATTTAATTTTTTAATCCTATTCCTCCTGCCTGTTTATTCCTTGTTACTTTGAGATCCAACTTATCTTGTGCTTAATCTATAAATAGCAAGCTAACTGAAAATCCCGGTGCCCCCCACGCCCTCAAAAGCTCCGTTCTCCATTTCCTAAGAAGTACTAGATATGTTCGCGTTTGAAGGGTCACTTGCAAAAGTAGCCTGTCCAAAAAAAATCCCATCGACTTGATTGAAAATCTTCTCGAACGATCAGTTAAGTTTTTTCTTTTTATCCGTTTTAAATGTATCTGGCATTTTTTACTATTCCCAATGCTACCAAACAAGCAAGTATTAACCCTGTACACTTCTATTTTTCTGGGGGTTTTTTTCTCTTTTCTTTATGTATTTTATTTTATTTATTAATTTTTTTAAATCCTACTCCTCCTGCCTCTTACTTTCCTTGTAACTTTGAGATCCAACTTATCTTGTGCTTAATCTATACATAGCAAGCTTACTGTAATTCTCGGTGCCCCTTCCCCCACTGACTGCAAAGCTCCCTTCTCCATTTTCTTAAGAAGTACTATATACTTTCGCGTTGGAACGGTCACTTGCAAAAGTAGCCTGTCCAAAAGAAATCCCATCGACTTGATTGAAAATCTTCTCGAACGATCAGTTAAGTTTTTTCTTTTTCACCGTTTTAAATGTATCTGGCATTTTTTACTATTCCCAATGCAACAAACGAGCAAGTATTAACCCTGTAAAACGTCGGTTTTTATGGGGGGGGGTCTCTTTTCTTTATGTATTTTATTTTCTTTATTTAATTTTTTAATCCTATTCCCCCTGCCTTTTTCTTTCCTTGTTACTTTGAGATCCAACTTATCTTGTGCTTAATCTATACATAGCAAGCTAACTGTAATTCTCGGTGCCCCCACTGCCTCAGACGCTCCCTTCTCCATTTCCTAAGAAGTACTGGATATGTTCGCGTTGGAAGGGTCACTTGCAAAAGTAGCCTGTCCAAAAAAAATCTCATCGACTTGATTGAAAATCTTCTCTAACGATCAGTTAATTTTTTTCTTTTTCACCGTTTTAAATGTATCTGGCATTTTTTACCATTCCCAATGCTACCAAACGATCACGAATTAACCCTGTAAAACTTCGGTTTTTCTGGTTTTTATTTTTCTTTTTTCTTTATGTATTTTATTTTCTTTATTTAATTTTTTTAATCCTATTCCCCCTGCCTCTTTCTTTCCTTGTTACTTTGAGATCCAACTTATCTTGTGCTTAATCTATACATAGCAAGCTAACTGTAATTCTCGGTGCCCCCCACTGCCTCAGACGCTCCCTTCTCCATTTCCTAAGAAGTACTGGATATGTTCGCGATGAAGGGTCACTTGCAACAGTAGCCTGTCCAAAAAAAATCTCATCGACTTGATTGAAAATCTTCTCTAACGATCAGTTAAGTTTTTTCTTTTTCACCGTTTTAAATGTATCTGGCATTTTTTACTATTCCCAATGCTACCAAACGATCACGAATTAACCCTGTAAAACTTCGGTTTTTCTGGTTTTTATTTTTCTCTTTTCTTTATGTATTTTATTTTCTTTCTTTAATTTTTTTAATCCTATTCCCCATGCCTCTTTCTTTCCTTGTTACTTTGAGATCCAACTTATCTTGTGCTTAATCTATACATAGCAAGCTAACTGTAATTCTCGGTGCCCCCCACTGCCTTAGACACTCCCTTCTCCATTTCCTAAGAAGTACTGGATATGTTCGCGATGAAGGGTCACTTGCAACAGTAGCCTGTCCAAAAAAAATCTCATCGACTTGATTGAAAATCTTCTCTAACGATCAGTTAAGTTTTTTCTTTTTCACCGTTTTAAATGTATCTGGCATTTTTTACTATTCCCAATGCTACCAAACGATCACGAATTAACCCTGTAAAACTTCGGTTTTTCTGGTTTTTATTTTTCTCTTTTCTTTATGTATTTTATTTTCTTTCTTTAATTTTTTTAATCCTATTCCCCATGCCTGTTTCTTTCCTTGTTACTTTGAGATCCAACTTATCTTGTGCTTAATCTATACATAGCAAGCTAACTGTAATTCTCGGTGCCCCCCACTGCCTCAGACGCTCCCTTCTCCATTTCCTAAAAAGTACTGGATATGTTCGCGATGAAGGGTCACTTGCAACAGTAGCCTGTCCAAAAAAAATCTCATCGACTTGATTGAAAATCTTCTCTAACGATCAGTTAAGTTTTTTCTTTTTCACCGTTTTTAATGTATCTGGCATTTTTTACTATTCCCAATGCTACCAAACAAGCAAGTATTAACCCTGTACACTTCGGTTTTTCTGGTTTTTTTTTTCTCTTTTCTTTAGGTATTTTATTTTATTTATTAATTTTTTTAAATACTATTCCCCCTGCCTCTTACTTTCCTTGTTACTTTGAGATCCAACTTATCTTGTGCTTAATCTATACATAGCAAGCTTACTGTAATTCTCGGTGCCCCTTCCGCCACTGCCTGCAAAGCTCCCTTCTCCATTTTCTTAAGAAGTACTATATACTTTCGCGTTGGAAGGGTCACTTGCAAAAGTAGCCTGTTCAAAAAAAAATCCCATCGACTTGATTGAAAATCTTCTCGAACGATCAGTTAAGTTTTTTTCTTTTTCACCGTTTTAAATCTATCTGAATTTTTTTAACTATTCCCAATGCTACCAAACGAGCAAGTATTAACCCTGTAAAACTTCGGGTTTTCTGGGGGGGTTCTCTTTTCTTTATGTATTTTATTTTCTTTATTTAATTTTTTAATCCTATTCGCCCTGCCTTTTTCTTTCCTTGTTACTTTGAGATCCAACTTATCTTGTGCTTAATCTATAAATAGCAAGCTAACTGTAATTCTCGGTGCCCCCCACTGCCTCAAAACTCCCTTCTTTATTTCCTAAGAAGTACTAGATATGTTCGCGTTGGAAGGGTCACTTGCAAAAGTAGCCTGTCACAAAAAAATTCCATCGACTTGATTGAAAATCTTCTCGAACGATCAGTTAAGTTTTTTCTTTTTCACCGTTTTAAATGTATCTGGCATTTTTGACTATTCCCAATGCTACCAAACGAGCCAGTATTTACCCTGTAAAACGTCGGTGTTTCTGGGTTTTTTTCTCTTTTCTTTATGTATTTTATTTTCTTTATTTAATTTTTTCAATCCTATTCATCCTGCCTCTTACTTACCTTGTTACTTTGAGATCCAACTTATCTTGTGATAAATCTATAAATAGCAAGCTAACTGTAATTCTCGGTGCCCCTTCCCCCACTGCCTCAAAAGCTCCCTTCTCCATTTCCTAAGAAGTACTAGATATGTTCGCGTTGGAAGGGTCACTTGCAAAAGTAGCCTGTCCAAAAATAATCCCATCGACTTGATTGTAAATCTTCTCGAACGATCAGTTAAGTTTTTTCTTTTTCACCGTTTTTAATGTATCTGGCATTTTTTACTATTCCCAATGCTACCAAACGAGCAAGTATTAACCCTGTACACTTCGGTTTTTCTGGGTTTATTTTTCTTTTTTCTTTATGTATTTTATTTTCTTTATTTAATTTTTTCAATCCTATTCATCCTGCCTCTAACTTACCTTGTTACTTTGAGATCCAACTTATCTTGTGCTTAATCTATAAATAGCAAGCTAACTGTAATTCTCGGTGCCCCTTCCCCCACTGCCTCAAAAGCTCCCTTCTCCATTTCCTAAGAAGTACTACCTATGTTCGCGTTGGAAGGGTCACTTGCAAAAGTAGCCTGTCACAAAAAAATCCCATCGACTTGATTGAAAATCTTCTCGAACGATCAGTTAAGTATTTTCTTTTTCACAGTTTTAAATGTATCTGGCATTTTTTACTATTCCCAATGCTACCAAACGAGCAAGTATTAACCCTGTAAAACTTCGGTTTTTCTGGTTTTTATTTTTCTCTTTTCTTTATGTATTTTATTTTCTTTATTTAATTTTTTTAATCTAATTCCCCCTGCCTCTTTCTGTCCTTGTTACTTTGAGATCCAACTTATCTTGTGCTTAATCTATACATAGCAAGCTAACTGTAATTCTCGGTGCCCCCCACTGCCTCAGACGATCCCTTCTCAATTTCCTAAGAAGTACTGGATATGTTCGCGATGAAGGGTCACTTGCAACAGTAGCCTGTCCAAAAAAATCCCATCGACTTGATTGAAAATCTTCTCGAACGATCAGTTAAGTTTTTTCTTTTTCACCGTTTTAAATCTATCTGAATTGTTTTAACTATTCCCAATGCTACCAAACGAGCAAGTATTAACCCTGTAAAACTGCGGGTTTTCTGGGGGGGGGGGGTTCTCTTTTCTTTATGTATTTTATTTTCTTTATTTAATTTTTTAATCCTATTCGCCCTGCCTTTTTCTTTCCTTGTTACTTTGAGATCCAACTTATCTTGTGCTTAATCTATAAATAGCAAGCTAACTGTAATTCTCGGTGCCCCCCACTGCCTCAAAACTCCCTTCTTTATTTCCTAAGAAGTACTAGATATGTTCGCGTTGGAAGGGTCACTTGCAAAAGTAGCCTGTCACAAAAAAATTCCATCGACTTGATTGAAAATCTTCTCGAACGATCAGTTAAGTTTTTTCTTTTTCACCGTTTTAAATGTATCTGGCATTTTTGACTATTCCCAATGCTACCAAACGAGCCAGTATTTACCCTGTAAAACGTCGGTGTTTCTGGGTTTTTTTCTCTTTTCTTTATGTATTTTATTTTCTTTATTTAATTTTTTCAATCCTATTCATCCTGCCTCTTACTTACCTTGTTACTTTGAGATCCAACTTATCTTGTGATAAATCTATAAATAGCAAGCTAACTGTAATTCTCGGTGCCCCTTCCCCCACTGCCTCAAAAGCTCCCTTCTTAATTTCCTAAGAAGTACTAGATATGTTCGCGTTGGAAGGGTCACTTGCAAAAGTAGCCTGTCCAAAAATAATCCCATCGACTTGATTGTAAATCTTCTCGAACGATCAGTTAAGTTTTTTCTTTTTCACCGTTTTTAATGTATCTGGCATTTTTTACTATTCCCAATGCTACCAAACGAGCAAGTATTAACCCTGTACACTTCGGTTTTTCTGGGTTTATTTTTCTTTTTTCTTTATGTATTTTATTTTCTTTATTTAATTTTTTCAATCCTATTCATCCTGCCTCTAACTTACCTTGTTACTTTGAGATCCAACTTATCTTGTGCTTAATCTATACATAGCAAGCTAACTGTAATTCTCGGTGACTCTTCCCCCACTGCCTGCAAAGCTCGCTTCTCCATTTTCTTAAGAAGTACTATATACTTTCGCGTTGGAAAGGTCACTTGCAAAAGTAGCCTGTTCAAAAAAAAATCCCATCGACTTGATTGAAAATCTTCTCGAACGATCAGTTAAGTTTTTTTCTTTTTCACCGTTTTAAATCTATCTGAATTGTTTTAACTATTCCCAATGCTACCAAACGAGCAAGTATTAACCCTGTAAAACTGCGGGTTTTCTGGGGGGGGTTCTCTTTTCTTTATGTATTTTATTTTCTTTATTTAATTTTTTAATCCTATTCCCCCTGCCTTTTTCTTTCCTTGTTACTTTGAGATCCAACTTATCTTGTGCTTAATCTATAAATAGCAAGCTAACTGTAATTCTCGGTGCCCCTTTCCCCTACTGCCTCAAAAGCTCCCTTCTCCATTTCCTAAGAAGTACTAGATATTTTCGCGTTGGAATGGTCACTTGCAAAAGTAGCCTGTCCAAAAAAAAATCCCATCGACTTGATTGAAAATCTTCTCGAACGATCAGTTAAGTGTTTTCTTTTTCACCGTTTTAAATGTATCTGGCATTTTTTACTATTCCCAATGCTACCAAACGAGCAAGTATTAACCCTGTAAAACGTCGGTGTTTCTGGGTTTTTTTCCTTTTTTCTTTATGTATTTTATTTTCTTTATTTATTTTTTTAAAATCCTATTCATCCTGCCTGTTTCTTTCCTTGTTACTTTGAGAACCAACTTATCTTGTGCTTAATCTATAAATAGCAAGCTAACTGTAATTCTCGGTGCCCCCCACTGCCTCAAAACTCCCTTCTTCATGTCCTAAGAAGTACTAGATATGTTCGCGTTGGAAGGGTCACTTGCAAAAGTAGCCTGTCACAAAAAAATTCCATCGACTTGATTGAAAATCTTCTCGAACGATCAGTTAAGTTTTTTCTTTTTCACCGTTTTAAATGTATCTGGCATTTTTGACTATTCCCAATGCTACCAAACGAGCCAGTATTTACCCTGTAAAACGTCGGTGTTTCTGGGTTTTTTCTCTTTTCTTTATGTATTTTATTATCTTTATTTAATTTTTTCAATCCTATTCATCCTGCCTCTTACTTACCTTGTTACTTTGAGATCCAACTTATCTTGTGCTTAATCTATAAATAGCAAGCCAACTGTAATTCTCGGTGCCCCTTCCCCCACTGCCTCAAAAGCTCCCTTCTCCATTTCCTAAGAAGTACTAGATATGTTCGCGTTGGAAGGGTCACTTGCAAAAGTAGCCTGTCCAAAAATAATCCCATCGACTTGATTGTAAATCTTCTCGAACGATCAGTTAAGTTTTTTCTTTTTCACCGTTTTTAATGTATCTGGCATTTTTTACTATTCCCAATGCTACCAAACGAGCAAGTATTAACCCTGTACACTTCGGTTTTTCTGGGTTTATTTTTCTCTTTTCTTTATGTATTTTATTTTCTTTATTTAATTTTTTCAATCCTATTCATCCTGCCTCTAACTTACCTTGTTACTTTGAGATCCAACTTATCTTGTGCTTAATCTATAAATAGCAAGCTAACTGTAATTCTCGGTGCCCCTTCCCCCACTGCCTCAAAAGCTCCCTTCTCCATTTCCTAAGAAGTACTACCTATGTTCGCGTTGGAAGGGTCACTTGCAAAAGTAGCCTGTCACAAAAAAATCCCATCGACTTGATTGAAAATCTTCTCGAACGATCAGTTAAGTTTTTTCTTTTTCACAGTTTTAAATGTATCTGGCATTTTTTACTATTCCCAATGCTACCAAACGAGCAAGTATTAACCCTGTAAAACTGCGGGTTTTCTGGGGGGGGGGGGGGGTTCTCTTTTCTTTATGTATTTTATTTTCTTTATTTAATTTTTTAATCCTATTCCCCCTGCCTTTTTCTTTCCTTGTTACTTTGAGATCCAACTTATCTTGTGCTTAATCTATAAATAGCAAGCTAACTGTAATTCTCGGTGCCCCTTTCCACTACTGCCTCAAAAGCTCCCTTCTCCATTTCCTAAGAAGTACTAGATATTTTCGCGTTGGAATGGTCACTTGCAAAAGTAGCCTGTCCAAAAAAAAATCCCATCGACTTGATTGAAAATCTTCTCGAACGATCAGTTAAGTGTTTTCTTTTTCACCGTTTTAAATGTATCTGGCATTTTTTACTATTCCCAATGCTACCAAACGAGCAAGTATTAACCCTGTAAAACGTCGGTGTTTCTGGGTTTTTTTCCTTTTTTCTTTATGTATTTTATTTTATTTATTTATTTTTTTAAAATCCTATTCATCCTGCCTGTTTCTTTCCTTGTTACTTTGAGATCCAACTTATCTTGTGCTTAATCTATAAATAGCAAGCTAACTGTAATTCTCGGTGCCCCCCACTGCCTCAAAACTCCCTTCTTCATGTCCTAAGAAGTACTAGATATGTTCGCGTTGGAAGGGTCACTTGCAAAAGTGGCCTGTCACAAAAAAATTCCATCGACTTGATTGAAAATCTTCTCGAACGATCAGTTAAGTTTTTTCTTTTTCACCGTTTTAAATGTATCTGGCATTTTTGACTATTCCCAATGCTACCAAACGAGCCAGTATTTACCCTGTAAAACGTCGGTGTTTCTGGGTTTTTTTCTCTTTTCTTTATGTATTTTATTATCTATATTTAATTTTTTCAATCCTATTCATCCTGCCTCTTACTTACCTTGTTACTTTGAGATCCAACTTATCTTGTGCTTAATCTATAAATAGCAAGCCAACTGTAATTCTCGGTGCCCCTTCCCCCACTGCCTCAAAAGCTCCCTTCTCAATTTCCTAAGAAGTACTGGATATGTTCGCGATGAAGGGTCACTTGCAACAGTAGCCTGTCCAAAAAAATCCCATCGACTTGATTGAAAATCTTCTCGAACGATCAGTTAAGTTTTTTCTTTTTCACCGTTTTAAATCTATCTGAATTGTTTTAACTATTCCCAATGCTACCAAACGAGCAAGTATTAACCCTGTAAAACTGCGGGTTTTCTGGGGGGGGGGGGTTCTCTTTTCTTTATGTATTTTATTTTCTTTATTTAATTTTTTAATCCTATTCGCCCTGCCTTTTTCTTTCCTTGTTACTTTGAGATCCAACTTATCTTGTGCTTAATCTATAAATAGCAAGCTAACTGTAATTCTCGGTGCCCCCCACTGCCTCAAAACTCCCTTCTTTATTTCCTAAGAAGTACTAGATATGTTCGCGTTGGAAGGGTCACTTGCAAAAGTAGCCTGTCACAAAAAAATTCCATCGACTTGATTGAAAATCTTCTCGAACGATCAGTTAAGTTTTTTCTTTTTCACCGTTTTAAATGTATCTGGCATTTTTGACTATTCCCAATGCTACCAAACGAGCCAGTATTTACCCTGTAAAACGTCGGTGTTTCTGGGTTTTTTTCTCTTTTCTTTATGTATTTTATTTTCTTTATTTAATTTTTTCAATCCTATTCATCCTGCCTCTTACTTACCTTGTTACTTTGAGATCCAACTTATCTTGTGATAAATCTATAAATAGCAAGCTAACTGTAATTCTCGGTGCCCCTTCCCCCACTGCCTCAAAAGCTCCCTTCTTAATTTCCTAAGAAGTACTAGATATGTTCGCGTTGGAAGGGTCACTTGCAAAAGTAGCCTGTCCAAAAATAATCCCATCGACTTGATTGTAAATCTTCTCGAACGATCAGTTAATTTTTTTCTTTTTCACCGTTTTTAATGTATCTGGCATTTTTTACTATTCCCAATGCTACCAAACGAGCAAGTATTAACCCTGTACACTTCGGTTTTTCTGGGTTTATTTTTCTTTTTTCTTTATGTATTTTATTTTCTTTATTTAATTTTTTCAATCCTATTCATCCTGCCTCTAACTTACCTTGTTACTTTGAGATCCAACTTATCTTGTGCTTAATCTATACATAGCAAGCTTACTGTAATTCTCGGTGACTCTTCCCCCACTGCCTGCAAAGCTCGCTTCTCCATTTTCTTAAGAAGTACTATATACTTTCGCGTTGGAAAGGTCACTTGCAAAAGTAGCCTGTTCAAAAAAAAATCCCATCGACTTGATTGAAAATCTTCTCGAACGATCAGTTAAGTTTTTTTCTTTTTCACCGTTTTAAATCTATCTGAATTGTTTTAACTATTCCCAATGCTACCAAACGAGCAAGTATTAACCCTGTAAAACTGCGGGTTTTCTGGGGGGGGTTCTCTTTTCTTTATGTATTTTATTTTCTTTATTTAATTTTTTAATCCTATTCCCCCTGCCTTTTTCTTTCCTTGTTACTTTGAGATCCAACTTATCTTGTGCTTAATCTATAAATAGCAAGCTAACTGTAATTCTCGGTGCCCCTTTCCCCTACTGCCTCAAAAGCTCCCTTCTCCATTTCCTAAGAAGTACTAGATATTTTCGCGTTGGAATGGTCACTTGCAAAAGTAGCCTGTCCAAAAAAAAATCCCATCGACTTGATTGAAAATCTTCTCGAACGATCAGTTAAGTGTTTTCTTTTTCACCGTTTTAAATGTATCTGGCATTTTTTACTATTCCCAATGCTACCAAACGAGCAAGTATTAACCCTGTAAAACGTCGGTGTTTCTGGGTTTTTTTCCTTTTTTCTTTATGTATTTTATTTTCTTTATTTATTTTTTTAAAATCCTATTCATCCTGCCTGTTTCTTTCCTTGTTACTTTGAGAACCAACTTATCTTGTGCTTAATCTATAAATAGCAAGCTAACTGTAATTCTCGGTGCCCCCCACTGCCTCAAAACTCCCTTCTTCATGTCCTAAGAAGTACTAGATATGTTCGCGTTGGAAGGGTCACTTGCAAAAGTGGCCTGTCACAAAAAAATTCCATCGACTTGATTGAAAATCTTCTCGAACGATCAGTTAAGTTTTTTCTTTTTCACCGTTTTAAATGTATCTGGCATTTTTGACTATTCCCAATGCTACCAAACGAGCCAGTATTTACCCTGTAAAACGTCGGTGTTTCTGGGTTTTTTTCTCTTTTCTTTATGTATTTTATTATCTTTATTTAATTTTTTCAATCCTATTCATCCTGCCTCTTACTTACCTTGTTACTTTGAGATCCAACTTATCTTGTGCTTAATCTATAAATAGCAAGCCAACTGTAATTCTCGGTGCCCCTTCCCCCACTGCCTCAAAAGCTCCCTTCTCCATTTCCTAAGAAGTACTAGATATGTTCGCGTTGGAAGGGTCACTTGCAAAAGTAGCCTGTCCAAAAATAATCCCATCGACTTGATTGTAAATCTTCTCGAACGATCAGTTAAGTTTTTTCTTTTTCACCGTTTTTAATGTATCTGGCATTTTTTACTATTCCCAATGCTACCAAACGAGCAAGTATTAACCCTGTACACTTCGGTTTTTCTGGGTTTATTTTTCTCTTTTCTTTATGTATTTTATTTTCTTTATTTAATTTTTTCAATCCTATTCATCCTGCCTCTAACTTACCTTGTTACTTTGAGATCCAACTTATCTTGTGCTTAATCTATAAATAGCAAGCTAACTGTAATTCTCGGTGCCCCTTCCCCCACTGCCTCAAAAGCTCCCTTCTCCATTTCCTAAGAAGTACTACCTATGTTCGCGTTGGAAGGGTCACTTGCAAAAGTAGCCTGTCACAAAAAAATCCCATCGACTTGATTGAAAATCTTCTCGAACGATCAGTTAAGTTTTTTCTTTTTCACAGTTTTAAATGTATCTGGCATTTTTTACTATTCCCAATGCTACCAAACGAGCAAGTATTAACCCTGTAAAACTTCGGTTTTTCTGGGGGGGGGTCTCTTTTCTTTATGTATTTTATTTTCTTTATTTAATTTTTTCAATCCTATTCCTCCTGCCTCTTTTATTCCTTGTTAGTTTGAGATCTAACTTAGCTTGTGCTTATTCTATAAATAGCAAGCTAAATGAAATACTCAGTGCCCCCTACTGCATCAAAAACTCCCTTCTCCATTTCCTAAGAAGTACTAGATATTTTTGCGTTGGAAGGGTCACTTGCAAAAGTAGCCTGTCCAATAAAAATCCCATCGACTTGATTGAAAATCTTCTCGAACGATCAGTTAAGTGTTTTCTTTTTCACCGTTTTAAATGTATCTGGCATTTTTTACTATTCCCAATGCTACCAAACGAGCAAGTATTAACCCTGTAAAACTTCGTTTTTTCTGGGTTTTGTTTTTCTCTTTTCTTTATGTATTTTATTGTTTTTATTTAATTTTTTAATCTTATTCCCCATGCTTCTTTCTTTCCTTGTTACTTTGAGATCCAACTTATCTTGTGCTTAATCTATAAATAGCAAGCTAACTGTAATTCTCAGTGCTCCTTCCCCCACTGCCTCAAAAGCTCCCTTCTCCATTTCCTAAGAAGTACTAGATATTTTCGCGTTGGAAGGGTCACTTGCAAAAGTAGCCTGTCCAAAAAAAATCCCATCGACTTGATTGAAAATCTTCTCGAACGATTAGTTAAGTGTTTTCTTTTTCACCGACGGAAGGGGGTAATTGTGGTTCTGCAAACAATCATTAAGGCCCGTCGAAAAGTCAGCGCAGACTCTTATTTTGTTATTCTTTTTCTTCACATATACCGTCGGACTTGCCCATTAGGTGTGGTCAACCTTTTCAATGACGTCTAATTGTTGAAGTCCCTCCAACTCCTTCTCTATTGCGTCCATCGATGAAAAAGGTACATTTCTTTTAAGGTTTGAACACTGGGGTGGCATTTTTCTTCACCTCAAATTTTGCTTCTGTTTTCACACAGTATCCAAGTATTTCGGCAAAAACTTTTGGGAATTCTGCATTTAAATCGTCCATGAAGCCTTCTATTTGGTTTGATTTCTCTGTGGTCAACCTATTACAAAAAGAATTAATCGGTCGTTCCCATAAGTTGAACAGGACAATCTAATCCACTCCAAATAGACGTGTGTTCCTTCCTGGTACTACGTACACTTTGGACTTGTGTATTTGACCACCAAATTACACATTTCACTTCAGTTATCCTTTGAATTCCAACCTTTTGCCGCACACACTCTTCGCCAACTTGCTGGTTTCTCATAGTTCAGGTCGACCGATCCTATTCCAGATATCTTCATCTATGATGCTGATGCCCGCACCACTATCCAGGAGTAATATTACAGGATGTCCATTTATCTTTACATCGACATATTTACGCCTTTCGCAGCTTTTCTCTTTTCTTGTGCGAAGCGTATTAACTTTGTCGGTCCTTCGTTTTTTCTTTTGGTTACAATATGTTCTCTTGTAGCCTTTGAATCCACATTCGTAACATATCCTATTCCTGAACCAGCAGATCTTTTGGTGTGTCTTGTACTTCCGCAGCATTCACAACTTTGATCCTTGTACATTCTGGGAGTCTTTTGTTCCTGGGTCTTGTATGTTCTAGAGGTCCTTTGCCTTTTTACATGTTGTATCTTGTAAACGCTTTTTTCTTCAATGCGGGTGTTGTCTCTTTTGATATTAATGAGACGTTGACACTCCTCGGTTACTTTTGTAAAGTTACATTCGGGTCCGACTCCATAATTGTCAGGATCCGGGATCTGACATCTTTGTCCCTTGGAGCTGTGAGTCCTTGTACAAAGATTAAACATTTAAATAAATCTGCCGAAATTTCATTTAATTTAAATGATTCACATAAGCAATTTACAGTACATGCCTATTCTAAATAGTCTTCGGATTCTGACTTCTGTAAATTTAAACATTTATATCTAGAATGAAAAAGGCTGTCTCTTTTATCAAATATTCTAGATAAAGTATTAATTGTCTCTTCAAAATTCACTTCCTCCGGTTTTTTGGGTAAAATTAAATTAGCATATTTGGTGTTTTTGTCCGTCCCCAGTTTTTGTAGTAACAGTGTAACTTTTTCTTCGTCGGTCCAGTCTGAACATCTTTTTGTAAAAACTGTTTCGTACCTTCTATAGTATGCTGGAAATGTAACGCCAGTATCGGGAGAGTAGTGAAATTCTGACAAAGAATTTGAAATATCCTCTGCAGAAAAATTAGTTTTCTTCCCATCTGTCGACGTTTGAATTAATTTTTCAAAATTCTTTTGTTGCGTTAACATTTGACGTTGAAGTATTTTTGTTTGCTCTTGTTGTGCCTCTAAAGTTTTTTGTGTCCATTCTTGCTGCTGCAATAGCTGTTGTAGTAGCTGTTGTTGCTGCTGTATACTTAGAGTTAACGCCTTCGTCAACTCAGCCAATTGCTCCATTTTAGCTTAATTAGAGTACAAAATATCTTTCCAAAGTTTACAACAATAATTTCACAAAAAGTTCGTCAATATGCGTTTTCGTAAATTAGCAACATAATTTTTGCAAAAATAAATGTCTCACAAAGTTTATACAATTTAGCAACAGTCTTTTACCAGGTAAAACTTTTTCACAAAATAATTTCAGACAATAAAACGTTTCCAAAATTCGCACAACAAATAGTTTCAATTACTTTAGACAAAGCAATGAACAATTATTTTTCACAAAAATACGGCTGCACTTGGGAGAGAGAAAAAAATATATAACAATAATTTCTGAATTGTTTAAAGAAAAAAAATCGTAAGCGTACTTTTTTCTTTCGAAATTCGTAATCTCACGGTGCAGGTTTCGAATTCAGCTTGTGCTTCCCAAATATTTTTTCGTCAACATACAGATAAAGTTCACTTTACCTTAAAATTGTTTCGAGTACAATTTTCTTTTTTACTTTCCCGTTAGTTCTTACCGAAGAAATCCGTACTTTTTACTACTTTAGGTAGCAAAATTCGCACGTGTTGACTTTTTTTTTTCCGTCCTTGCAAATTTTCTTTAAAAAAAAATCCTTGAATAATACGGTAATTTATAGGAAATTTATAGGTAAATTACATAGGACATACTAAATTAAGAATACGCCGAGTGGTTTGCGTTTAACAGGGATCCGATAGGAAGTAGAGATGTTTACTCTTCGCTCACTTCCAGATATGACTGCCCGTCTTATATACGTACTTTCGTATATACTCAATACCTGATTACTTCCCTTCATGTTAGTTTCGTATTTATGCTAATCATGACCTTTACAACAAAAACAATGAAAGCCAGTTTTACAAAAACGTAAATGGAGAAAAACAACAACAGAGCAACCGAGCCCAACGGAAACAAAACAATTCTGGAGCAAGATATGGGAAGAACCAAAAAAGCACAACAAGAATGCCCAATGGTTGAAAAACATGAAAGATGAACTGCAGGAAATCGAACAAGGAACCGAAACAGAAATTAACAAAGAAACGATCCAGAAAACCCTAAGAAAAATGGCAAACTGGAGAGCACCAGGCCACGATGGAATACATGCATACTGGTTTAAAAAATTCACGACCCTGCATGAAAGACTAGCGCAGAAACTGAGTGGATGTATCCGCAAAACAGACGTACCAGAATGGATGACGGAAGGAAGAACAACATTAATACAAAAAGACCCCAAAAAGGGAACGACCCCCAGCAACTACAGACCGATAACATGTCTACCAATAATGTGGAAAATTCTCACGGCACAACTGAGAGAATCAATCTACCAATCCCTGGACAAACGTGGACTGCTCCCTGAGGAACAAAAAAGATGCCGGAAAAGACAAAGAGGGGCACATGATCTACTATACATTGATCAAAAGACCCTGAAGGAGGTGAAGAGCAGACAAAAGAACATAACCATGGGATGGATTGACTACAAGAAAGCCTACGACAGAATCCCTCAAACATGGATAATTGAATGCTTAAAAATATACAAAATACCAGACAGGATTATTAATCTCATCCAGAAAGCAATGGAAACATGGAGACTAAAACTGACAGCCGGAGGACAACACCTGTCTGAGATAAAAATACAGAGAGGCATTTTTCAAGGAGACTCTCTATCACCACTATTGTTTATAATAGCCATGATGCCACTCAACTACATACTCAGAAAGTGTGATGCCGGATACAGGTTTACGGATACAGAACACAGAATAAACCACCTGATGTACATGGATGACCTTAAACTGTTTGCAAAAAACAAAAAAGAACTGGAAAAGCTGATAAATACAACCAGGATATTCAGCCAGGATATCCAAATGGAGTTTGGAATAGAAAAATGTGCACTGCTAGAGATTAAAAGAGGAAAACTGGAGACGACAGAAGGTATAGAACTCCCCAACCAAGAAGAGATGAGGGCGCTAGGAGAACAAGCAGGCTACAAATACCTGGGAGTTCTGGAAGCAGACACAATCAAATATACAGAAATGAAAGAGAAGATTGGAAAAGAATATCTACGAAGAACAAGGAAACTCTTAGAAACTAAACTACATAGCAGAAACCTAGTAAAAGGGATAAACACATGGGCTGTATCACTAATAAGATACTCTGGACCATTCATAGGCTGGACCAAAGAAGAACTCAGGCACCTTGACCAGAGGACTAGAAAACTAATGACTATGCACAATGCATTGCACCCAAAAGACGATACGGACAGACTCTACATGAAAAGAAATGAAGGAGGTAGAGGACTGGTAAGTATAGAAGACTGTGTGGAAGACACCAAAAAAGAGCTGGAGAAATATGTAATCCAGAATACGGAAAGACTGATCACCACAGCAAGAGACACCAGCCCAATAAACAACTCCGGAAGCACTGAACCCAGAAACAAAAAGACAAGAAAGAAAAAGTGGGAAGAAAAACAACTACATGGACGCTTTATAAGACTCACAAGCTATGAAGCCAATGAAAATAGCTGGGCATGGCTAAGAAAAAGACACTTGAACAGAGAAACGGAATCTCTGCTGACGGCCGCACAGAACAATGCGATTAGGACAAACTTTATTAAAGCAAAAATAGATAAAACCCAGGGAAACAGCAAATCATATAATAAGTGAATGCAGCAAGCTAGCCCAAAAGGAATACAAGAACAGACATGACAGCGTGGGGAAAGAAGTACACCGGGAAATGTGCAAACAACTGAATTTCGAATATGCAAAAAAACGGTACAAACACAAACCAGAAACTGTACTAGAAAACGAAAAACACAAAATCATATGGGATATGAATGTACATAACAGCAAGGAGACTGGATATGATAATAATCAACAAGAAAGAAAAATCCTGCAAAATCGTAGACGGACCACAGAGTGAAGATCAAAGAGACGGAAAAAAAGCAAATATACTGAACTTGCCAGAGAACTGAAAGGAATATGGAACATGAAGAAAGTCAGTATAACACCAATAATCATAGGAGCACTAGGAACAGTCCCCAAAAACATGGAGAAAAGACTAGGAGAAATAGGAATCAAAGGGATAACTGAGACCATACAAAGGACAGTAATAATCAAAACAGCTACAATCCTGAGAAATGTCCTCGAATGCAGAAACCAACCCACATAAGCAACGAATGGAGAACAAACACATGGAAGCACAAGACAACAGAACCGGGGAAAATACAACCGCACGAGAGAGGCGCAAGCATAGGCTGACACCACGAAAATTATGGACAGAGGGTCGAGGAGAGAAAGCGCAAACCAGACCTCCACTGGAAGAGCGCGGACAGCTCTGGGACCTTGGGGAGGCTTGTTGCCACTCGGGCCCCAGAGGGAACCAATGGCCCTTATCAGCGGGAAATCGGTGGTAGGTGGCTGTTGCGATACCGCAAGGTCATCAGCGGTGATGAACGAAAAGAGGTGGAGCATACTGGAAGTCTGAGGAGACGTGTTGTCACTCAGACTCCAGGGAATACCACAGGTTGTCGGCAGTGGGCGATCACTGACGATGACCAGTGTGATAACTCCTAGTGAGTAAATAATAATAATAAAATAACAATAATAATAATAAAATAATAACAATAAAATGAAATAAAATAAAATAATACTAAAAGTAACAATAATAATAAAACGAAAAAATAAAAATAAAAATTGGTAATTCAGTAAGCTAAATAGAAATGTAAGAATTTAAAATATACATATGTTTGGGTTATAGAGGCTAAACAGTTAATTGGTTTCTCAAGTATAATAGAATATGTTCATTAGTAAAATTAATGAATGAAAAAGATGAAAAGATAAAAGATAAAAAGATGAATGAAAAGATGAATAAAAAGATAGATAAATAAATAAATGCATAACTGAATAAATAAATAAATGAATGAATGAATAAGTAAATAAATAAAGTAAGATAAGATAAAATAAGTGAATAAAAGAGTGAATAAATAGGTAAGTAAATAAGTAAATGGGAATAAGTTGGTGGATAAAAATGTAAAGGGTTTTATATATATATATATATATATATATATATATATATATATATATATATATATATATATATATATATATATATATATAAGCAAGCGTTGTTGAACATCACGGAACTTTCGCGTTTGTATATTTTCCTTGTGAGGTTCTCAAACCGTCGAGCCATCTTTCTGGTTTCAGGTGGCAATCCGTATAGTACTTCGCCGATAGTTTTTAATTCGGCCATTTTCTCGAGCGCTTTCGACCTTCGTAGTCGTCTTCAGGATTAGGGTTTTGTTTCTTTTTTTAAATTTAAATAAGAAGACTGGAGTTAGTGTTTTATAGTTATCGTTACGGGAGAATGAAAGAGAGAAGAGGGTGTGTGGTTGAGTTCATTTTATTCTATCGTTTGTGTGTTTGGTTTTATTGTTTACTTATTTATTTTATTAGTTCTTATTTTTGCTATTATTTATTTATGTATTATTATTTATTCCTATTACTATTATTACTATTATTTATTTATTTATTTATTTATCAATTTATTTATTTATTTATTTATTTTGTTTTTACTTAATTTTCATTTAATTATGGAATATTTTAATATGTTAGTACCTGTGTTGAAAGCTATTTTGTTAATGTTAGGCTGTTTAGTTTTAATGAATATTGCTTCTAGTATTTTAAGTCTGTTTATGCAGTTATTTTTGTGTATTATTTTGGTGTTAGATGTTAATATTTTCCGTATATCAGCCGACTGTAGTCTTTTGTTATGTGTAGTAATGTGACGTTGGATGGCGCTGGTATCGGATAAATGGTAAGTAGGCGTCGAGAGAGAGTTGTTGTAGTGTGGCCAATATAGGTGTTATGTATTTGTTCTGTTTGGGTTGTAGGGAGACATTCCTTAAAGGAGCATGAGAACATGTATATAACGTTAGTTTGGCTGAGAGTTGTATTGACAGTGTTATTTTTAATAATTAGGTTATTTGTTTTAAATTTTGTATAGTAAATTATTAGTTTGATCTTTTTTTGTTGGTCGTTAGGTTTAGTGTATCGTTTTATTATGTGAAGTCTTGCTTTTTCGTCAAGTTTGTAGTTAGGGTGCGTCTGGTTTTTGTAATAGAGGTTGATCGTGTCTTTTTTGTTATGGGTTTTATTTTTGCTTTTGTCGTGTATGGAGTTTATATATGATTTTATTTGTCCGTCGACTATTTTATTGGGGAAGTTGTTGTTAATTAATGTTTGTTTAATATTGGTTAATTCTTTATAAAATATTTGTTTGGATGAGGATATAGTGTGTGCGCGATGAACGAGATTTTTAATAAGTGCTATTTTATATTTTTGTGGGCATTCACTATGATAGTTGAGGAGGCTCGGATTATTATTTGTGGGTTTTTTATATGTTGATGTCGTGTATTCTGTAGGATTGCTGGAGTCGATTAATACGTCGAGAAAGGGGATTTTATTGTTAATGTTGAATTCGGTTGTGAATGTAAGTACCGAGTGGGTTTCGAGTGTTTGTTTGAGTTTTTTTTATATTTTCTTGGGACGGTTTGAGAACCTCACGAGGAAAATATACAAACGTGAAAGTTCCCTGATGTTCAACAACGCTTGCTTAAATAATGACTTGCTGCCTAAATATATATATATATATATATATATATATATATATATATATATATATATATATATATATATATATATATATATATATATATATATATCAGTGGCACTGTTATATCCTATGTGGGGGACAATGTTGTATGGGGGTTTATTAATTCTAGGAAATAGGGTAGAGACTATAGGATGATGGGTTGGATTGAGTTTTATGGTTTTTATTTTCCAATGGTACTATGGGTTTAAGAAGTTTTATCTAAGTTACTAAGAAGGTGTGACCTATTATGCCTACAGTTCATTGAGGTTTCATGTTTTTGTTTAGAAGGTTACCTCTATCACTAAATCTAAGTATCTCAAGCTTTTCATTTAGGCACAGGTAACAGGGTGAATTTAGAGAACTGCAGGTCTGCTACTGGTGATTTATTATTATTGGTGAGTTCCCAGTGATATATAGAGAGTGAATTTTTTCATATAAATAATCCAGATTGTTGCAAGAGCATTTATGGTTAGTGTGACTTTCTTTGAAGGTAATATCAGCAATTCCTATATAATATTTTCTGGGTTAAGTTTTCCTTAGTTGTAATTGTGACTATTTGGGTTGAAAGGCATTTTTGTTTCAGAGGACATTCTGTTTTATTTATGCAGTTACATATCTTAATTTTTGTTGTCATATTATTGGATTCAGTACTAATGCTATTGTTTAATATTTTATTGCTATGTTTTTAATTTTTTGTTTCCAAATTTTCACCACTACTGTAACTTAATTTAAGGGTGTTTTTGTTAAACATTTTATGGATGGTATTATTGGGAGGGAATGCAAGTTAATTAAATTTAGGAATCTTTTACCTAGTTTGTTTTTAACCATGTAGTTAAATGGAGGTGTAAACCAGATAATATTCCTACTTTTTACTTTTTTATGTTTATTTTTCGGCGCTGTGGGTTTAATATATTTAATTTGGGTGTTTTTATATCCGCTATCTTTTAATGCTTATTATAAAAGGCTTTATGTTCATTAAAAAATCCTCGTTAGAGGAGTTCTTTTAATTCTCTTTTCAATTGATTTGGGAATATGTTTAATTATAGTTTTAGGGTGATTTGAGAGTGGGTGGACGTAGATAAAGTTAGCATTATCTTTAGTATAAGGTTCGTACTTTCCTTTATTTAAGTTAAATGTTACGTCAAAAAAATTAACTAGTTTTATGTTTGATGTTATTTCTACTTTGAGACCTAATCTTTTCATCTCTTTAAAAATAATATTTTTCATTTTTTCACATTTTAGTCTATTATAGTGTTTTATCACTAGGAGGCGTCATCTCTGTATAATCCAATATCTTTTATATGAATATCTATTGTAAGGTTGTATAATATGTAAAATCAGACTAGATCGATAGCTTCTGCCATATCCAAAGAACTCATCGAGACATCAAAGGATCCAGATTGGTTGCTTTTGGTCCATTGTTCCTGTTTGCTGATTTTTAATTACAGTTATTACTACTGTTAGTCCAGGCAAATTATTTATTTTGTATATATATATATATATATATATATATATATATATATATATATATATATATATATATATATATATATATATATATATATGGAAAATGAAAAAGGAAAACCAAAACTATTATTTATGTATTCATCAACATTTTTTCTTTATTTCAAGACTTCCTCAAGATGATTGGTTTGAGGAAAATAACACACAAAGTACAAAATATTTGAAACAATGGTAGTAGCAGAATAAAACCTTTAAAAGACTGCTTATGAAAAGATAAATTATGAGCTACAAATAGACAGAAGCAGTGGGAGAAGTTGAGTTAACTGTGGAAAGTCTGGAGGGAGAAATAGTAGCGATCGGAGTTATTAAACCATTAGGGAAGGAGAGTGAGCTTGCGTGATGTGAGCCGAAAAGGTCGCTTATGAAAAGATTTATTTATAGATTGACAATCGATTCAAAATTCCTTAGCACCCCTTTTACCTCTTAAAGAAATTTATTCAGACCTTAAGAATTATAAGACAGACAATTCCCATTTCTTGTTAAAACAAGAAATGGGAATTAACCTTATAAGCGACACCAGTTCTTCTTCCTCCCTTTCCTTTTTTTCACACCCCCATAAAAAACCCTATCACTATATTCTTTCTCCATCCAAAATTATCTCAGCTTAATCTTCCTTAAAAGCCAGTTTTTGTTTCTTATCTGTATTTAATCTACTTACATCCTCCACGGGAACATAATTTCACTGTGCTGACCAGACATTTTGTATTTTTGTATTCGGCCACCTTGGAATTTATTTTTATTATTTTTATTACTTTTTATCTTTACTTTTATCTTCCTCTCCCTTTTCTCTGCCTAAATATCACTTTGATTTGAATCCCTTAACCCCTCCCACACCTGTTAGATTGCACTCTTTTTTTCACTCGCTTTTCTTTTTCTCGTTTTTTTCTTTTTTTTTCTTCTCTTCTTTGTTTCCTACCCTTTCTTCTGTCTCTATATTTTGTCTAGCGTTTTTTTCTCTTCCCTTTCTTTTTCTCTTCCCTTTTTTATGCTATCCCACAATTCCCAAGTAATTTTTGTACATTGCAACGGTTCGCTTTGACTCCATTGAGATTTTGTCATTGTTTTTGCCTTGGAATACGCTTAACTGAAAACAGGAAGAATATTGTTTTCCTTAACATGGCCAATCTTATTTGATCCCTTTTCCGAGAACAACAGACCTGGGTGGAATCACCGTCATTGGATTTTTATACAGATTCCTCTGGATTTACCAATATTTCTGAGCCCCACACTTTTTTGGATTTCATTATTGGTGATTCTCATACCCGTTTGAATTTTAAAATTTTTTTAAAAACTCTTTCAAATTTAGAACTTTGACAGTCCTATCCTGTCAACTTATCAATCATAATTTTTCCTCTGATGATAAGATTTTAATCTTTGAAAAGCCTGGTTTAAGGAATGAAAGAGAAGAAAAATAAATGTTTTTTATTAACTAAACTGCTCCTTGTTTTGAACAACTGAAGATATCGATATATATATATATGCGCACACACACATATATGAACATACACCCACAACATATATATGGAAAATAAAAAAGGGGAACAATGATATTATGTATGTCATGATGTCTTCGGGGTGATTGACTTGAAACAAATAGTCGTTAGAATATTAAATAGTGTGGTTTTGTTCTTTGTTTACAAAATAAACCATGGCTGTTGGAAATTGAAATACGTAAAATGTTTATGAAATGAAACGGTTGTTTATATATATATATATATATATATATATATATATATATATATATATATATATATATATATATATATATATATATTGTAGATATCTTGTGTGAAGTATTTTGGGGAAATCAATCAATTTCTGGAAAACAAACTTACAAAATTAATTTCGAACAGTAAATGTAGAATCTTAGGACGCCCGGATCTTATACACAACCCTACCACTCAACGACTCTCAAATATAGAATCTTAAGCTCTCAGTTTCGGATTAAATTTCGCAAATGGAATATATTCAAATATCACCACCAACACAATCTTAAATAATTACAGACATGAAGACAGAGACTTCAGGAAAAGTGTAATATAAGAAAGTATTTCAATCACAGCCACTCTACTCAATTATTCAGTATTACCGAAGAGGTATATAGATACTTTAAAACATCTAGCTAATAGCAATAACATTATCATATCACCATCAGATGAAGGTGGATGTATAGTAATTATGGAGAAGAACTAAAAAAAAATATCTACACTACTATCAGACGAAAATACATGCACCAACACAGACTTAAAACTATAAACAAAAGCATTGAAACTTTGAACAAATCTTTCAAAAATCTTATAGAAAACGATAAGAATACCACCCCATTATTCCCACATTATACGGCCTCCCAAAAACTCATAAACCGGACATCCCTATGCGCCTCATAATATCTGGTATCGGTAGCACCACACATAGGATCGCACAAGCCATAGCCAACATTCTAACCCCACTAGTGGGCACCCTCAGCTCTTCTCATATCAAAAACTCGGGAGACTTATTGAACAAAATAAAAAACATTAATGTACAAAACAAAACTATACACAACTTAGACGTAACATCTTTATACTAGTGTATGCCCCTGTTAAAGTGTTTAAATTTACTGCCCCCCCCCCCCACACACACACACATCATTTTAATAAGGACTTATAACTGACATGACGTATTTCAAATTTGACAATAAGTTCTACAAGCAAAAAATCGAACTCCCTCTGGGAAACCGTCTGAGTGGAGTACTAGCCTATCTATTCTTAGAATTCTTAGTGTCTGTTCCTTTCAAATTTAGATTACCTTCAAACACTGAATACTTTAGATATATTGATGACATTTTAATTTTCTACCTGAAGACACACAAATTGAAAATCTCAAAAACAAATTAAACACAGTCGAACCCTCCATAAAAGTCACTTATGAAACAGAGAAAAATAACTCTATACTATTTCTAGACACACATATAATAAAATGCAACAATAACTTATCATTTAAAATGCGTCGCAAAATCACTCACAAAAAACTACTATATACATGTTATTCACACCATAACAACAAAATAAAAACAGGCATGATACAAAAAGGCAGACATACATAATATAAAGGTTTATGTATTTTTAAACATACAAACATTCAAATGTAACATTGGGGCTCTGAAGCTTTTTATAGTCTCGGTATATAAGCGAGAAATTCTTTTAATTGATTTAAAACATAAACATTTTATATTTATTAGTTTTTGTCGATGTTCTGCGTGGATCACATGCGCACGAACCATTTTACACATTTTAATCAGACATTACAGGGTTCTCTTTACGTCACTACAAACGCACGCGAATAATCACTTTTTCTTATTTTGTTAAACATGTTGCTAGAAAAACGTGACCCGTTGTGTCACCCATTGAGCTAGGGTTATTTAAATTAGAAAAAAAAGTGAGTTGGCAAAGCCAGTTATTTTTCTTAATAAAAAAGAAAATCCCAAATTAGTATCTTTCTGCTTTCTATATCTCTCCCAACTCTCACTCTCTTTCCCTTTCCAGCTACGGGTTAAATAATATTACTACTAGTTGTGATATCTCATTTTTTTTATATAATGAACTATTCCAATCTTAAGTTTTTAGGTGTAGTAGTGAACACTCGCTGTCGCCGCTTTCTTATCTTCACGCAGTCTCTCTTCGTCAATATATAGAGAGAAGGGGGGATGGGAGGGGGGGTAGGTTGGAGGGTTAAAGGAAGCGACGACGGACAGAAGGTACAAGCTCACAGAAAGAGTATTGATTTACTCCTCTCCAGGAGTTAGGCACAAGGCCAATTTTTATCTTACTCCCACAAGTAAGATGTGACCCAAGGTCGAGTCGGGAAAGTGGGGTTTAAAAATTGCCTGGGCAGCCCCGTCGGCATTCCCCAGTAGAGGCGCCTCAGACAGTAAGCAATAAACTTACTCCTCCCCAAAGAGGGGAGGCAAAGCCTGGGAAGGTGGACCTCCCAGAACTGCACAGGTCAGACCCATTGACCGGCGTAAATCAAGACCCGAAGGCCAAGACAACACCAGTATGGAGTGCAGTATCCATCGGAACAGATACTACACTTTGATCTTAGCCAAAAGGCCAAGAGAGAGTAGAAAGAGTAGCAGTAGTTAACACTATTGCTCGGTCTGTTGGTCGATCAATAAAGAATCGAAATCGAAATTCAAAAAATAAAAATAAAAATCCTAATCGGATTCTTCTGACTCAAAAAATAGATAAACAAACAAAGCAAGTGTAGCAGTTACCTCCTCCTTTCAAAACATAACTGCACCGGTTGGCCGTTAGGTGTCGCTTTTTCACCGACAGGTGGCGCTGAAAGCGACACCAGAGTTATCTGCCCTTCTGACTATAAAAACCGTTGCAAACGGAAAATCCATCTCTCTTCTTCACCAGCCTCGACAGGAGTACGCTGACACTAGCGTTCCGTTTCACTCTTCTCTTCTGGTCAATCCGCCTCGACAGAACGACGCATACACTAGCGAAGCGCTAGTCTCACGCTTTTCTCTCCAACTGGTCTTGGCATAACAACTACCAACACACGTTTCTTCCGTCAACACGTGGTCAAACAACGGTAAGAGTTCTCAACTCATTTTCTTTGTGTACGGCTTTCAAAGACTTTTCCTACGCCGGATTCATTTCTTCTTATACCTTTTCAAGAACTGTTTTTCCATCGACACACATGCATACATCACACACTTCATCATTCCACGTACACACACGTTCAATAAACGTTATTTGAACTACTTCATTTTTTTTTATTAATTATTACTCTGTCTTTGCATGCAACAATTGCTTGATTATACCTACACGTTTATAATCGGCGAAACACCACTCGGCCCCGTAACACAAGTGGGAAAAAACAACGGCCGGTGAGTTCTACCGTCAAATATCATGGCATACTCCTTTACCTACTTTTGATTGTTGTCTTATATACTATCATGCAGGCGTATGATTCTTGATTACTAAGATTAAATGAAAAAAATAAAATATCAGAAGCAATGATAAAAATTGACGTAACTTTTTTGAAAATATTTAAACTTATTAAATTATAATAATGATTATAATCAAACTTTATATTTATAAATGTCAAGAAAAAATTAAATATTAAAAAAGTTTTAAATTTTATTAATAGTATTTATTTTATGATTGAATTAGTTTTAGTACTTTTAAAATAATTTGGTACCGGTACAGCTTTTGAACCAGACAAAAGCCGAACTGTTTATTTTTCTTACCCTAACCCTAACCTAACACTAAACGAACCCTAAACTGCCCCCAACCGAACCCTAACCCTAACCCTAATTTAACCATAACATCACTCTAACCAAGTCGTTTTTTTGTCTGGTTCAAAAGCTGTACCAGTACCAATAATTTTAATAAACTCTGTTATTTTACGAAAAAAAAAATGCATTGGCTTTTTCAACTTATATTTTTATTATATTTCTGAATTTCTTAGATGAGGATTGATAATTTTTATAATTTGGATTATTCGGACTACTGTTTTCATCTTGCATGTTATTCTCACAACGTTTTGGCCGATGTAACCTCCGACCTTCTTCGGATGTTTCTTGTCGAACCCGAGAATCTTTCTGTCGAACTCTGAAATCTGTACGGAATTTCGAACGGAACCCTTTATTTAATCCACAGGGGTAGCATGCTCTCGTTCTGTCAGCCATGATCGAGTAGAAGTCTGTAGCAGTTACCTCCTCCTTTCAAAACATAACAACACCGGTTTGCCGGTAGGTGTCGCTTTTTCACCGACAGGTGGCACTGTAAAGCGACACCAGAGTTATCTGCCCTTCTGACTATAAAAACCGTTGCAAACGGAAAATCCATCTCTCTCTTCTTCACCAGCCTCGACAGAACGACGCTGACACTAGCGTTCCGTTTCACTTTTCTCTTCTGGTCGATTGGCCTCGGCAGAACGACGCTAATACACTAGCGCTTCGTCTCACGCTTTTCTCTTGAACTGGTCCCAGCATAACAACTACCAACACACGTGGTCAAACAACGGTAAGAGTTCTCAACTCATTTTCTTTGTGTACGGCTTTCAAAGACTTTCCACACGCCGGATTCATTTCTTCTTATACCTTTTCAAGAACTGTTTTTCCATCGACACACATGCATACATCACACACTTCATCATTCCACGTTCAATAAACGTTATTTGAACTACTTCATTTTGTTTATTAATTATTACTCTGTCTTTGCATGCAACATCGCTTGATTCAACTTTGCACGTTTATAGTCCGGGAACATCACCCTCTCGATCTTAACAATTGGTGACCCGACGTGCAAGCTTTGTTGTATGTGGCGGAGTAATTAATTTCGTACTAGAACAAAAAAAAAATCATTTCTCGTTTTTTCTTTCGTGGTGAAACGAATTGCGCACCCATCTTTTTCCTTTTTTTCTACCCACGTGGTAGAAATATACAAACAAACAAATAGAAAAGAAGTCGACATTATTTTTTTTCCTGGCCACGTGGAAATACCCAAACAAAGAAAAACAAAAACATTTCTCGGCTCTCTCCGAATATAAAACAAATTACAATTTCATTTTTTTCTTCTTCTCTTTCTCTACCCACGTGTCGGAAAAATATATACAAAGAAAAAGACAAACTTTTTTTCTTCTTTTTCGACGAACAAAAGGACCTTACAAGACGCCATTTTCTTTTGTTTTGAACACGTGGAGATAAAAAGAAAACAAAAGAAAACAAACGCTCACGCTGCCCATCTTTTTCGTGACCACGTGTTGAAAAAAAACAAAGAAAAACGTCATTTTTATCTCTCGGACCACGTGGAAATAAAAATTCGAACAACAAAAAAGAAAATACAAATTTATTTTCTGTTTTAACAACAAGCAAAAAAAAAAAAAAAGGAAGCCGCCATTTTTTTTTCACGACCACGTGTTTTATCAACAAAACAAAACAAAACAAAACAAAAGCAACTTCCACCTTCAATCGTCACTATGGCTACCGCGGATACTAACGACGTTCTGGAAGTTTCTGCGAATTACCGTCTGCCCCCTTTTAACTCCAGTAATGTGAAGAACTGGTTCACCCAACTACAGGCATTATTCTCTGTGAGAAGAATAACCTCACAGAGAAGCAAATTTGCCAGCGTGGTGGAAGCCTTGCCCCCAGAGGTGGTAGACGAAGTAACCGACCTGTTGGACGACGTCCCATCAGTCAACCCATATGATGCCCTAAAAGACGCCATAATCAAAAGAATGGGTCGCTCCGAAGAAGCCATGCTACGGGACCTATTCAACAACATCAGCCTCGACGACAGGACACCGTCACAACTACTGCGACACATGAAGTCACAGCTCGGAAGAAATACCATGTCCGAGAATATACTGCGACGATTGTGGCTGGACAAACTTCCCTCGAGTGCGACACAAATTCTGGCACCGATGATAGACACCACTCCCATCGACATGCTAGCAAACTCGGCTGATCGAATTCTCGAGTCCAACAGTGGCCCACAAACGGTCAACGCACTCGCCACTCCTAGCAGTCAACACAGTGAGCTGCAGCAGTTACAAGCTGAGATGGTAGAACTGAAGGCTATGCTAAAGGCTTTCCAAACCCAAAGCAGACCAAGAGGTCGTTCACAGTCCCGAGGCAGGTACCGTGGGAGCCGTAGCAGAGAGAGGTCCCCTTACAACCAACCCCAAGGTGGTATGTGCTGGTACCACTACACATTTGGCAACAAGGCCAGAAAATGCAACAGCCCCTGTAACTACAAGCCACAGGGAAACGCCAATCCCAGCCAGTAATAGCGACAACTGCGGCTGGAGGGAGAAGAAGAGGTCGCTTGTTTTATGTAAAGGACCGCAACAGCGGTCATTCCTTCCTGGTGGATACCGGTGCTGAGATAAGTGTTATCCCACCACAACCCGGACAAAAACCAACTCCTTCAACATTCAAGCTACAGGCAGCAAACGGTTCACAAATCCAGACATACGGCACTAAGGAACTCACCCTACACTTAGGACTCCGCCGTAATTTCGTCTGGAAATTCGTGCAAGCCAACGTCAGGATGGCCATCATAGGAGCTGATTTCCTTTCACACTGCGGTCTGTCTGTCCACATGTACAACCAAACACTCTCGGACGATATGACAGACATTAGGGTGAAGGGAACATTAACACAGTTTGGTCCAACAGGAATTTGCTCAGCAACCCACCACACCAAAGAATATGTCAACGTCTTGGATCAGTACCCTGACATTACTAAACCATTCAACATCGACGATAAAATTAAACACTCTACACAACATCACATAAAGACAACCGGACCTCCAGTCTATTCGAACCCTCGACGTCTGTTGCCTGAAAAGTACAAATACGCCAAGCAGGAATTTCAACAGATGATCGAGGATGGAATTATTGAACCCTCCGAAAGCCCATATGCTTCACCTCTCCACCTTGTTCCTAAACCAGATCAGAACACCCATCGTGTATGTGTCGATTATCGGCGACTCAATGCGCAAACTGTCCCAGACCGCTATCCCGTACTGCACATACACGATTTCACATTAGGACTCCAGGGTGCAACAATCTTTTCCAAACTGGATCTGACTAAAGCCTTCTACCAGATCCCAGTAGCAGACGAAGATATCCCGAAAACGGCCGTGACTACACCTTTTGGACTCTTCCAGTTCAAACGCATGCCTTTTGGACTGAGAAACGCTGCCCAAACCTTCCAACGCCTCATTGATAACGTCCTAAGAGGACTACCCTGTGTATACGCCTACATAGATGACGTCCTCATAGCAAGCCCGGATGAAGCAACACATGAGCATCATTTACACCAAGTTCTGCAGAGACTATCACAAAATGGTCTGAAGATCAATGTAGACAAGTGTATATTCGGCGCCAAGCAACTTCAGTTTTTGGGACACCAGATTGATGAGGGCGGAATCACACCCCTGCCTGAAAAGGTAGAAGCGGTACAGCAATTTCAACCTCCAACCTCACTCCGTCAGCTGCGACGATTCATAGGAATCGTTAATTATTATCGTCGGTTTATCCCAGACTGTTCTAATATCCTGTCTCCCTTAACAAATATCTTGCAGAACAAAGGGAGAAGACAGAAACAAGCCCTTACACTCACTGCAGAAGCACTACATGCATTCAACGCAGCCAAATCCGCATTGACCAACTGCACCAAACTCACCTACCTCACTGACAATGTTCAGGCTACATTAACTCTAACAACAGATGCAAGCTCATCAGCCGTAGGCGTGGTACTACATCAGGAGATTGATAACACCAAGGTACCCATATCTTTCTTCTCCTCCAAGCTCAGCCAAACATAGTCCAGATACGGCGCATTTTCTCGGAGAACTCCTAGCAATCTACCTCGCAATTAAACATTTTAAACATGTGCTAGAAGGTAGACAATTCATTATTTACACAGACCACAAGCCATTAACATATGCATTATCCTCACGTCCGGACAAATACTCACCCAGAGTATCTCGTCACCTGGACTATATATCACAGTTTTCCACTGAAATTAAATATATTAAAGGTGACCAGAACATTGTGGCTGATGCACTTTCTCGGCCAGACACAAACTCCATCACCCAGGATGTTCTTAGTCACGATTTGCTGGCACAGGAACAAGCATCAGACTCCACCTTGCAACAAACTCTGCAAAACACTTCCTTGAAACTCACTTCTGTACCAACCCCTTTTAGCGACAAAGAGGTTTATTGCGACACAACAACACCTACACCCAGACCTTACGTCCCACCATCACTGCGACGACGCATATTTGATCATTTTCATTCACTCTCTCACCCCAGCAAAAGAGCCACCCTGAAAATGATCAGTGACAGATTTGTATAGCTAGGGATGAACAAAGATGTCAGACTTTGGGCTGGCAACTGCATAAACTGCCAGCGTTGCAAGGTTTACCGACACACCAAGTCCCCAATAGGAACATTCAGCAATCCTGATGCCAGGTTCTCTCATCTGCATATAGACATCGTTGGACCCCTGCCACTTTGCCAGAACTACTGCTATCTACTAACGATTATTGATCGATTTTCCCGTTGGCCCACTGCAATCCCATTAAAGGACATCTCAGCAGATACAGTGGCCAAAGCAATCTTGAAGGAGTGGATAGCCACATACGGTGTACCCGCAGTCATTACGACTGACAGAGGCACACAGTTCCAGTCGAAACTTTTCGCCGAGTTCAACCTACTCCTGGGCACCAAGCATATACGGACGACGGCATATCATCCCTGTTCCAACGGCCTGGTCGAGCGATTCCACAGGCACCTAAAAGCATCTCTTGCAATGAGGCCAAACACAACCAACTGGGTTGATAACTTGCCTCTGGTCCTATTGTCAATTAGGAATGTCGTAAAGCAGGACTTGGGTTGCACACCGGCTGAAATAATTTTTGGTACTACACTATCTTTGCCCGGACAATACTTTCATAACAAAGATGATGTACACCCTACAACTACATTTGTACAGGACATAAAGGCAAGGATGTCGAAACTACACTTCACCCCTACACGAGAAGTATCGAGACAAATCCACATACCCAAGACGTTATTTAACAGCGAATACGTATTCGTCCGCGACGATGCGGTGAAAAAGCCTTTATCACCACGCTACCAAGGTCCTTACAAAGTAGTTAGACGGGCAGAAAAAATTTTCACCATTACAAAAAACGGCAAGAATGACACTGTTTCCATTGACAGATTAAAACCTGCTCTAGTGGAAGAATCACAGTCAAGCCAACAGACACACAACTCTCACACAGATTCCGACACTACAGAGGAATCGAATGCTCCATGTGACTATGCCCCACCAGAACAAAAGACAAGATCTGGTCGGAAAGTAACATTCCCACACAACTTCAAAACTTACATATACTATTAGTAACATACAAACAGTTTCAAAACTTTCTCACAAATACACTCGAACACAATCAAAATAACCTCCGAACTTCTATTCGTTCAACAACAACAGTAATGAGAACATTTTCACCGCACACAAATTGAATCTTTTTCATCCAGCAAAAAAAAAAGTTATTTTCGTTAAGCTATATACACTCCCTCAACCTTAAAGAGATAGACAGCTCTATGAACGAAGCCTAACTCTGGATTTTAACACCATTCATCAACAACAGCACAGACTCACTTGTGCTCATTCATCAACAACTGCACAGACTCACTTGTGCTCATTCATCAACAACTGCACAGACTCACTTGTGCTCACTCATCAATACCGCACAGATTCACTTGTTCTCACTCATCAACAACCGCGCAGACCCAAGCACCAAACATTCCCGGACAACACTGACAATTCAACGTTTGTTCATCAGCTCTGCATCACGCAGACTAATCAACATGAACAACGCCACCAACAAGTGCAAATTCGCTTGCACTCAGCATTTTTCGACCGCAGACTCACTTGCGCTCAAACTTGATGCAGACCCAATTGCATGCAAACAACACGCAGATCCACATGCGTTACAAACACTCAATTCCGCAGACGCCCTTGCGATCAATCATTCAATACAGATAGAAAAACAGAAATAAGTAGCGTGCACACTACTTTTTCTAATCTTCAACAGCAAAACAGACATACCCACAAAGAATGCTTCTCATCTACAACTGTACATATTGAATAATATTTTCAATATTTTTCAATCTGGAGGGGAGTCCTTGTAGCAGTTACCTCCTCCTTTCAAAACATAACTACACCGGTTTGCCGGTAGGTGTCGCTTTTTCACCGACAGGTGGCACTGTAAAGCGACACCAGAGTTATCTGCCCTTCTGACTATAAAAACCGTTGCAAACGGAAAATCCATCTCTCTCTTCTTCACCAGCCTCGACAGAACGACGCTGACACTAGCGTTCCGTTTCACTTTTCTCTTCTGGTCGATTGGCCTCGGCAGAACGACGCTAATACACTAGCGCTTCGTCTCACGCTTTTCTCTTGAACTGGTCCCAGCATAACAACTACCAACACACGTGGTCAAACAACGGTAAGAGTTCTCAACTCATTTTCTTTGTGTACGGCTTTCAAAGACTTTCCACACGCCGGATTCATTTCTTCTTATACCTTTTCAAGAACTGTTTTTCCATCGACACACATGCATACATCACACACTTCATCATTCCACGTACACATACGTTCAATAAACGTTATTTGAACTACTTCATTTTGTTTATTAATTATTACTCTGTCTTTGCATGCAACATTGCTTGATTCAACTTTGCACGTTTATAATCGGGGGAACACGACCCTCGATCCTAACAAGTCTTCAGTAATTCGCAATTCCTAATATCGCCGACTGCACCTAGAACTGAATTTCACTTAGTACTTTATCTGTTATGCTACGGGTCATTGTGGACAATACTAGTATGAATGTTGGGAGCCTTAAACCTATTCTTGCATTTTAGATGTGTAGTCTTACTATTTATCACTATTGATTACTACTTATTGCTACATATATATTTTTACTACATATATATTTTTTTTTATTATCATTATTTTATTTTATTTTATTTATTTATTTTATGGTGTCTTTATTCATTATTTATTATTTATAATTAATGGTTTCCATATTGTATTAAATTCTATACTAGGTCTGCTTAGTAAGTCATTGTCGCCCAACATATGTGCTGCTTCTTTGAGTCCTCTTACTCTCCACCGTTCTTCTCTATCTATAATTTTTACTTCGTCCCATAAGGGTAGATGGCTTCTCTTTTCCTTCCATAAGTGGTCAGTCATACCGGACTTTTCGAAATCTCCAGGTATTACGGCTTTCCGGTATTCTTCTAGCCTTACTTTTAGTGGGTAACATGTCTCTCATTTGTATATTTTTACCACTTACATGGAATCGCATACACACAGTTCTTAGTCATAACTTTTTACCGTGAGAAGTTTGACTAGCACAAGATATTTTCGGAGAGTTGAGTCGCTCCCGAATACTATCCTGATTTCATATGCATTACATATTCTTTGAATTTTTCCGACAAGCCCTTCATATATGGTATACAAACTGTGGTGGGTATTTGGGTGGTGTCCTATAGTGTTTGGTCCAGATTTCTTGGAGTTGATGTCATGCTCTTTGGATAGTTGTTTCGGTGGAGGGGGGGGGGGGTCTCTTAAACTGTCCATCTCCTCTTGATATGTATTGTTGTTTCTACATATTGCCTTTGCTCGATGATGTAGGCAATGGACAATTCCTTTCTTTACATTATATGGATTAATGGGAATTGAAATTTAGATATTGTATCTTTATATTTACCTTCTTCTTACTCAACTATACAACAAAATTCAATGAATATAAAAATAAATTACACCGAAAATGGATTCATAAATACGCATAGTATATGTAAACAAAACAAACGAAAGGAATTTACTGTTATGCGATTTAGTAGTAGTATTAATAATTATAAGTACGTAAAACATCAATAGAAAAGTATTTATAATAATTAAAATTAATTTTGGACGGTGTTTTTGTGAGATGATGAAGGCTAGAGGCTGGCGGATTGGTCAAAAGCGATAAACTATGAATGATTGACGACTATGAGGTCAGAATGGGATTCCAGTAAATAAGCAGAAGTTAAGAATCTGAAGTCATTTCCCCCGGAGTATTCCTGTCAGCCTTCAAAGAGAGTGGACGTATAAGCAATCGCTCGTTCTAAACCCTTAATGAGGTGGGATAGAGCGAACAATGCAATAGTCTAACATAAAGATGGCCAATGCCCCCCCTCTCTCTGTCTGTCTGTCTGTCTCTGTCTCTCTCTCTCTGTCTCTGTCTCTCTCTCTCTCTCTCTCTCTCTCTGTCTTTCTTTTAGCCAAAAGTGTATACCTCTGTGTTGCTCTTTCTCTGTAACTGTTGTCTTAATGTGTTATTAATGCGAATAAAAGCCTCTATCTAAAAGATGACCGGTGTTCTGTGATTTAATCCAAGACAAAGACGAGACGACATATGGGTTCCAGCTAAAATGGTTTATGAGTTATACATGCCTTGGAGACAGTCAAACATCAACATTTTACTTTCTTAATAAATCTAATAAATAATATTTTTATTTTTAATCATATTGTACATTTATTTATTTTTCTTGGTGGTAGTAAAAATGTGAATAAATTACAACTCAGGATATACATTTTTATTGAGTCTGAAGATTATCAGATGGACTTAAACTGAAGTAGTGTAAAACGTATTAGTCTTTTGTTATGCTGATATTCGTCAATATAGAAAAAGGGGAGGGTTTTATTACCTGTTAATAAACAGACAGAGGGGAGACAGAAGCGAGAGTGATATACAGCGTTTAAAATAATATACCGTTAGAGAGGGTGAAAGTGATTAACATAACTGAATCCGAGAATTGAGGAATATTTTAACATGTATTTTATGTGATTAAAGTGTATAGAATATATAATAGCCTCATAGAAACAAACATTCATTAACTCAGTTTTAGTATAACTAACTGTACCTACTCGGCGTTGCCCGGATGGAGACATATAGCCTGGAGGGGGGGGGATAATTTTAAAAATATAGTTATTCATTAAATAGGAAAATGATGCAATGTGTTGTTTTTTATTAATGACATAAATTAATTTTTCTTTTAAGGGCATTATTAGTGAAGAATGTGCCCATTTTCTTTTTTTAAAATCCGAACCGGAATAATTATTTTGGTAAAGAAACCAAAACTAAGTATGGTTTTTAGGTAGAATAACAAATAACATGATACAGCAAAAGGCAAAGTTATATATGTCAGTTTAAATGCTATTCATGTCCAACTTTTGAAATCCCACAGCATAACTTAAAATGTTAGTTGAATTACCGTTAAAAGCGGCGATATAATTTTTCTCGACAATATTTTAAGATACAAACAATAAAACAGAGAGCTGCTGAAACCATCCCCTCCCCCAGTAGTCTCCCTTCGACCCCGTTGAAAGTGGTGGGCGGTGGAGGGTAGCATTGACCCTGCATTCAAACACTTATTTAAAAGGAATTTACTTTTATTTTTAGATCAAGTAATCATACAGTTGCCTGGTTTGTCTTTTGACTATTTCCCCAAGGCATCCATCCGTTTCCAACATAGCCCTCTACAATCCCACAAATCCTCATACGTTTTCTCATGCTATAATTATTTAAGTAGAGAATTGGATAGAATGTGTAACAAGTGAAAGCGAATTTGAATGACGACACAGTCAAGCGTAAAATTGTTGCATGTTAAATGCTTTAGCAGTGAAGACAACAACTGACCTAAAAGATTAATGAGCTAGCAATAGAAGCACAACACATGAAAAACAAAATCTTATGTCATGTGTTTGAAGATTATATTGCACACACACACAGATAGATAGATAGATAGATAGATAGATAGATAGATAGATAGATAGATAGATAGATAGATAAAAGTTTATCAATTTCAAATCACAATTAAATCAAGTTGCAGAAGTAAACATTCGTAAGATCTGTTTCGAAACAATCTTTAGTAAGTAGACCGACATACAAAAAAAAAGCATGGAATAAAAGCATCCAGAATTGTCTTTACCGTTACACAGAGATTGCCTCTCTTCAGAAAATTACATAAAAAATCCAACATCCAACACTGAAACATATATATTTTATTTTTATTTATTTTTTTAACATAGTTCACCCCAAACAAGGCAGGTCGCCACTGTAGACGTAAGAGGCTACTGAGAAAAAGGGTGAAAGTTTTTTTTTTGGAGGGGGGTCAACCTAAATTGGGAGCTGTGCAGCGAGATGTCTGTTTACATTTGTTTTAGATTTCTGCATGTCAGTACCGTCAGGAAAACAGGGAGCAGGGAGGGAGTTCCAGTGTCCAGCAGCACGAGGAAAGAAGCTTTTAGAGTAAAACGCTCTTCGACATCTAGGGACCTCCACAGTGAATGGATGGGATTTGGCAGATTGTCGGGTTGGTCTAGTGAATTTGCGTCAAATTTATATCAAATAGAGACAAGCAGAAGAAACAAAAATCACTAGCATTTTCAACGAATCTTACTGACATAAAATAAATTACGGTTAAAGGATGTTGACGTCCATCTGTAATGAAGAGTTCTTATCCAAAGACTTGCTTATTCAGTTTTTTCTCTTAGGTTTACAGCTAGGTTGAAAATTATAAGTTATAAGGTTTTCTTAGGGTAAAAATCAGATTATATTTACGAAACTTAATAACTTATTCAGAATCCAAATAGTTGAATATAATCTATAGGTGTGAATTATGCATAGTATTCTTTTAGACATTATTTAATTCGGGTAAGAATTATATTAATAATTATATATATATATATATATATTTAAAAAAACGCATTATCTAAATCTGGAAATAAACGAAATAAAACGAAGATTCTTTAGTAATTATCGATTGTTTCAAATGATATAGTAAAGTTCATCATTTATAAGAAAAATAGATACCAATCATAGGGAGGTGATCCCAATTCATAAGTATCTCGTAAGCTTCCTAATGTTATTATGCTTACATAAGTTATTGATTGATTAAATAAAAAAATAAAAAATAAAAAAATAAAAAATTTAAAAATAAATGAAAAATTACATAATAATAATAATAATAATTATTATTATTATTATTATTATTATTATTATTATTATTGTTATTGTTATTGTTATTATTATTATTAGAAGAAGAAAAAGAAGAAGACGAAGAAGAAGAAGAAGAAGAAGAAGAAGAAGAAGAAGAAGAAGAAGAAGAAGAAGAAGGCGTATTTTCAGGTATTTATCTATAAAGTAGAATTAAATTTGCATTCCAACTAAGGCATATAAAATGAAAATAGTATTTAGAGTCCATAATATTATATTGATTTCCATTTAGTATGAATATGTTATGTTTATTTCAGTTAATGATGCTGAGCAAAAATTGATACTTAAGTATCTTTATATCATAGATGCCAAGTTATAATGCTATTGTAAAAAATATAAGCCCTAGATCAAAATACAATAAAATAAAATCTCAATTTGTTCGTATCTGAATTTTTCATTGTGCGGGTAGGACGATATGTTTTCAGATTTTCTATTTAGAAGATTACATTTTTGATTAGTGTAACGGTGGAACCAATATATGTAAATTTATTTTTATTGGCATTATTATTATTACCATTAATATTTCTAATTCCAAAGTTATCATCATCATCATCATCATCATTATTATTATTATTATTATTATTATTATTATTATTATTATTATTATTATTATTATTATTATTATTATTATTATTATTTTTTGTACTCACTAGGAGTTCTCACACAGTGATTGCTCACCGACAACAACCGGTGGTATTCCATGGAATCTGAGTTACAACAATCCTCCCCAGATTTCCAGTATTCTCCACCTCTTTTCGATAACCACCGGTATCGCAACAGCCGCTTACCATTGATTTCTCGGTCTTCTTTGGGATTTGGATGGCAATAAGCCTCCCCAAGGTCCCAGCACTCTTCCAGTAGAGGTCTGGTTTGTGCTGTCTCTCCTCGGTCTTCTCATCCTCATTGACCCTCTACAAATATTTTGTGTGGTGTCAACCTAAGTCGGCACCATTTTTTTGGGGGGGAGAGGGGGCGCGGGGGAGAGCTTATGGTGTTTCTTGCAATTTCTGTTCATTTGTTCAATTTTGTGTGGTGTCAGCTGAGGCCGGTGTAATTCATTGGGGGGGGGGGAGAAAAGCTTATGAAGTGATGTTTCTTGTAGTTTCTGTTCCTTGGTTCGTGATGTGGTGTTCTTCGTGTAGTTTTGTTTTCTTCCTGTTGTGGTTGTGTTATTAAAATTATATTTGTCTAAATAATGTGAAATCCACGTAAGTGTTTGTTTCGATTCAGAACGAGTCGATATGTCGTAAAACAGAGACCAAATATTTATTAAAATAAAACAACCCGGATGGATTAGTAATATCTACATCTTATTCTTTCCAGTCCCGTCTTACTTACCCTACCCATTCTCTTCTCTCCCCCTTCTGCACCTGTCTCATCTTCACTCTTCTCACTCTACTCCTGGTGTTCATCCTGGATCTCTCTCTCTCTCTCTCTCTCTCTCTCTCTCTCTCTCTCTCTCTCTTTACTTTCCCTACATTTTCTTCTTCTCTCTTCCGTTTCTCCCTTTTCTTCATCTTCACTCCTCTCCCTAAATTTCGCGAAATTAATTTCTTTGAGCGATGGTGTGTGAAGAGCGGGATTTTTTTATGAAATAACAGTGACCTAATGAAAGCAGAATGTATTTTTTGTTTTTTAGAAAAAGGAAAAGAATGTAAACTTAAGAATTAATATTTTTTCTCTAAAAGTGTGTGTGTAAAAATGAGAACTAAACTAACTTCCTGTCCGAGAAGACAACCGGAAAGGAAAGTGAAAGATTAATTGAAAAAGAAATAAAGAAAAGGAAATGCATTGTCTTTTAAATCCTAATAATACGAAACAATAGCAATAAAGGGTTATTTTTTAAGCTAAAGAAGGAAACTAGGTATATTGTTTCGATTTACTCTGACAGCAAATGGTTATCCAATACGTGACATTTGTAAGCTTTGGAAAATCATGAAAATAACGTAAATGTTGTTGTCCATGTTTGAACTATTTTAAGACAGTTAGGTATGGAACAAAAGGTATTTTATGCATCGTTAAATGAAGATCTGTGACGTCACGCGATGCAATAGTGAAATTTCAAAGGATCCATAATTAATTATTTCCACCTTTTTATGAAAAAACAAATCAATATTTTCTAAATGCTATCTATCAACAATAAATGTAAGAATGTATTAGTTTGTGTTTACTATTTGTAGGAATATTTGCTGCTAATTACAAAGATGGCGTCAATTTTCATTTAAATTTTGTGCCGATAAAAAAGATGACGTCCATCTAAAAATATTTCTAGTTGGATAAAGTATTTTTTTGCAAGAAACTGAATCGCAAAATAGCTTTTTTATTATTTTAAAGAACATGGCGCAACGATAAAAATGATATTTCGGTTTAACTTCGATAATATGACTAGTTTTTCCTCATATTTGATCATTCAAAAATTACCTTATGAAATACATAAAAACATTTAAATTATGGGTGTTATTATAATTTTTTTTAATTTTAATATTTCGAATGGTTATTCATCCTTTATTTAAATGTTTTTTTTATTAAAAAAAACTAGTTGAATATGCAACCTCTATAAACAACGGACATTCTCAACTTTGTACAATGCTCGTTTCAATTAAAATTCCTCCAAGCAAATGCACCACCATATGGTTTGGTAATAGTCATCCAGAGTTCATATACCATATGACGGACCACTGTGCAAAGAGAGTTCAGTTGGAATTCACAACACAGGAAAAGGATCTAAGAATAATCGTGGACAATGGTTTGACATTTGACAAACAAATTTCTACATCAGTATCCAAGACAAACAAAATGGCCGGGCTGCTATGGAGAACTTTCGAATACATTGACAGTGAGGTATTTACCCTGTTATTTAAATCACTAGTTAGACAACCCCTCGGGTATTTTTGCTAGGCCAGAGTTCTCCTCCTTTCGGAAAGTGGGATAAGAGTCAAGCGACTCTTATCCCACTTTCCGACCTTGTGTCACATATTGTTGTGGTGGGAAGCAATTAAATACCTGCGGCGCACCCAGCCCGTTCAGTCTCTCAACAACTTCGGTTGATTGAGGACTTCGGGATGGAGTAATACCAGTCGAGGATTCGTTCTCGCCAATTATTCTGACAGGAACTGGGCCATTTCGGTGTCCTTTCATCTGTCGGGATGAGGTATTGGTCTTGGATTGTCCTCGGATGTGCACCCTCCAAGACTTTGCCTCCCCTCTTTGGGGTGGAGTAAGTTTATTGCTTAGTGCCTGAGACGCCCTGACCGGGGAATGTCAACGGGGCTGCCCAGGCTATTTTTGATAGGCCAAATTGTCCCTTCTTTTGGGGCGCTTCCGACCTTGTGTCACATATTCCTGTGGTGGGAAGGAATTACATAGATGTTTAACCTCAGTTTACACTGGCAGTCAGGATAGACGATCAACTGCTCTTGTTTTTCTGGTGTATATACTTTTCTACAATTTGCAACGAAATATTCGAGCTTACACGGGACCCTACCACAACAATTAACAACAAAGTATTCGAACTTACACGTGACCCAACAACAACTGTCGACAAGATATTTGAATCTACACGGAACCCTACAACAATCCCTTAAAAAAGACATCACAAAAACTGGCTACGGAATATTCGAATTTTCACGGGAAACAACAAAATCATTAAAGATTCTTCTTGATAACCTTAAAAAAGGGACCCCACAACAACCGGCAACGTGGGATTTCAAATTTCAAACTTACACCACTACAATAGACTGACAGCGTGGTTACAGTAAAAGATTCGGAGAACCTTTTTTAAAATGGACGTCACAACGGGCGACAAAATTGATTAAGTAAACCCTTAAAAGAAAAAACTTGGAGAAATCGTCTACAAATTCACCAGACAACGACCTAGTTCTAAAAACTGGCTTGCCGGTTTAAAAAAAAAAGAAGAAAGAACACGTAAAAGACCAACTTATTATTCTCTTAATTGAAGAAAGGTTAGTGATTTTTTTCTTAATTGCTATTCCGATACTGATTTAATATTTAACAATAAGGGAATACATTTTTTCTCTGTCCAAAAGAGAGAAAGTTACTTCTGCCGAAAGAAAAAAAAATTGAAACCGTATTTTTATTTTTTCTGACAAGTATCGACCGCAAATTCTACGGCTACGCACTACGCGTAAAAGCGTACTAAAAAAGCGATTTTTTTTATCGAGAGAAAAAAAGGTTTTATACTTTTTTACAACTAATTGCGTCTAGCAAGCATAATCTTAAGAAAATAACTTTTTTAACCAGCCGTACACGAAAGGAAACATTTATTTTCTAATAAAAAATAACACACTTTAAAATATGGGAGAATTTAAAGTGAAGATGCAGAATTAGTAAAATTTCAAATGCAACAACTCGAACATAAAAAAGAGGCAGACGAGAGACTACAGAAAACTAAAGAAAGATTTCAAAAGCTTCTTCTAGAACAAAATGAAAAGCTTATAGAGTAAAAGAAAGAAGCCGACGACAGACTACAAAAGACAGAAGATAGACTTCTCGAACAAAATGAAAAGCTTATAGAGCAGAAGAAAGAAGACGACGACAGACTTATAGAGCAAAAGAGAGAAACTGACAAAAAAATTTCCAACACAGGAAAGAACCTTACGAAAAGATTGAGATATCGCTTAGAGGCCAAAGTAACGACAACGATCATGCTTTTTCGCAGAATTCCGTGTGGAGTGCGATCGACAACTTCACGTATTCCCCTGATGAGGAGAAGACTTTTGCGTCGTGTTTTAGAAGCTATGAAGACTTATATAAAATAGATTTCGGAAACTGGGCAGACTCTAAAAAGGTTCGCCTGTTACTTAGGAAATTAGGCATCACCGAACATACTAAGTTCGTGGATTTCATTTTGCCTAAAAAAAACTAGCGATTTGACTTTTCCGGAAGCCGTCAAACTTTTAACGGGTCTTTTTTAGCCCAAAGACTTCGTTATTTACCAAACGCTGGAAGTGTTTAAACCTGGTGAAAAAAGACAACGAAGAGTATTTATCGTTCGCATCAGTAGTAAATAAGCACTGCGATGACTTTAAATTATCCGAACTTAGTGCTGATAATTTTAAATGCTTAATCTTTGTTCAAGGATTGGTATCAGGAAAAGACGCTGAAATAAGGCGTAAAGTTCTAAATAAATTAGAAAATGAACCGAGCTTAAAACTGTAGAAATTAACAGAGGACTGCCAACGATTTATTAGTAATAAGCAGGATTCGAAAGACATCAAACAGTCGGGAATTGCAAACATACGAAATGTACGTCAAAAATCGAAATTCAACTCTCATCCAAAAACTATTCAAAGGAATAAACGGGATTTTCACGCCTCAAAAACAAGCCAACCTTATTAAAATAAATTACCGCCGACCCCTTGTTATTGATGCAGAAGCTTGCATTGAGTAACAGAATGCCCATTTCGTTTTAAAACCTGCCTGATTTGTATAAAAATCGGACACAAAGGTTCGCATTGTAGAACGACAAAAGGAAATAAAACGCGGGTAAAAACTATCAAACATGGCGACAATATTATAAAGAGATATGTTCCGGTTAAAATCTTAAATAAAAAAGTAAAACTACAATTGGATTCGGGGTCAGACGTTGCAATTATTAACATACAGACATGGAGATGGTTGGGAAAACCAACCATATTAAGAACCAATCTAATTGCCAAAACAGTGACTAGTGAAAAAATAAATTTCGAGGGTAAAATAATTACCGACATTACTTTTAACAGAACGACGAAGAAAGTAAAAAAAATACATATCAAAAGACACGGGAAATTTATTTGGCGTAGACCTTATTCAATTATTCAGATTATGGGGATTTTATATCGGGCCACCTAGAATCTTATTTCTCTTTGAAATGGAATAAGTGCCTCACAAAAAACAGAATTATGCGGATACTAAAAGTAATGATCTTAGATGGATTCCAGATAAACCCCTTTGAGTAGACACTGTCTGGCCATTATCTCCAGTATATATCTCAAGTGGTCAGTGCTTAGATGATGGGCGCTGAGAAAGACTGGAATCCAAGATTTCAGGTCAGGAGGAAAGGACACAAGGAGATGGGAGAGGGAGGTCTGGCCCTCTGAGCATGACAAGAAGTTGGGTTTTCTAAGAAGGCAGGCAATCAATTTAAGCTGGGTGTCTCTCCAGGCAAGGTGTTCCCTATTTCGGTCGCTTAGCTAAAGGACTATGTTGATCAAACTTATACTTTATTTCGCTGGGAAAAAAAGATATATATATATATATGCAGAAAAAATAACTCTTAAAACTATCTTATTTTAAGTAAATTATCTGATTATATGACCATAACAAACACATCCCACAAATGAACACATACATACACATATATATACGCACACTAATACACCAATAACACATATCAACAGGTAGATAATCATGTGTCCATAACATATACTATATAAAGAAATTATGAGGTGGATTAAAGGAAAATAACAATCTAGTATTCAATTTAGTACCTCCACCGTTATATATCTAGAGGTCTATCGGATTGCGAGTTATTGGTTATTTTAAATTTACATTTATGTCTGCATTTGCATTAGTTCAACTCGTTTATTTAGAATATTACTGTGTTCGTATTTCAGGATTCTTATTTTTTCCTCCAAACACAAATTGCATCTTTGCCTAAATCCATTTTGAACATAAGAATAACATAGGATTGACCAAGAGACCACTGGGGACCAGTTATCATTTTTTAATAGCCACCATTGTTTCGCTAACTCCGTTTTCTTCTTAAGTTCTGGATTATTGAAAGAGTGTTTGTGGTCATAGAAACGCTGTTTCCAGTTTCCCGCGGAAATGCCGATGTAAACTTTCTTATCCCTGTTGTTATCTTCCGGATATATAGTGGCCTTATAAACCACGCACTCTACTTTACAGTTACCGTCCAGTGGGCAATTATTTTTCACTTGACAATTACATTTATCTATTATAGCTTTATTGTTATTAGAATTGTTTAGTAATTTACGGTTATGGGTGCTGATTATTCTATCCATGTTCTTGGTGCAAGAGTAACTAATTTTAATGGTTTTTCTGTTAAATATCTTACCTAGTGGATTGTTCATGTTAAAATGCTTGTCTATAAGGTTCAAGAATACTTTACCGATGTTGATGTTAGATAATTGGCAGTAAGGAGGATGGAACCATATTATTTTCCGACCTATCTTCCTGGATTTGTTTTTATTTTCCTTCCAGGTATATTCGAGTTTTTCACTGTATCCACTATTATCTAGCGCTCTATTGTATGAATACTTATTTGTTTCAAAGATTTTCTTGTTAGCCGATAGTTCATTAATTCTAGTATTAATCGTTTTAGGTATGTGTTTAATTATGCACCTCGGCTGGTTAGATCTAATATTAATATAAGATGGTGTGTGATTATCTTTGTTGAAGGGTTTGTATATCCCCTCTTTTAAGTCTAGGGTAATATCTAGATAATTTACTTCTTTACAATTTGGGGTTATATCTATTTTCAGTCCAAGGTATTTGAAGGCCCTTATTAGATTTTTATGTATTTTTGATACCAGGGGGCCGTTACTATTAGGGATAACAATTAGTCCATCATCCCTGTATAACCCCACTAAGTTGGGCTCTACAATTCTGCTAATTGTGTACATTATAAAGATGCCACCAGATCGGCAATCTGAGCTGAGTCAAAAGCACCCATCGGGACATCAAAGTTGTTGTTGTTCAGTTTAATCCATGCTTCCCGATTATTTATAAGGATGGATCTGCGACAAGCCATAATTAATCTTACCTGTTCATCGGATACATCCACGAAGTTCCTAGCATAGTTGATGATGTTGGTAACTAATTCCTTGGAAATTGAGGAGTAAAAATCCATAATGTCGAATTGTATAAATGAGGCATTTCTCTTATCTTCAATTAATTCAAACCATTTAATGGTATCCGATGAATCTTTCCAAAGATTAAATTTTGTAGCTTCCAGAGTTACATTAATAATATTCCTGAGAATCTCCCTAGATACATGGCCGAGATCAAAAAGTCTAACAAGGTCTGGGTCCGGGCTGATAAATCAGCAAATATTTATAAGATGTGCACATCAGAATATAAGAAAACTATTCTGGAAAAAATCACGAATAATTACAGAAAGGATACCCACGGCACAGAAGATATAATTAATGAAGAAACTAAGGAATTCGCATCCAAACTAAACATTGAGGATAGAGTGGGGAAAATGGATAAGAAGAACGCATATATACTCATTAAGGACCATAAAAAGAATTTCCACATTAAGAAGCAAGCTAGAAAAAAAGAACTCCACTAAATCGGAACTCGGCCATGTATCTAGGGAGATTCTCAGGAATATTATTAATGTAACTCTGGAAACTACAAAACGGATACCATTAAATGGTTTGAATTAATTGAAGATAAGAGGAATGCCTCATTTATACAATTCGACACAGTAATCTTCTAAATAACCGAGTTGAACTAATGACCAAATGCAGACATAAATGTAAATTTAAAATAACCAATAACTCGCAATCCGATAGACCTCTAGATATATAACGGTGGAGGTACTAAATTGAATACTAGATTGTTATTTTCCTTTAATCCACCTCATAATTTCTTTATATAGTATATGTTATGGACACATGATTATCTACCTGTTGATATGTGTTATTGGTGTATTAGTGTGTTTGCGTATATATATGTGTATGTATGTGTTCATTTGTGGGATGTGTTTGTTATGGTCATATAATTTACTTAAAATAAGATAGTTTTAAGAGTTTTTTTGGGGTTTTTTTCCTGCAGATAATGCGCTTGTAAAACGAGAATTAAATCGCATTATTTGTAGATATACAAATGGTTATGTGTGTATATATGGGTGTGCTTATATGAATAATTATGTATATATATATATATATATTGGTCATCCACAGACAGCTGTTTATCGTCATTGTGACTTTTCAGTGTGGCTTAGACATAGCCAGCATATCAACGCCGAGAATCAAAACCGTAACCATGAGTATTGTAGTCCGACATCTTTCCTCTGCGCTAATCCGCTGACCAGACTATATAGTAGAAAAAATAATAACGCCTTTAAGTATTTCTCCTTTGTTTACATTTTACACTAGTGATAAGCTTACGTGAAAATAATAGGTTTGATATTTTCAGGATGTGCGCACACTGCGGAAAATACCTACTCGTGACTTGGGCTCTAAAGGACAGCTAACAGCCGCCCTAGACCAATGCATGCAGCAAGACCTACGGAACATAGTTGAAATATGCGTAGGACTTGATGAGAAAGTATGGGTGTGTGACCTTGCGCACACATCCGTCCCTAACAGAGAAATACATAACTAAAATATTCTAATATAGAACAAAATTGAAATGATTGCCCCCACCTTTCCCCACGGGGAAGTATTTTTATATTTTTATTTCAATTTGGAGGATTCTTGAATTTTTTAGATTTTAAAATTTTTATAATTTTTTTTATTCATTTTTTCATTTTTAAGTTTCCAAGAATTTTTTGATTGTATTATTATTATTTTTTTAAAAGTTTTTAAGAATTTTTGAAAACGAAAAATGAAGTTGTATTTCTAAGTTTACGATTTATGGATTTTTTTTTAAATTATTTATTTTAGCATTTAATTCTTTTTTTATAAATTTTAAAATTTCATAATTTTTATTTTCGAATTTTTTTCATACCTATTTAATTTAACTTTATTCATTTTTATTTTTATCCTTTTTATTCCTTCATCAGCTGTGCGTCTGAAAAACAACTGGAAAAGAGGAAGAGAATTCTGGTGGTTTTTTTTTTTGATTACGTGTTAAATACAAAAGTAAATAGTTTTGCGTCTGTAATTGGTTGTAAGAAGCTGCTGAATGGAGATGTCCAATCAAGAGTCGATACTTACAAACAACATTCGCTGCTGCTGCTTCCATAACTCTATGCCTCACACACCTTTCTGTTTTACTTAAGTTTAAATAAGCTTCAAATAAATTTAAATTTTATTTGATTACTATTATTTTTTAATATTTACATACACAAAATCAAAAACAAAAATCAATAAATCATAAAAAAGGAATAACTAACTTTTTAACTTCTTTCTAATTATATATTTGCAATGTAGTAATAGTAGAAGCAACAGCATCTGCTTAAAGTAAAACCCTTCTTCACAAGGCGGTAACAATGTGATAGTGTCAGAGCTAGCCGGCTAAAGGGGCTCTGGTGAACATCCAGGCGGAATCAATATATCGGGATCATCCTTTGATCGTTTCTGCCTTTGCATGTGGCAAGCAAGGACATGTCAGGTGCGGAACCGTAAATCCATGGACAACATAACAACCTTCCTTCTAATAAACATTTTAAGATGAAGAATTCTTTCAACTCGAGGTGGATCATTGTTACATCATAAGGATGCGGCCATGGTGAAAGGGATAATAATACAGCCTGATGACCTGGATGTGCCAAGTTTGAATCCAGTCGGTTGTATAGTACCACTCTCATTTATGGATGTTGGCAACCTTCACAGTGTTCTTCCTGTAAGTACCTGTTTTGAGAAAGAATTGGGGAAAATCAATGCTAACAAGAGAATCAAATTGTTCAAATGTTGTACCACCTTTTTATCTATTTTTTTCCTTTTTAGTTTTCACGGTGATATTGAATAAAATTAATAACATCAGTATGAAGCGACAACACCTTTTTTCTTACATGGCCGGCAGATATTTACATCAAGTCAGCTGATACTTGAATTCGCTGTAATATATACTGAATTATCTCCCTTAGTGTTACACACGAGGGAATAACTATTTATACATATAGATATTTTAATTTACTTTTCATTTTACATTATACAGAGTGCTCGGGATAAATTTGATAATTTGGTTTGGCTGATATTTTTCATTTGCAAGTTTGTTATTCAAAAGAAGAAAATGAGCACCATTGTAACCTCAAAAAGAATAAACTTTGCTACTTGTTTTAAATGGGAGTTGCGATTTTATTTGGAGGAAGAATTCTTGTTGCAGCACTGACCGATTAACACTTTCACCGGTGTCAGAGTCCAGCAGCAACTTTGGACCGGCATTATGGACCGGCAGACGATCACGGCCTGTGCAGTGAACACACACAGAACTCGTACATAACACAAGAAACATTGACAATAAAATATAAAAGATAATTTAAAGGTTTTGTTTTCTACATTCATTGCTAAAAACCAGTTTAAATTACTATTTATACAGCATAAAATTTATGTACTCTGTAACTTAATATAGCAAAAATATGCAACCTGGATGCACTTAGCCGGGTGGCCTGATTGCAAGCTAATGCTGGTTAATGAGTGAATATCTAACACAAAAGGCCAAACTGAGGCCACCCATAAACTTCCGGTTGACAGAACAAAGAAATGAATGTTTATATAAAGAATACACAGGGAAGCAGAACTACAAAATGAGCCAGAGAGAGATCAGCTACATGAACTTTAGCTTTCACTCGCCTTCACTCTCTGGTTCATATGGAAGAATAAACTTGTAACTGGTACAATTTTGTTCTATTGAATTTATTTCACAGATGTGCCACTAGACATGATCATTAAGAAATCCATGGAGAATCATCAGAGATGGCACCTGGATTTTACCCAGGTGCTGATCTAAAGCTGTTCTTGATATTATCAGTGCTTTTTTTTGCTTTCATATTTCAAAACATAAATGTGCAAGTGCAACAACATAGGTAGAGAAAGTAAGAATAATTCTGAAATATAGAAAATATAAAGTCAAATAATATTCCTGCACTGGTAAAAATAACCCTTAAATACCTTACGCACCTTGTGTGTGTATATATATATAGGTGGAATTTTTATTTCTGCTTTTCTGCATATAAGTTTTGAAATGTATATCTTATATAAAAAAAAATTGTGACTGCTGAGTGCTATTCATAAAAATGCTTTTTAACATGTTATATATTCTTCCTTCTTCTCTTCTTCATTGCTGCGATGTTCATGAGGATTAATTTATGACTATGAGAGATCAGCTACCCAAACCTGAACTTTCACCCTCGATTTGTTCATATGGAAGAATAAGCTTGTAATTGGTACAATTTTGTTGTGTCACATCATCCATGTCAGGCTCGGAACTTATTGAATGATGTGTTAGTTGTAACGGTGGTCGTAATGATGTTGTAGCAACTAAAGTTTCTGCCTTACTTTCTCCTTGTATATGCAATAATATAATAAAATAAAAGAAAAACGCCAACATTTTTGCTCAATGGCGGAATGCTTTGTGATGTTTTATCCTTTTACACATTATGTAAGCTTTCCCTTGCCCACTGTCCGGAGGAGCAAACAAAGACAGAGCTTTGAAAAAAAACAAAAAAAAAAACATCCAAACAGGCCAAAGGGAAGATCTTTCTCTTTTTGCCACATCGCATTTCAAACTTCCTGTCTGTGATCTCAGAAGAGGAAGGTAGTATCACTTCAAGACAAATCAAGCCTGAAAGAGACCCCACCACCAGTGTTAAATCCTCTGGACTCCAAACAGACTTCAAGATCCTAATAGGGGAGGAAGAGGTTACAAGGCTGGCTGACAAAAATGTCTACCCCTAAAGAACCGGAGAAAGATATGCGAACTACTTCCATACACATGCCTGAGACTCTTAATTATATTTAAAACTAAAGCCTGACAAAGCGACATATGGACAAAGACTCTTATATAGATGCTAGAGAGATAAGCTTCACTCGTTCCGCACTAAGTTAATTCCCAGAGAATTTCAATTTGCATGGATCAAATATTCATTAACTTCAGTTTGGGTATCTGTTGTGAAGTGGTTTGTGTGAGTGGTAAGACATAAAAATGAAGAAATAAATGGATGAAAACGATTCTATGTAGATCAACAAGAATAAAAGCTTTATTAACAATTTACAACTGCGAGAATTACTATGAAATGAGGTGGTTCGCTAAGCCAATGTCAGTAAACGTCTCCATTGAATTTTTTGTTTGTTGTTTGGTCAAATAAAGAGGCAGATAACTATCAATGCTTCAAAATGTTTCTTGGAAAAGGAAATAAGTTTTGGGTACAAGATTTATTTCCCTTTAAACATTAAAACATTATTTCCTAGATGGACTTTTTATCCATCTAACAGTATCTTTCACCATAAACAATATTGGATATTGCTAAAACCCAAATGCTTGGATGATTGCACAGAATTTCCAGGATTATTTTTCCTCACATGGAATTATTTCAGTCATTTTTAAGGTATTTGAAAATCTGTCACATAAATTCACACTGGCTTTCCTTCTGCTACCATTGCATTTATCAGAGTGCTATTGCAGGCGCAAAATGAAAAATAAAACAATATGAAATTGACCTTTCAAAAGAGAATACATACATGCCAGAGTGACATCATTGTTGCAGAGTGTTTGTGATTGGCAGCTTTGATACTATCATCATCATCATATTCGGTTTAATGTCTGTTTACATGCTGGCTTGTGTTGACTTTCAAACTAGCCTAGCTCTGGCCAGGTCTTCATTTCTCTCTCTTTCTCTCAAATACATTCTTATCACTTCCTCCCATGTTTTCTTTGGCCTTCCTCTGCCTACTGACCCTGCTACCCTCAACTGTTCTACATCGAATTCAAGCACTCTCATCCATTTTTTCAATGTGACAAAACCAATAAAGTCTCCTGTTCTGCATACATCTCCCTATACTGTTCATGTGCAAATAATTTTTTTTTTCTAGAGAAAATTTGGTCTCCAAAATTTAAATTGTTGAATCTGAGGTATAAAAAAATAAACGATTTTAACTCTTTCAGTGGCAATATCAACATGCACGCAACCCAATAGTCAACATAAGAATCCAAAATTACCCCAGAATTGCACATTCACTAATTACATCATATCATTTGGTTAGTGTGGATTTTACGAGGACTTGCATAAATGGGGTCTTTATTATCTTCATTCAATCTGTCATCATTGTCAGCTAAGATGACAATGAACAGCCTAAAAGCTAAGCCAGCCGATGTAAATCCATGCCAGATCTCATTGCAGCAAATCATGCGATCTTGTTGCCGGTCAACTTCGTATCAATCAGTCACCACCTATAAGTCATCCATTCTTAAAGTAAAGTGACCAGCCAATCTCTTCTTCAACTTGTCTGCCAAATAGACTGGGTCCATCATCTTGGTTGCTGTCCGCAGCTTCTCGTTGCTGGCATGGTCAGCCAAGTTGACACTGACCATACAGCGCTGGGTGATGGTCGGATTTTGTCGGTCCGTTGCGTTAGTCGACCATTTTTCTGACCAATAGAGCAAGACCGACAGCACGCCGCTGTTGAACAGGTCGATCGTTTTGTTACTTGCAACTTCTGCAATAGAAAAACATCCAGACTTCCTTCTGTGACCTTCTGCGGCTGTTCTTGTGCTACACGGTCAGTTCTTGCCAGACCAAGACATAGCTGTCGACCTCTTTGATCCAACACAAATAGGGTAAAAAGAAAAAAGCAGATTTTCTAAAAAGATATATGGTGATGGATACAACAATATAAGAGTAACAATTGTTGCATAATTTAACCTAAAATAAAAAGTGTCGGATGATGTGGCAACATAAATTCATAAAATCTTAAGGGTCACAGTTGTTTCTTTTAAAAAGGTTACTCAATTTAAAAAACGAACCAAAAAAGGTTGATTGTAGATTTTTAATCTGAATTTTTTTTTTGTTCACCATGTCGCAAACAAAAATGACAACACAAGGTGAATGTAGATGCTCAAAAAATAAATTAGGCTATTCTTTTTTATTAAAACAAAAAACAAAACATAAAGTGTTGGGTATCCGCTGTACTTAAACAAAAAAGTTGGGTACAGACTAAGATTTTTTTTAAATGTCCAGATGAGGATTACTCAAAATTTGATTCATAAAAAAAAGATGACTTCTTCATTTTGTGGGGATATCGAGGTAATTCTCTGTTGATGTGGGGGTGGGTTAAGTGTGGGAGCATGAAGAGGGAAGAGACCGTTTTTTTGTTGTTTTTTTTTTGTTGTTGTTAAAAGAAAAACTTTGTTGGAAGATACCATGGAGGATCTGAAAAATAAAAAATAAAACAGAAAATGGATTAAAATGTAACCAAAATTGAGAGTATTCATTTAATATTCGAACAATGAAGGATCTCCATACTTAAAGGAATAAATTTAATTTATCCCCCCCCCCTTTTTTTTTTTAATTTTTTTTTTTTACTAATAACTAGTGGGAGCCAACAGAAATTCTATGATATTCCCCCCACCCCCAAAAAATCAGTTGTCGTCTGCTTCTCGTTTACATGCATAAAGAGAGCTGTGTTAATACTACTACTGTGTGAAATCAAAATTAATTATATCCCTTTGATTCAGCATATGCATATTGGTAACGTTATAGTCATGCTAACTAAGGGAGGGACAGGCACAATTATTATAAATAGATTGTTTCAAAAGTCCTATTTCTTTTAGAAATTCAACAATCTGTTTAGCATCTATATGTCCAAACAATATTTGTAGGTTTGATGTTATTTTTTTTTTTTTTTAACTAACCCTACAGATGGCTCAGACCATTTCAATGACAGAACACTAGTCTGTCGTCAGTTATACTCCCGGCAATTTATTTATTAACACCTGGATGGATTACAGAATCCAATATATTAAAATAGTCACCCATTTAAGTGCTGACCAGGTTTAATGTCACTTAACTTTGGTGATATGATGGTAACCGTTGTGTCAAGGTGACTTAGCTGTTCATTAGTTTTGTGTTCAGATGTTGTTCTCACATTCAATTAGAGGAATGTTTCAGAGGACAAAAAAAAAAAAAAATCAACCAATTTAGTAATGGTGAACTCCCTAGGACAGAAAATTAAACAAATGAATTTTTACAAAGCTAGACATGTTGGAGCTTTAAAAAAAAATTTAAAAAATAAACCAATTTAGTAATGGTGAACTCCCTAGGACAGAAAATTAAACAACATTAAACATTAGCTGAAGTGGGCATAAATTCTGCAGAATCTCAAACGGTTTGTTTGCTTTTCTTTTAGAAACAATTACTTTTTTTCAAAGAGGCTAACCAATTTTCTTGGTGGTCAAATCACAACCTAGATATTTTTCTCATCATAGGTCTGCCAGTTTGTAACACACATGCATGCACCATCACTAAATATGCACCATGATGCATGTTTGCACCATGATGCATGTTTAAACCAGGATCAAAGTGTAGTTTCTGTTCTGGTTGGTTTCATGAGGCCATCTTTCCAGATATTACCTCCTTTTTTTAAAGAGGGTGAAGTTGGTTTATAGATAGCCTGATAGCCAGGTAATGCAGGCAGGACCCGAACATGAGTAATTTTGCACCCATCTAAAGTGACCCCTGTTTAAGGGGAGCTGGAACTTTGCCACTGTGGGAGGGGGCTGGTAAACATGTAGTTTAGAGGAATGGAGATTATTTAAAAATAAAATGGTCTCCTCCTTCAGGAAAATGGAGGATATATTCAACCCAGACACACGATAAAGAGTAACAAGATCCATATCTCCCACATCCATTGGTGGATATATGACATTGGCACAGTATCTCCACCCCACCCCCGTTGGTATTTTAGGTAAAAAAAAAAAAATGGTTTTAAATCATCAGGTGTGTTTATCAGAGACCTTATTTTCTTGCCTCCCCACGAGTGCAAAGTTAGACACAGGTAAGTTCTTAATGTGGAGAAAATCCAGCTCCCCCCAAAATTGAATTAATTATTATTGCCATTTTCCTAAATTGCCATCAGTTTCAACTAAGAATGTTAAAATTAAGAGAAAGACCTTAAGTGCACAGGAGACAGGAATAGGAACTGACAGAAGAGGGGGATTGGGGGGGGGGGGATTGGGGGATGGAGGGGGGGGGGTAAAACAAGACGAGAGAGGAAGAAGACAGAAGAAATAGGAAAAGAGAATAAAAAAGAAAGGACGAAAAAATAAGGACATAAAGCTCTACCAATTTGGCAGAAATCAGCCTTTTCTTATCTAAAAAAAACAAAAAAAAACACTGATTCTGACCAAAAAGCAGAGAAGTCACATTTAGTGATTTAAGCAGAATTCTGCCTTTTATGAATTTTTTTTCCTTTAAATCCCTAAATGTGTTATCAAAGGGTCATTGAATCTATCACTTTCTCGGCACAAAGGAGACGTTACTAGCTTTTCTCTACCTTATCGTTATTTTCATGGAAAGTGGTCGACTGAGCTTCAATCTTTGGTTCCTCCTAGTAAAACTTTCAAAGCAAGAACTAATCTTCCTACGATCACTAAAAAGAACTTGTCTTTCTTCCTCCGTGTTCCTAACATCAAACAGAATTTCCATGAACATAGTTTCTTTCCAAGAACTTCCCATCTACACAACATGTTGCCACAAGATTTCTTCCCTTGGGGGCTACAAACTGGTCATCTTTAAATCCAATGTTAATAAAACACTTGTCATAAAACACCAACAAATTTATTCATTATTTTCTATCCTTTCTCCAATCATTTAACTGACAATCTGTCCATTTCATTAACCCTTATCCTTGAGTTGTTTTTAGCCTTGATAGGCTGTGACTCGTTAGTAAAAATAAGAAAAAGGAAAAGAAATAAAGAAAAAGAAAAAGAATAAAAAGAAAAAGAAAAAAAGAAAAAGAAAGAAAAAAGAAAAAGAAATAAAAAGAAATAAAGAAAAAGAAATAAAAATCACTTCCATTGCTGATATGAAGAGACCCCATTTTTAAAATGTTTTTTTTTAATCCCTGGGTGGGTTATAGAAGAGTCAATGAATCTATCACATTACTTGTATGGCTTTGAGGAGTGCCCATTTCTTAAATTCTTTTCATGTTTTTCTAGACTGACCTGAGTTTAGAAATGCACAAGAGACATTTACCTATGTAGATAACATCAGGATTTACTGACTTCATGAATAACATTATCTATTCAACTATAACCAGTAGATAAGCTTAACAAAAGAAAAAATGACAAAAAAATACACTTATCAAGGGGCAGATCCAATAGTCAATTTCCCTGGGGGGAGGGGCAAGGATTGGGATATTTTTTGTGGAATAATGCTCTTTATAAAGCTTTGTCCCTCCCCACATCACAGGGAAATTCTCCTTTATTACCAAATACAAATACATTTTAGTTCATCTGCGACAACTGTGTATACAAATTACTTTGTCCTTTAGTTCTCACATTCTGTAAGTAATGTTTCTGACAAAAAGGGAAGAATTGCTGTTTTCTGAGTCGGAATCTATCCATCTAACGCTTATCGTTGGCTAATTTTTGACCTTGAAGTAGTATATTTTTAGCTCCTTACATAAAGTGGCTTCATGCCTTGTCTGGAGCGATTTTGGACTTATGTGCATAATACAGAGAGCTTAACCACATGCTTGAGAATAAAATTCTGCCACTTATCTAGTCTTTAAGCTGATGTATCTGTTAATATTAAGCTTCTTTCTTTGTCTATCTCGCAAAGTTATTCTAAGGATAGTTCTTAAACATTTCATTTCAAAGACATCAAGCTTCCTTTAGTCCATGTTTCACTTGCATATACAGCAATAGGAACTATCAAATGCATTGTAAAGTCTTAACTTCAGAGGTATTTATGTCCTCCTGCTCTATATCTTCTTTTAGATGTCCAAATGCAGAAGTTGCTATTCCTATTCGTCTGCTAATGTCAGAGAAGGATCCTGGAACAAATTAGCCAAGAAACACAAAATCTTTGGGGTTTTTTCAAAACCGTTTTATTGTTTTATAGGGAATAAAATTAATCCATATTAAGTTTACTTACATAAGACTATATATGTTTAATCTTTTGAAATCATTTTGCTGATAATTTTATGAATAGCTATTAAATCAAAAATTAGAAAAATGTAACTCTATAAATTATAAAATCAAGTAGAAAATTTTTCTCAACCGACACTGAATCTATAAAGAAACAATCTTAATATGAAGTCAATATATTTTTCATCAAATACGACTTTTAAAGTTAAATTTAATTATTACACTATTTGATCATTACATTATTAATTGAACAAAATTGTTATAAAACTATAACTTGATACGAGGAAACATCGATCCAGCAAAGTGAAAATAAAGCGAGGAAAAACGTTTGCAGCTTGATAAATTAATCGATTCAAAAATGCTAAGATTCATTTCGGCACACCGTTCTAAGTCTGTTTACCTCATACAAAAAAAACTGGCTTGTTCGGAGATGGCAGTCGATTTACCATTTGGTAAAGGCAAAAAAAAAATCAAAATAAACAAACAAACAAAGCGCAGCTAGCTAGAGGGTATGTTTATTAAGTAACGAATGCATGGAGGGGGAGTGACAACTTCCTGTTTTTCTGATATGCAAGGAGAGGATTTTTCTAACCAAAATGCATTCTGGTGAAGTTTTACAAAATTCAAGTACATTTTTAAATAGGATTTTTTAAATTTTATTTTATTTTAATTATTTTTTTTCAATTAATATTCGATTGATAGCAAATAATAGAAATAATAATTCCATGTGTAATTTACACATTTGTGAAAACACACATGTATAATTGTCTCATAATTTTAATATAATAATATAGATTAATTATTAAGCTTGGAAAGCCATATGTGACCATGTTATTAACTAAAGCTGTATTTATTTAATCTAATATATAAAGAAAAGTCACTCAGATTCTCACATTTAGATCTAAAAAACTTTGACAAATCGATATTAGACTTTGCCTAGCCAG
>OY744522.1:93491907-93493729 GCA_963556195.1 Sepiola atlantica | reverse complement strand
AATAAATCGAGATTTTTTCTCACTGCCGAGATTTCACCGGCAGATGTGTCGCCTTAAATTAAACCCGGGTTTTAACAAAAAAAAGTAATACATTACTTAATAATAAATATTTTAAAGTTTATTATTATTTTTCTTAAGAAATTAAATGTACATATTCAAATTAAAAAGGAATAAAACACTATGATATTTAATTTTATATATAAATAATTATTTGTTTACATAGGCGTTTTATTTATTGGATATTTTTTATGGTATTCACCGGTTGAAAATTCATCGGGCGAATTTGACTTCCCGTGTTGATTGTCTGTTTAATTATCACACATATATATTGAATTGTCGAGCGCTGGCTTATCTAATCCCACTTTCCCGACCTTTTGTCACACCTTACCTTGTGGGAGTTAGATAAATAAAAACTAGTTCAGCCAGGGGGTTTTACCCCACCAAATAAACCGGTATCGTCCGGGCCTTTGGGTCTGGATTTACGCCCGTCTATTGGGGCTTGTCCGTCCTGTGCAATTCTAGGAGGTGCATCCTCCCAGGCTTTGCCTTTCCTCTTTGGGGAGGAGTAAGTTTATTGCTAACTGTCTGAGGCGCCCCTACAGGGGAATGCCGACGGGGCTGCCCAGTCAATTTTTTAATGGCCAGAGTGCTCACCTCTATAGCGCAGGGTTATCTAATCCCACTTTCCTGACCTTGTGTCACATCTTACCTTGTTGGAGGTAGATAAATAAAACTATTTCAGCCAGGAGTTTTTACCCCACCTAAAATATATGTATTGGAGTTGATGGGAGAATGGATAAGGACACATTGATGTATAAGGAAATTGTGGATGAAAATAGACAGAGAATTATGAAAAAAACTAAGGGACCAGAACACCATTTAACTTTTACAAAAGAAACACCATGTGAAAGTAAATATCTGACACATAGAGTTCTTCCGAATAGTGGTGCAACAGGTGCTGTTCATGCAGATCAAGTGGTGGATGTTTTGCATGAATTCCACAGTGAGAACAGTATCAAGGCTATACTTTTTAAAACTCTTCACACAATTGGTTGCTCTTTGCATCATAATGAACTACCTTTCAGAGCCCTTTTTAAAAACATAGATGGTTGCGCAAAGGGCCCTACAACATTCAGTAGCCCTCTGGGGAAATTATGCTCAAATGATTGATATGATTTACCCCAAATATCATTTTCCACTATTAGCAATCCTCTAGAGTCAATTTTTAAAATTGATGAAATACATGATCTTAGTTCTGACCAAAGACTCCTTTATGAATACACAGTAGGTATTTCTAGAGGTAAGGTTGACTCTAGATATGCCTCCTGGAAAATTGGTCCTTTAAACCAAGCAAGATGGTTAACTTTGGCCATCAGGCTTATGTGTTTATGGACTCGTGGTGCATACCCACAAAGGCACACAACAAAACTACACTATGTAGTAAATTTTATTGTAAATGTGTATGCCACTTTTTGGTTTGAAATTAAAAGAAATAGTAAATTCCACAATCAGTAAGTGCACATTTTTAATATGACCCAGAGGATTAAGGAGAAGCCTCAGGAAATCCAAGATATCACATTTAGAAATATACAAGGTAATACATTTTGTTTACTGCCTGAAAACTTTCTATATTCCATGGTTAAATCTGAGGAGATTGAAGTAAGAGAAGAAGCTTTAAAAAGAATATTTATTCATATATCTCTGACTCAATTATTTATTCCAATTTATAGAATGATTTTTAAAGATTTTATCTAATTTCACCATAATTATTAAAGCAGTACAGATTAGAATTTTTTAATAATTCAATTAATTAATTTGTTCT
>OY744522.1:93374407-93484407 GCA_963556195.1 Sepiola atlantica | reverse complement strand
ATAGAAGTTTGGAAGTGTTGAAAGGAAGCGGACGAGAGTATTAAAAGAAGTTAAAGGGGAAAGAAATGGAATTCATATAAAAGTTATACGGTTAAGGAGGTTAAGTAGAATGATTTAGGGGGTAGTGGGAGAAAAGTAATAAAGCTAAGGGAATTGTAAGGGAATTTATAAATTAAGAGAAGGCTAAAGGGATGAGGGAGATATATGCAGAGATTATAGAACAACAGGAATTAGAACTATCGGAAAGGAAATTCGAGATGTAGGGAGGGAAAATCCGAGATGATGGGAGGGTATTTAATCAAATGGGGGAGGGGTGTCAGGGGGATTACTAAGGTTGCTATACTTGAATTTACGTTTATGCCTGCAACTGGAGATAAGTTCATTCTTAGAATTAATAATATTTTTAGATTTAGTAGCAGTAGCTATCATAAAGGTTTCCAAAGTACAAAGTTGGCAATGGGATGCTCCCGGGGTATATGATTTGGACTTTTTGAGTATTGACCAGTGAAGTGAATAGGGAGTATTTTTAAGATTACGGTTTCTAATTAGATTGGAAAGTGAAGTGCCTGTGCTATTATCGCTGCTATTTTTAAAGGAATAGATATGGTTATGGGGAAAGAGGACGCCCCAATATATGTGTGTATCTTGAAAGGTGGTGCTATAGTTGCATTGAGATTGCTAGTGATATTAGATGAGATTTGGGTTTGGAGATTCAAGTTATGCGAGGGAGGTTGTTTGAAGAAGTGGGGCGGAGCGGATATGGGGGAAATGTGAGTTAGCCCATGGGCACTATCTATTATTAGGGGTGCTTGGTTAGAGGTATGGCTGTATAAGTGGGAGTCTTGAGTAGAAGCGGATTGGGGTTGTGGGGAGATGCAGTGTTCGGGTGGATTATGGGAACTATGATTGCTCACATTGGTGGAGCGGGGGAATTGTTTCACAGTACAAGCGTATATTACGTCCTTCTGTACACAGTTGTTGTTTAAGGGACAATCTCTAGGTTTACGGCAATTACAAGTGGGGAGGGATGTGGTGGGTGGTTGTTGTTGGATATGTTTGATTTTCCTATTGTTAGAGGTTATGATAGTTTGTTCAATATTGGGCATAGTAGAGTAAGATATTTTAATAGAATTTTTGTTAAGAATAGTGTTATATTTGTGGGGGTGCTTAAAAGATCTGTCTACAATTTGGAAAAATTCTTTAGGTATATTGGTTTTAACATTACTACTGAAAGGCGGATTGAACCAAATGTTATTCTTTCTTCTAAGTTTTTTTCTTTGTCTGTGCGCCTGTGGGTCTGCCCGATGATCAATATTGTTAGTTCCTATGGGCTTATTAGCATGTGTTTTGATTATCTTAGGTGTAGATGAGTTAAACTTTTTATTTCTGTGTGTGGTCATGTTGTGCGTAATAATGCCTGAAGGTTTGTTAACTTGAGTAAGGGGGTTGCCGTTATATTTAATTTTGTGATTGTAGCCTAAGTTTAGCAAAGCATTGTTGTAGAAGCTAGAATTTTGATCGAAGATAGATTTATTCGCAGATAGCTTAGAGATTCTGTTAGAAACTGAGGGGACTATTGAGTTTATGATGGATTTAGGGTGGTTAGATAGGCTATGTACGTAGAAAATGGTTAAGTTAGGTTTATGGTATGGGCTGAAGGTTCCCGAGTTAAGATCTAATTTAAGGTCAAGAAAGTTGGATATTCTTTTCTCAGGTTCCACTGTAATGGTCAAACCAAAGTTTTTGAAGAAGTTATGCAAGTTTTTGATAGTGTTATTATATTGTCTCGATCTCTCCCCAGATACAAACACGGCATCGTCCCTATACAACCCACCCTGTAAATGTCCAAAATTAAACCCCAATTCTCTCATCAAGTACAAACCTACCAGGTTAGTGACCTGGGCAGAGTCTGACGCCCCCATGGTAATATCAAAGTTATTGGGGGTGTCCTTCCTAGTCCAAAGCTTATTATCAAATTCTAGTAGGGATCTTCTGGCTAATATTATTAGTTTAATCTCTATGTCTGTAATGTCAGAATTATTTTTAGCGAAGATTAATGCTTTGTTAAGTAAGATAGGGGAAATGGATTGGTAGTAATTATTAATATCGAATGTTATGAAGTTCAAGTTAGGTTTAGACTTATCAATGAGGTTAAGGAACCAAGTAGTAACCTCATCTGAGGATTGCCAAAGAGTGTAACGAATTTTTTCTTTTAAGGTGGGGATAATTCTATCCAAGATCTTCTTACTTATGATGCCTAGGTCGGATTTAGAAGGGCAGATTAGTCTGATGGTAGGGTTTCCCTGGAAATTATTTTTATGGTCCTTCAAGGTAAATCTAGGTATTGCAGGGGTTAAGATTTCTGTGTAGTACATATATATATATATATACAGATACACACAAGCACATATGATCTATTATTATATCGGATTATTACTATGTTGTTCCTATGGAAATACTAGTTACAATATCATATTCGATAGAGTGACACTGGCATTATTACATGATTCGTTTGAAATATATTTTGGTATTCAATGTCCATTACTTAAACAAAATAATATCTATTTTATTCAAGTAATGGACATTGAATACCAAAATATATTTTATGTTTTCAAAGTTCAGCTGGCATAGTCCAGTTAGTTGTATTAGTTTCTACTACAAGTGTCAAAGTCAAAGGTTCAAATCTTTATAGGAGCAAATGAAAATTTTATTACTTAGTACCTGTTTACATCACAGATTGGGGGGGGGGGGTGAAAAAAATTTGACTCGGCTTAGTTTTTAAACCTGCAAAAACTGTTGACTCTAAATTCCAACTTCTTACCTCAGAGGTGAATAGTTGGCTGAACCAGATTTAACTCCAAGTCAATATTTTAAAAAAGAACTAATTCCAACTTACGCAACAAAAGTTGCTGTCTGCTGACTACTCCTCACCTCAGAGTTTTAAAAAATCAACTCTAGTAAAAATTGTTGATTCTCCACTCGTCTTCTCTGGGGAAAAAAAAATCTGAATTGACTGCCGAGTCAGTTTAAAAAATCTCAACCATTACCATAATCGTTAACTTATCTCAGTTGCTGAAAAAAATAAATGACTTCTGAGAAGAAAAAAAAACAAAAAAACTGACTCCTGTAAAATTTTCACGCTCGTAACCTCAGTTGGTTGTAAACAAATCCATCTTTGGAGTCCAGAATTGCTGACAGATTTAACTTTTCAAAACATTTGATCATAATAAAATAATAATCATGCAAAATATTTTCCTAAAAATTTGGCCGAATCCTGAAATTCAAGAATATTTTGTACTTGCTGTATCTAACCAGAAGTCCTTCAACATTCACTTCTGTTTTGTCGTGATTCTTCCGAAGTTCAAATTTTTCAAAATTGACTTAAGAGATTGTTTACAGCGAACTCCACACCTCTGTGGTCAGGAGTCATTTTTTGCAGAAGCTGAAGTCAAGTATTTTTTTGTTAATTGATTCGGAAGATTTTTAAATAAAAATGTATAAAACTGAAAAAAATCGAGAAGATATTTAAATAACTTTGACTACAACTCTTTTATTCAAATAGAAAATATTTTAGATTGTTAAAAAAATGATAGGTATTTTAATCTATATTAATAAAATTATGAAACAATTTTATGTGTGTGATTTTTTTTCTAACTTTAATAACATTGAATTATCATTTTTATTATTCACTATTAATCGGATACGTATTCAAAAACTAAAACGAAATATTTTTTAATCTGATTTCGATCTTCATTAATATTCACTCCTTCCCTTTGCTCGCACACAAACCTAACACTAGACACTGAATTTGTCACATAATCAACATCCTCTCTCTATTTGCCGGTTTGCTGACTGGCTCTTAGCTTATTATTTAAAACTTAAGAGTTAAATTAAAAAAAAAAAAAACTTGTAAGCATTTATTCGATTTAAAAAGAACAAAAAAATGAAAGTAAAAACACTCCCAGGCAACACAAAGTAGGTATATATAAATAAAAACGAATGTGTGTAAATGTATTTATAAGTGTATATCTGAATGTTTATTTGTCTGTGTCTTCAAAACCTATGGTTGGCAAAACACATCTGCATCACTGCAAAATAACCCAAATTAAAGAAATTCTTGAAATGAAATCAAGGTTATCAAGAAAAGAAGAATGAACTGGTTTGGCCACGTCATCAGAGGTCCTGAAAGCAATATTTACCGAACATACAAGGATGAATTTCCCAGTAAAAGTGCTGGACTGACCAGATTCACAGAAATGCAGACCTTCCTTTGCTAACTGTGTATCCAGAAAGTGTGCAAAGATCTTTTGAGGATTATGTAATAAAGTCTAGTTAGGGTTCACATAAATTTGGATAAAGATTTAAATGGCAATGAATATGGGATGGTTTGGTATAATTATGGTATTTATTTCCTTCCCACCATAAGAAAATATGGCTAGCAAGGTGAGAGATGGGAAAGATCAGCGCGCCAGTTAGATGGTGTACTCTGGCTCCACAAAAATAGACTGAGCAGCCACATCGCCATTCCCTGGTAGGTGCACCCCAGGCAATTGGCAATAAACCAACCACTTCTCAAGAGAAGGTGCAGTGCCAGCTGATGCTACAGAGGTCTATCTCTATTGGAAGAAGTTTAGCATTAACTAAGTGCCGGACTATCACTAGATTGATTAAGGATTCAAAGATTTTAGCAAAGATCGGCAGTAGACTGATTGGGCAGTAGTTCTGAGGATCGGTTCTATTCCCAGAATTCTTGTAGACTGGTACCACAGAGGCAATTTTCCAGCTATCGGGGAAGCAAGATTCAGCTAGACATTTATTGTACAGTTTGGAGAGGACAGGGGCCAGTTCAGTTTAGTGTTCACGATGCTGATGGCATTTATCATCTCAACTGTAACTATGTAACGAATGTAACAACCACGTCATCTAAGCATCGGATTATCAGATGACCCCTATAGATAAATTAGATTCTAGTAGATACATTGTTGAGAGGAAGACCTTCTTTCACCACCACGTGTCAGGAACCTACTTTGTCACAGGTGTTAATTTGGAGTTTTCCTTCTTCATAGACAAGTTGGTCTTTACCAAGTTTTGAAAGACGAGTCTACCATATTATTAAAGGTGGACAGACGAAAAAGTAACAGACCAACAAAAATTTTGTAGCAACATTGAACAAGGTTGGCATGCGTCCGTCTCAAGAGACAATGAAGTTCTGCGCCTCAGATTAGTCCGTTACCGAATTACCTGCTGTGACTGCAAGCCTATCCTGGATCAGCAGGCTCTGTTGCAGTTACCACAGATGACCCCTACAGATAAATTAGATTCTAGTGGATCATAAATTGTTGAGAGCAAGACCCACTTTCACCATCACATGTCAGGGACCTACATTGTCACAGGGGTTAGTTTATCGTCTGGTGTCGAGAACTCTGTTGCAGACCTATGCCGTCTATGTTCTCTCCTCTCCCTCCACTACTTGTCTCTCCTCTCTCCTCTTGGAGCATGACTTTAAAGCTCTTCTCCAGCCACGGACTAATAGCGTGTTGGCTTGATGCCACCTGCCTTCATGTCTCACTTGCAGACATCCTTATAGCGTAGGACAGGTCTTCCTGCTGGTCTGAGGCCGGTTGTGAGCTCGCCATAAAGAATATTCTTTGGGATCTTCCCATCGTTCATTTTCGCCTGGTATGGCCAAGCCACCGGAATCGTCAAAGGGTGAGCAGAGCTAACATGCTTGAGATGCCTGCCTGATCAATGGCGCTCTTATTTTAGACATGGACCTGCCATGTGATTCATAGGATTCTGCTGAGGTTGCGCAGGTGGAAAGAGTTGAGTCTGTTTTCTGAACAAGGTAAGATTACATAAAAATAAAATCTCCACTTCGACGAAAGTGGGTTAAAACAAAGAGCATTAGCAAACCTGTCAAGGAAGTTACATAGTGAACAGGAAGTTGGGAGATAGCGATATGTAGCAAATAGAAAGCTAGAGACGGTCTCTCGGGTTCTTGGTCTGCGAAGGAAGCAGATTTTTTGGAGGTCTTCTTTCTTCTTCCTACAGAAGAGTGTGGTAAAACTAGTACTATGTAATGCTCTAGAGCCGGCATGTCAATCTCAAGATACCCGTGTGTCATGTAGGTCAGTTTGTGTTACAAGAGTTAGGAGTGGGAGGAGTAAGTTAAGGGAACTTTTATCATTACTAACCAGCAGAGCTGTATTTCTGTTGTTGACCAAGGAAAGAGTATATCAGGCATGTGTATGCAGTGTAATTGTGCATGAAAGTAAACTTGGACAGTAAGGGTTGAGGTCATGCGTTGCATGGAGAGAAATGATATGAGAATGATACAATGAATGTGTAATGTGAGTCTTAAAGACAGGCTTAGATCTGATAACTCAGAGAAAAGATTAAATCTAGACAGTATAGACAGATGTGTGCAGAACTTTGATGGTATGGCCACGTTGAAACAATGGGTGGGAGTTCTTGGAATAGTAGATGTAGAACAGTTACAATAGGGTCAGTTGGCAGGGGTAGGTCAAGGAAAACATAGGAGGAAATGATAAGGATGGATTTGAGAGAAAGAGGAATAAATAAAGATTTGGTCAGAGATAGGTTAGTTTGGAAGTCAATTTTTAAAAGCCATTCAACGCATGCCAGCATGCAAAAAGAACATTAAACCGAATATGATGATGAAATATACAATATGCATACAAATGATTTTTTCCTTAATCATTCACTAAAAATTACATTAAGTTTCATGTAAATTTATGGAGTTTTCTGAAATTTTAATTCATGGAGGTTAGAAAAATGTAGAAATTTTGGCCATACCTAATAATGTGATATTTTTCAATGAACAACACATATTTATTCATCTTAAATTATAAAAATTGCAATTTTGATCATAAAATTACAAAATTACAGTATCTTTGATGCGAGTCACAAGTGTGCTTGTAATAGGGTCGCATGTTGCACATGCCTGCACTAGAGGAACTTGGTGTTTTACTGAATACGGCAAATAAAAATATCCCCCCTCCCCCAACAAAAATATTAAAACAGTAAAGTGGTAATTTGCTGTTTTTATTATTATGAACAACATCACAAGGAGTCGTTATGCTACCGCTCTTATTAAAGAAGTGAGAGATAGGCAACACTACAGTCGCTACTATGCTTGCTGCTACTACCAGATGTCAGACAACTTTACACGACATGTGCAGCCATTTGCTTACATGGCAAAGATTTGTCTGCTATGCTACAATGCTATTTCAAGCTCAAATATAAAAGACTGATCGACGGAAAGCCTTTTATAGAATATAATTGAACTCATCTAAAATAAGATGCATCTGTTCAATCAGTCAGGAGAAATCCTTCCTGACAGGGGTCATTTTTATTTTTGTCCCATTCAGAGCACCCGTTTGGGGAGCTAAATATCAATCACATAAAACAACGTCCGTCTCTAACTTCTGGAGAAGCAAGTAAATAGGGACTCAACCAGTTAAGTGATGTACTTCTGTGCTTTGGTGGATGTCCGCATTCTTTGAGTGATTTTGTTTTTACTTACTTTGTGTTTTTGATCAGTCCAATTCTATATCATTCTCAGATCTTTCGCTGTCCACAATGCCAGCTAAATTCGCAAATTTCTCCGGCGTGTTGTCGATTGTATTCTTTGAAATTTTGTTTGTGAATATGTCTGGAATTTTTCGACGGGTCCGACCTGCTGGTTGAAGAAAATTCATTAAATAAATGGATCACTTCTCCAAAAATCATAAACAAGTATATTAAGCATCCTAAATGATAATAGAAGAATAATAAAACAAGTTTAATGAAAATTGTATATTTTATAAATCTCTATATATAAAGTTACCCTGTGGATTTCTAGCCAACAGACCTAAATAGCATTGGATGTGCCAACTTGATATTTGATTCTGCCTGGCGAGTGAAGTGTGGAATATTTCAATCTGTTATTCGCATAATAAAAATCGAATTTAAACCTTTTTTTATCAATGTGAATCCCGATACCATGTGAATCCCATGTGAATACCATGTGAATCCCGATAATTCTTCCAATAACAAACTGTAGGAATTTCAGTTTACTTTAATTGGAAAAGTAACAGGTACGATTCCCCAATGATGTCACTGTTTTCTAGATACATGTTTTTGCAAATGGCTGCACAAAATTGATTTTCCAGGTATGTAGTTTATTCATCAATCTACCGTTATAACTAATACTACTGCATGATTTCCTACTTTAATACAAATAATATTTAATATAATCTTGTGCTATTAAGACATCAAAATGAACCCTTTTTCTTCATCGTGTCCATCCCTACATTTGTGTGTGCGCTATCAGTTAAATAAAATGAGATATTAACATTTAATATTATTTAAAAAAATATTAACAGATGATATGATGGTTCATTTAGTTTTAGTTTTAACTTGCAACTTTTTTAATTTGAAATAAATAAATAAAGAGACATAAAAACACCTTTAAAACTTTCTTCGGTCAAACCTAACACTAGCTTTGTTACTAACCGTTATATGCTTTGTGCAAAATTATACCATAATTTCTCAGAATTTAAATTAACCATTTTTATACTTTTCTTCTTTCTTGGACAAGTTAAACTATTTCTGACGTTATTTTAATCAATATAATAATAAATAAACTTTGATTTAAAAATATTTTTTTTAAAACAAAGCACTTTTTTTTTTTATAAATTAGTACCTAGTTAAAGATGATAGGATGTTTTATTTTATTTTATTTCTAATTTGCAACTATTTTCAATTAAATTTTTTTGTACTAATGAGCAAAGTCCACTCAAGAATAAGGGTTAATGAGTTTGTTAGGTGAACGGTGATACAAACACCTTTATTGGAGAGGATGGTTGAAACTGGGTAGAATTTGATTATTTAAGAGGATGGCTCAACAAAAATTTGTTAACATTCTATTTGAAAACAACAATGTTGTAGTCAGCTGAGAAGCCGTGTGGGATTGCTTTCCACAGATGGGTAGTTCTTGGAAAGAAACTGTTCATGGAAGTTCCGTTTAGTTCTAAGTACACAGAAGAAGAAAGGAAAATTATTTACAATGGTTGTAGCCAGACGAGTTTTTGTTTTGAATGTTTTACAGGGGTGAACCAGAGATTGGAGCTCAGTCGAGTACTTGCCATGAAAATAACGATAAGAGTAGAAAAAGGCTAGCAACGTCTTATTTGTGAAGAAGGAGTAGTAGGGAAGAGAAGAGATCACCCCTCCCACACTAGATTTCGAAGTCGATTTTGTATTCTGTCAAGGTAGGAAAGAGTGCTCTGCGTGGCACCTCGTCAGATGTGTAAACACTACTCCATCTTAGGACATATGTTGCTCTTATACAGGTAGAGAATTACATCAGGAGTAAGATACTTTCTAGAGCGGTAGAATGATCCAACCATTTTTCCAGTGACCTTAGCAACAGATTTGATGTAGGTCTGGAGTAAAAGTCAGTTCTAGAAGCTTATCAAAGAAGGAGGTTTCCTCAAAGAGAGCGCCATTTATTTCAACTGAGGCAAAGTGAGGATCCGAGCATTGGTAGTGGAAGGAGAAAAGCTTGGTTTTAGATGTATTAAAAGTAACCAGCCACTTTTTTCTCCATTGCACTACATGCTCTAGGTCGGAAGAGAGAGAATCAGAAAGATTTTGATCATTAATGCTCTTCGAAGTGCTACCATAGATGGTTGTGTCATCTGCATAAATGTCAATCAATAATCTTAGAATGTGATTTGGGAGATCATTGACGAATATCAGGAAGAGAGGTGGGTCCAGAATGGAGCTTTGAGGCACACCGGCATCCATACTATGTACTTCAGACTTTTACCTATCAACAGCTACTTTTATAGACCTGAGAGAAAGGATTTTATGGTTGAGAAGACATTTCCAGATATTTCATAGCTAACAAGCTTGTGAAGAAGACATTTGTGCCAAATCCTATCAAAGGCCTTAGATATATCAAGAGCTATTGTTCTAGAAATGAAGCCTCATCAATAGATTCACTCATTGTGTGTGATATTACAGTCAGCACATTACCGGTTGATCTTGCAGGACGAAATCCATATTGCTTGTCATTGAATAGATTGTTTTTGCTGAGGTGGTTACAACCTTCATTTATCACAGATTATAATAACTTACTCATTACTCGTGTTTTAGTAGTTTGAAAATATATTTATAGTAAGTACGCTACACAGAAACGTTGATATGATTCACTCCTACAAGAAATCATAAGGCTAAATGCGTGGATGTATTGTTTGCGATTGCTTTTATATCCGAGTACTGTTTACTCTAGCTAACTAACCAATCGGATTTGTTGGGGCTATAGTCAGACCTCTTTCCAACAAAGGCTTGACAGCCTACGCTCTACTCACATATTGATGTATGTACTGAAAATATATATACACAATATATTATATTACCTTATAATATATGTGTATATATATAAAATAATAATATGTAAATATGTTAACATAGATAGAGATAAAATTTGCTTTGAACATAGTTCGGCTTTGTTAAGGTGTGAAATTCAACCATAACTTTTACGTTACATTTTTATTCCAATACAATCTGACGTAGAAACATATATATATTATAGTTCAAAGTTAAAAGTTTGACATTCATTTACATACGTTCCAAGAATTCAACATAAACAGTTTCGTGTATGATCGTTTCTGAGACAATATAGCTTTTTATTAATATCAAGTCTCTTCATCAGCATAGGGTATAGAAGGCAAGTTCGAACTTAAAACATAGCATCCAGGCTAGAGTATAGTTCACTCTGAGTTATACAGCAATTCAAGAAGATGAGGGAGGGTAGGGATGAGATTGAGTTCACTGGGAGAAGATTAGTCCCAATTGTTAGTTGGTTCCTCAACTATATATATATATATATATATACACACACACATATATATGTGATAAATTCTAAATTTCAATATTGTTTCAATTAACATGGGTTTCGGCATTAGTTGCAAACAAATTATTTTTACTTAAACCATGTTTTAATAGAATATGTGTAAAAGGGATCCTGGGTAGGTATGTAATCCTCTTTGATATTTTATTTTTAAATAATCATATTAAGAGGAATTTCTACTCTCACACTCAGATCTCATTCTACTGCTACTCATGAATACAAGGAACAAATGTAATAAGGAGATTTTTCGAGATTCACCAGTAGTAGATCATATTTCAAGCTTTTTCATTGGCCAATGTAGTCTCTTTTCCTCCATTTTTGATAAGTGATTTATTGACAGAATGGAGGGGAATTTATGTTGTTTTAAATAAAAAATTATATATTTTAGAAAACCTGACATTTTAATTTAATAATTAAGTTCAAAACAAATTTCTATAGAAGATATTGAATTTTAGAAATATTTTTAAGGGATTTAACTCTTTGTTTCAATGCGATTAAAATTGAATTTTTAAAAAATTTTCATGAATTAAATTTAGCATGAAGGACTTAACATAAGTGTGTCATAGGAATGTCAAACGTATAATGTTACTATTACTACTACTAATAAAGACATAGGTTGCATTTGCTTGAATATATACTGAATTATCTCCTTTAGTATTACATAGAAAGGAATCGCTATTTATACATATACATAGTGGAACATGGAAATAAAAATTTCAGACAAAATGGAATATTAGTGTATGGAATAGTGGATAAGCATGGCAACAGACTAATAAAAATAAATATATAAACATCACTAAAGCAGAACCAAGACATTTTAGTCGATTCATTTTGGTTGATTCATACGAACATAATGATTTGTTGTAAATAAGCTTATTCACTATTTCATATACTAATATTCCATAGTGAAATGACACACAAGTTCGCATTAGATCACCCAAATTAATTGAGGTTGCGCATGGCCAGTATACCAGATGGGTGACCATTTGAGAATACCAGGTGTTGTATGTGAGAAGGCAAAACTTGTCTGAAAAAAAAAAAAATTTTTTAATACAGCATTTAGATGTCTTCAATATAACCTGCTAATCCACAAATGTGCAGAAATTTTGTTCTCAATCATGTGTCGAAGCTCTCTAGTATGTAATTCGTTTCATTTTTTTTATATCGTAAAACAGTTTTTACTTACCAGAATTACTAGAAATGATGTTTGTTTCACTTAATTCTTTAGCTTCTTTGAACAAACGAAGTCTTTCTGCTGCCTTAAGTGATGGTTTGCCTAAAAATAAGTAAAAAGACGATAAGAGAGTATGCTTATGTTCAAGATAAATATTAATGCTATATCATGGGGGGTAAGGAAGTGTTCCAAGACTTAAGCAAGAACACGTGTGACTAATGTCACACATAGAAAAAAAAGGGAGATGTTCTCTTGCTGCATATGAAATCATCAAGACCAGACGTAAGAAAGGGTTTCTCCCAATAATCCACCTCAATCCGATGAGATGTGAAATGACAAATATAAATGTGTCCAGGACCGACAATCACAACCCACGCTCCCTGTTCAAACTCGCAATGAAATAAAACACCTTAAATCCTCTTATGTTTCGGAATTTTTGAGATGATGATTGATAATTTGCATTATTTAGATTATTCGGACTACTGTTCTCATCTTGGATGTTATTCTCACATTTTGCCTAATGTAACCTCCGATCTTTAGGTGCGTCTTGTCGAAATTGAGAATCTGTACAAGGTTGACGGTTCAATCCTCACTAAAGGCAATACTAAGAATATAATAAAAATTACTTGAGACTTCTACCTGGTTTTGGCTGATGGAACGAGAACAATCTATCCCCGTGAATTAAATAATAGGTCCAGTTCAAAATTCTGTATAGATTCCCAAGTTTAACAAGACACATCTGAAGAAGGTCGGAGGTTACATTGTACGAAACGTTGTGAGAATAACATTCGAGATGAGAACAGTAGTCCGAATAATCCAAATAATACATGAAATTCTCTTCTGTCATTTATTTGTCCCCAAGTGAAGCAGGCTAAGTGAAACAGACCAAGTGAAGCAGGCCAGCCAGGCCACTTGCAACCGCATAAAAGATGGTAACATTTTATTCTGAGAGTAATATCATGTCATAATCCCAACCTCACATACAACAATAGTTTCAGAAATTTGCCGATTACTTCCCTTGTTTCATGGTAAAATATGGTGCCAGACAGGGATAAACTGAATGTAAAATGTTTTAAGCTTAGTTAGTGTTTCATGACAAATCAACTATTTTGCATTATTTAATGCTGAAACAATACCTATTGCATACAATTAATTGAACACAAGTTGCTGGGGGGGGGGGGGGGTCTATACCTTTCCAAAGTTATTAATGCATAAATGAACACAAAATACCAATAAGATTTGAACTCTGTATAGATATCCACGAGAACATGGAAACTTCATTCAAATTTTGTTTGCCTTTAAAAACAAGTAATGAAAATATTTTCTGAAAAACGTTATTGTAGTGACGCTGTTTTTTAAAAAATAACAACAACGGGGAATCTTCATTCAAATTTAACTTGCAATAAATAAATAAAAAACAGCGGAGAAGACTTACTTTTGTTTACGCTCATCTTAAAAACAAAGAAGCATAAGAAATCTTTTTAGCGCAATATGCCTACAACACGACTCCAGTCGCAAACCCAGGTTACTCATGATGCGCTGCCACCAACCTGCGTTTGTGACTGTGAGCAGTTGAAAAAATAACTTCAAACAAAATAATCTTGACTTACAAGCTCAGATAGATGCTCTAAAGTCCAAAATGATTATAATTGAAGAAATTGTAACATCATTTCAGTCTTTGAGAGATTTGACCACCAAATTCATTAAATCTACTTCTTCACGGACAAATTCAACAATAGCAAAAAAAGTCGAAAAAGAAATTACCATTGACTATTGTAAGTCAGGGTTGCCAACCGACTATTCCTATCAACTTAGAAGTGAAAGGTACAACTCCCATGCCAAAAGGTGCTTGTCAGACCACTTTTCCTGTGACTCCACCAGCAGATAAGTATATTCTGGCAAACACAAGCCTTATTGGCCAGTCATATGAATCAAGTTGGATCCCCTCAACAAACCATTGACATAATACCCAGGATAGCAACAGCACTCCCAAATCCAACTGCTTTCTTGCAGACGTCAATGGCACTAAGACTGATCGGTTTTCGTCGCCAAGAGCTCGGCCAATACTGAGTTAGAGAGGTATCATGAGGACTTTGAAGCTATTTTAAATCTCATCACGGTCACTCCCGGGAAACGTAAACAAACTCAAATTAGGGCCATCAGAATTGGTGCGCAACCAGAGGGGAAGTCTACAAACCAAAGATCTCGTCCTATCAAGGTTAAGTTTTCCACTTCTTAGCATTCAAAAACCTTTTTAAATGAAGCTAAAAAGTTAAACTGGGGCGAAAAAAGGTTTGGATTTTTTAAAAGAGTTCTCTCCAAAAGAAAGAATTTGCTGGAGAACCCTAAAAGCCGAGCTTCAAAAATGCAGAGCTGCTGGAGAAACTGGTCTGCAGATACAGAACAGGAAGATCATACACTCGTTTCTCTGGTCGCCCCCGATAACTATCTCCAAGGACTCCAAACTTCCCTGGCAGAAATAACCAGAATCAGATGAAAAGGAGTCAGTCTTGTAACTTCCCCTCGGAGATCCCTAAAGAAAGATTAAAGTCCAAATCACTGTACCCTGGTCACGCCCTTAAAGATGAGAAAGCAAACCTGGTAGTAATAACTGAGATTTGGCTATCCTCAGAAGTCAAAGAAGCAGAGATTACTTGCAGGGTTTCACTTCTTTTTGCTGTGACAGATCCCAAAGAAAAGGCTGTGGAGTTATGGTGTATGCAAGATTCTCATTCAAGCGATCCCAACTTCAATTCCCTCCAAACGTTCACCTGTCTAATAAATTTGATGCTTTTCTCTGCAATATAAACATTGGCAGAGAAAATATTCCTGTACTTTCTATATATCGCAGTCCAAGTTCTACAGACGCTGATGACCAAAGTCTTACTAATGCTGTGAAAGCTGTCTCCAAATGCCAGAATGTCTTATACTGGGAGATTTTAATTTCCCATCTATTGACTGGCAGTCAAATCTGTGCACTTCCAATAACGCGTTTGATAACATGCTTGTTTTATTTTTTGACAAATTAATTGAATTGAATACCCTGTCTTTGGTTCAAGGAGTAATTTGATTTTTTATTCTCAATCTAGTGAGAGTTGGGTTTCCACACAAAAATCGACCTTGTAACCAGAGTTGCAAAGTCGGAAGATATAAATTTCATCTCTGACTCCTAAGATCCCAAAAATTCTGACCCCGACTCCTTAGTCTTTCAATATTCAGACCATCTGTTAATTCTTTGAAAATTAAAAAATCCGACCGACTTCTAGCATTCTTATGAGTCAGACTCACGACTTCTTCCAACCCCCCCCCCCCCCCGATTCTGCAACCCTGCTTGTAACTAACTGATATCGTGTGACTTTTTAATATCTAATAATATATATATTAAAATACTTCAACAGAAATGAGAGAAAGATGTTATTTTCTTTTTAATGGATATTTACAAAAATGTAGTGTGCCCCACAAAAGCACAGGTAATTTAGATTTAGGTTGACATGATGTACTTCACACGCGTTTTACCACACACCCAAATATTCTACGACATAAACAAAGTGATGGAAGGAGATGAACGGACATGGCAACAAGATGGAACAGAAGCCCATAGATCTAAGGACACTGTTGCCTGGCTCATAGACAATACTTTCGACTTCATTGATGGCCCTCAAAACGTCCAGATTTCAACTTAATGGATTTTATCAGTCGGAGTTTACTTTTACATCAACTTCAACTACAGAGGAAAAAGGTCAGACATAAAATAGATAAAATATCTATTGTTGGAAGCTTAGAACACTATCTCACTAAAAGTCATCCAAAGGGCAGCTGGAAGTTGGCTAGGCGGCGGTCTACGTCTCTGTGCAGCTGCTCAAAGAAAGCAAATTGAACATCTCATCTAACATCTATGTTTTTCTTCTGTTTTAACAATGCTTCTGTTATCAACAACTGTTTTCTATTCCCAACAATTTTTTTATGGAAATCGATCCAGACGAGGCATGAAGCCACTTGATGTAAGAAGCTAAAAAAAAAATTTTTTTTTTTTTAAATTAAAAATAATACTTGGTCAAAAACTAGTCAACGATAAGTGTTAGATGGATAGATTCTGACCCAGAAAACAGCAATTCTTCCCCCCTTTGTCAGAAACATCACTCATAGAATGTGAGGACTAAAGGACAAAATAAGGGTAGTGAGAGTTACAAAGCTGCCGAAAGTAAACCCATGGTCCACTTTCTACTCTCCATACATACATACATGTCGCTACAAAAATAATGTCCGACTGAAGCGCTGGATTTTAAAAAGTCATTTTAATACAGAATTCATAGTTTATTTCTGGTAAATTTAAACATATATAATAAATAGTGTGTTCTTAATAATTTGTAACTTTTTTCAGATAGAAAGCATTTTTGAAGCACAGAATATCCTCAATGATGAACATTCCAAAACATTACCTTTGCCTTCTTATGTTCCATGAGTTCAACTTGGGCACAATGCCTCCGAGACTTCTACCAATATCAATAGAGCATGGAGATGGATCCACAAGCAATCGGACAGTACAAAGGTGGTTCCAGAAATTACATAGTGGATACGAGAGCCTTAAAGATGACGAAGGTAGAGGATGGCTGTGTAATCTTGACAATGAACAATTGCAAGCATTTGTTGGGCAAAATCTACGTTTAAGTGTCTAAGAAATGTCTCTTGCTGCAACATGAATAAATGTATGTTTCTGAAATCAGCCATTATTTTTGTAACGACCTAATAATTTCCTGGATCTATTTTTTTGTGGGGCACCTTGTATATTAAAAAGAAATCATCTCTTTCGTTCATTTCAAACAAAGTCTTACTTATTGTAAAAATATTAAAATATCATGATACGAGTTCATTTAATTGTACTGCCTTGGTATTTCTACTTTTTTTATTTCCCCCTCCCCAAAACACACGCACACACATTTAGTACTTCTGTATTTAAATTATATGGAAGGTGCTCAACTGAACTCAAATTTCTGGTTCCCCCTTGCAAAACATTCACAGCATGAACTCATTTTACTACCACAACGAAAAATAACTTTCCTTTCTACATCCTTGTATCTAGCGTTAGGTGAAAATTTCTACAAAGCTCCTTCTCAAGGGCTACCAATCTGTGGAACACATTGCCACTGAACTGCTTCCCTGCAGACTACAACTTAGTACATTCCATTAATCATCCTCAATTCTTTCATGAGGGTCTCCACCTTTCAACTAGCTATCATTCCATTTCATTAACCCTTTTCAGCCTTGATAAATGGTGATCCTACAATAAAAAACAAAAAATACCATTTTGTTTGCATTAAAGCTAAACACTTCTGGTATGGCTTTTGCCTAAAACAAATGATTACAAACAAGAATCTGTATAATAACATGCTTGTACCGTTATTTGTACATACATTTGTAAAACAAATGTTAAACTATGATGATGATGATGATGAAATTGATTAAAGAAGTTATTTACTTTCACGTTCAAAGATCTTAACAGTGCCATTTCCTTAATAGGGAATTTTTTTTCATGACATGTTACTGAATGGAAGGTTGTTCACACCTTTCAAAATTGTAATTTTATTAATGTAACAGTGAATGGAATAGACACGATGGGATTTGAACTCAGCTTACCGATTCCATAGTCTGCCTCAGCATCCATTACACCATCTGCACAACTAGCAGAGAATGTTGCAACATTATGCTATAATGATCATAAAAGAATAATTTGACTCAAGGATAGCTTAACAAAGGCTTTAGTGAACAAAGTGACCCACAATGGTTCTAACATCAAAGGCTAAAAAAAAATTAAAAAGCCAAACTGGGAAACAACAAAACAGTTCGAGTCAAGGGAAGTAATAAGTAATTAAAATTTCAGTCAAGGGAGGCAATTAAATGTATATCAAGACAAACCAGACTTATATAGTTACTTCTTTTTTTTTTTTACTAATGAGTCACCATTTATCAAGGCTGATAGTCACTCAAGGATAAAGATTAATGAGATGGATAGATTGTTAGTTGAGTCATTTTTTTAATACTCATTATTCACCAAGGCCAAAAGCCATCCATGGACAAGGGCCAATGAGATTATGAATTAGATGATGGACAATACCACAAAAGCCTAAATTGGGAGCTGTGCAGCGAGATGTCTGTTTACATTAGTTTTAAATTTCTGCATGGCAGTACCATCAGGAAAACAGGAAGCAGGTATGGAGTTCCAGAGTTCAGCAGCATGTGGAAAGAAGCTTTTGGAGTAGAAAGCTCTTCGGCATCTGGGGACCTCCACAGTGAATAGATAGGATTTGGCAGATTGTCGGGTTGGTAGTGAATTTGCGTCGTAGGGGCACCAAAGCAGCAAGTTCATCAGAGCACAATCCATTGAAGTATTTGTAAAAAAAGCACAAGGAAGCAACATTGCGGCGATGAGACAGGGGCTGGAGTTTGGTGGATAGTGAGGGACCTATTAAGTTGGAGACTCTTTTTTGGACCTTGTCTAAGAGGGAGAGACTAGTGGATGATGCCCCAGCCCAGATGTGGCAACAATACTCCATGCATGGGCGGATGGTGGCTTTGTAGAGATATAGGATAATGTCAGGTGAGAGAAGTTTACTAGCACGGTAGAGGGAGCCCACCTTCTTTGCAGCACCGCTGGCAATGTCTTCAATGTATTTATTCCAATTAATGTTATCTGTGAAAGTTCGGCCGAGGAGTTTGAATGACGAGAGTAGAGCATGGTGTCATCAGCAAATATTCCTATCTCAGTCTACATGACATCAGGGAGGTCATTTATGAAGATCAGGAACAGTAGAGGTCCAAGAATAGATCCCTGGGGTACACCAGCATTTATGTCATGTTGCTTAGATGAACGGCGATCGAAGACAATCTGGATCTTTCGTTTTGTTAGGAAGGATTTAATTATATTAAATATTTGTCCAGTTATACCATATGAGTGCAGTTTTAGGAGAAGCCCTTCATGCCAGAGCTTGTCAAAGGCCTTGGATATATCAAGCGCTACCGCCCTAGCTTCACCTGCCTTATCCAGTGTATGGTATATGCGTTCAAAGATGACCGTTAGGATATCTGCGGTAGATCGTGCTTTTCTAAATCCGTATTGATGATCAGAAAGAAGTTTAGCATTAACCAAGTGCCAGACTATCGCTAGATTGATTAATGATTCAAAAATTTTAGCAAAGATCAGGAGTAGACTGATTGGGCGGTAGTTTAGAGGATCAGTTCTATCTCCAGAATTCTTGAAGACTGATACCACAGATGCAATTTTCCAACTATCAGGGAAACAAGATTTAGCAAGGCATTTGTTGTATAGTTTGGAGAGGATAGGGACCAGATCAGCAGAACATTTCTTTATTACTATTACTGGTATAAGATCAGGCCCACAAGCTTTGGAGGTGTCAAGGTTTTGTATGATGTCTTTGACTTGAGATGGGGTGATGACCAGGTTCTCAAGTTTGGCTTCAGTCCGCAATGGGAATTTAGGGAGAGGGTGGTTTGCTGAGTACAAAGTGGAGTTTAAGGCGAAACGCTGTGCAAGTAGTTCAGCCTTATCAGTTACCGTGCAAACAACGTTGTTGTGATTTGATAGCGGTCGATTGTCTATTGTTCATCACACTATTGTAGATTTTCCAGAAATCACGAGTACCTAGTTTCTGTGACTACATCTATCACTACTTTGCAATCGTTTTTTGCCTCTATAAATTTCTGTCTATTCGCAGTTGATTTATGGCGGCCGATTTGGCACCTCTGGCTCTTAGCTTCATCTAAATCAATAAATGCGAAAGTTTTTTCAATTTATCCTAATTATATTATCAAAACAGGTTGTGCTTATTTAATTCTATGATACAAGATTCTATTTTGTAATGTTGCATATATAGTAGACTGTAAAAAAACCACAGGTCTTCTTAATTTGCATATTTATTTTATAAACAACTTCTCATAAATTAATATTCTGCAATATACAGTTGTAATTTTGCATTGTCATATTTTCTTATATATATGCAATATTTCCATCGAAGTAAAACATCTGATGCCGCAGTGATGCTAAGAACAGATACTACACTTTGATCCTAGTCAAAAGGCCAAGAAAAAAACAAAAATATTGTTTTTATTGCAAGGCATTTTTAAATGAATAAAAAAAAAAATGATTTAAGCTATTATTTTTATATTATCTTTTAATGTGGGTGCGTAGTGTAGTATCGGTTCTCTTATAATAAGACTGTCCTCCCAGCAATTACCTCCTTTTTTAAGAAGGTAGGGGGTAATCCTCCCAGATATTACATCCTCCTTTGGGGGTAGTGTAGATAAAATAAAGAAATAGTATCGGAAGAGTTAAACAGAGGTATCGCCAAGATCAAGTCCAAATGAAAGTCAATATTTCTCTCCAGTGCAAAAAAAAAACGTTGTTCAGTCCAACATAAAAAAAATCCAGCACTATTCTCTTTCGTTCGCTTTACGATCTCACATTCAGAACGATCTGCACATCTCTCACCGAATGTTCATGTTTCCTTCTCTTATTAAAAAAAAAAAAAAAAATGCGACGCATACAAACCAACTTAATTTGCATAAATCTCCCTCTCGGCGCCGCGGCCCGGGTCTTCAAATAAAAACCTTATTTGACTTTCTGATGCCTTTCTCCTCCCACTCCACTTTCTTTTTTGTCGTCAGCGAGCAATTTCGGGTTCGCCTCACACACACAGCATACCAGACGCTGCCTCTTTGAACGGCTCCGACAAGTGTCTGCATTTATGTCAGTTGGCCGCTCTCCATTACAGGTAGAGATAACATAGTTTCTGTTCTGTTATGAGACTATCTTCCCAGGGACTACCTTCTCCTTTTGAGGCATGTGGGTGGGGATAGTGAAGTATCTGTTCTGTTGCCATGATACCATACTCACAGGCATTACCTTTTTTTATGGAGCGATCCTCCCAGGTTTTCCCTGTTCTTTTTTGGGGTGGGGGGGGGGGGGGGGGCAATATAGTATATGTTCGTTCCTCATGATACCATCCTTCCATGTTTGAGAGGAGGGTAGTGTACTATTTGTTCTGTTGTCATATCATCCTCCCAAGTATTAACTCCTCATTTTTTTAATACCATCCTCTCGGTCATTATCTCCTCCTTTGGCGACAATATAGTATATGTTCGTTTACTATAATATCATTCAAGACTTTAAAAAATATGCGATTGGAGAGAGCATATAATTGCTAGTATTTATATAAATTTAAGAGTTTAAAAAAAAAATTTAAATCTAAAAAATATTTATGCAATTTAAAAAAAAAATAGAAAAACGTAACGAAAATGGTTCCTGGAAAAAGATGAGTAAGTAAAGCGAGTTGATAGTACAACAATTTTCCAGCAGTTTTGATTACAGAGCCTTGCCAGATTAACCGTTGTTTCGGACATCCGATTAACCCACTATTTATACACTTACCAAGAATTGCTAAAAACTTTTAACTTTTTTTTTAATGAAAATAGACTAGTGTTAATATTTAACACAACAGCTGTCACTTGAATTTGCCTGTTAAGCCATAAAATTAAATTTATGAAAAATAAGATATGATCTAAAAGGGAGACTACCACCAGCAGGTGCAGTGTAAACAAATTGATGCCGCACGACACACAGAGCGGTCATCCAGTAAACTAATCTAGCAGCAGCAGGATTACCAGAAAATCAGTGTTGCACCTTCTATTGTACATTCTATTGTTAGTATTTAAGATACTCAAATTCTTTCTTATATATTACATACAGCTTGGCTGCTCGAGAGATAGTATTATAAGATTGGGCTCGTGTTCAGGAATGATGAAGAAACATTAGAATCTTACCTAAATAAATTTTTTTTAAGTTTGATTTTCATAAATAAAAGATTATAGCATATGGCAGTAATTGTGGGTCGCATGAGTTCAATAGGCTTTCGTATATAATCAGGCGGTTTTACGGTTAAACCGAAACAAAACAGATGAATACTCGTACTAACCTTGCATGCCGGCATCTTTGAGAATTTGCTGCAACCTTTGACATTTTGCTGCGTCACTTTTAAGATACTCAAACTCTTTTTTATATTTTACATACAGCTCGGCTGCTCGACAGATCTTCTTCAAACGCTTTAATTTGTCACTCTCAACAGGGACGGCTTTGAATTTCGTATTCTTTTCATGAAGAAAAAGGAAAGAAGAAAAAAAAGGTGAGATAGTCAAAATTAATGTTTGTAGATTCAACATGTCAAGGAATGTAGGAATGTCCTCATGGGAAGAATATCGACCTCAACAAGTAAAAAATGGTTTGGTTTGTTTTACAGCATATCAACCCTCTATGAGTTATTTAATGCTGAATAAAGTTGTCAGATGTAATTCTGTAGGTAGGATAATTATTTTATTTCCTAGAAAACATTACTCCTTGGCAGTGGTTATATTTGTTCTCAATACGATTGACACTCAGCCACCCCTCCTAGCATCTATTTGGGAAAGAAACTAAGAAGGAGAAATAAGGCTTTGATTTTTAGAAGAATCAGATGGAATAATACGGTTGGGGATGAACTTACAGATACTAGGGCATGATGTGACCAGCAGAATATTGATCAGATCAGGCCTCTCCGATCTACTTAGTCGAAGTAAGGGCCAAAGTGGAATGCTGCAAGTCACTCAACCACAAACTGCTCAGCCACCAGGATCACGCGATGGGTTGCCACCCACGACCTACAAGTGACCCCGTATGGAGTTACAGTCGGCAAATCTGTGACCCTGCCAACAGGGCGAACAAGTAAAGAAACTCTGACTCCTGTTCAGAAGAAATACACAGGGTGGGGCAGAAAATATTAAAATAAAAGAAAAAGACTTTGTATCTGTCAAGTATATTAGTTTAGTTGTTTTGTTGTACGGCATATCAACTCTTTTTGGGTTATTTAATGCCAAATCAGGTCATTTTGGTAAAAGTTTTTATGCTTCATATCTTCAAATATTTATTTATGGTGTTTGCTTTGTAGAAGAAAAATGTTTTTATTTTTAGCTTTGCAGAACATGATCAGTTTTGAAAAGGGAAAGGAAAAAACAATAACATCAATGTTTGGTGCATTTTAAGTCAGGAAGCCAATATCTGCAGACAGCCTGATCTGGTAGCACCAGCTAAAGTATATTAAATGTCATTTATTTTGTTTTGAGATGTGAAGTCCTTATTTTTTTGAAGAGGAACATGTTACAAGTATCTCTATCCCAAAGTCAGTCAGTCACTTGCTGCTCATAATCCGGATGATGCATGGTTCCAACAAGATGGTGCCACATCGCCTATGTTACTATGTTCACTCAGAATCCTCGGTGACATGTTTCCAGGTTATCTTGATTATCCTCCATGTTCCTCGGATTTGGACCCTTGTGATTTTTTTCTATGAGGGCATCTTAACAGATGGGTGCATCAACACCAACCAGCACCTGTTAAAGATCTAAAAGCAGCAAAAACTCAGAAAATCAATGTAATTCTATAGATGGTTCAAATGACGATGGTGAAGTTTTGAGAAACTTCAAAACTACATTGACAGTCATCACTTATGTGATACAAGTTCTAAAACCACTTGAATCACAAAGACATCCAATGTACTTATCAATACAAAATGTTTTCTCATGTGATCATATTTGTTTTTTATTAATCTTTGAAATCAGAGCAATCTTTCTGCCTCACCCTATATGTGGATGTCACATGGTTCAGCATTTGTGCACGAACATTTTGTTCTTGAAGATCAGGCAACTCAAAGAACCGACATTTCCATGAGCTTGTAGTGGGATCGTTTTGCTTCACTTTCCTTTTCTTCCCTTCCTAAAGGGAAGATACATACACCAATTACCCATGACTACGCCCACGAGAATCAGGGGCAAACAAGAAAGATATAAAAACATTGAGTCCGCATCAAAGGTATTAATGGCAATGAAAACGCTTTACACACTATTAAACTAAGTTTGGGATCCTCTCGCGTGAAATAAAAGAAAAAATCATTGACCAAAAATAGAGTCTCCAGTTAACAACCCAACATTATGACGACATTGTATGTTTCAAAGCACAATAATTTAATTACAACCTTACAAAGGTGAGTACGAATGCACACCCACACACTCTTTGGAACTCAAAGATTAATAAAGATTTAAAATACATTTAAATCTTTTCAACAGTAAAATGAAAATGTATAAATTAATATTTTTGTTATTTCATTCCCTTTGAGTGTATGATGACGAGAACTTGGGTTGCAAAAGTTAGCTGACAGAATATAAGTTTGGAATGTGCTTTTTGAATTCAAATGTGTTTTGACATATTGTGAGTTGTCGGTTGAATTGAAAAGTAAATATTTGTTATTTGTGGTTTAGTTAAGGAATGCATGAAAACAAACAATTTTGTTAAATGCAATCAAAAAATGAGTGAAGATTGTCATCGAGTCGCAAGGACATCTTGTGTGCTCGCTCTCCTGGTGGGGTCAAGAGACAGGTGTGAAAAAAAGATAATGTCGTCATTATACCAAAATTAAAAGTAAACAATGAAAAATCCTTTTTGTTTTTGTGAGTTTTTATTTGTGAACCAGCTTGCACAAAAAGATGCTTCAGGAAATACTAGGTAAATTCTTAGACAGGAGAAAGACACAAGTGTTTCTTTTTCAGTCTTGTGTAACAGCTTTCTCTCTTTGAACGTACCTCTCTCTGATTAATTCTGGTTTAATGCAATAGAAAGAAATAAAAAATAAGTCATCAGCAGCTGACTGTTTGACCTAGTTCCGTTCTTTTTTTAACATTTAGCAGCAAAAATAAAAGAAAGTACTGTGTAATACAATGAAGAATTTGCTGGTGCAAAGTTAAATTAATTATGGCATATTTTTTTTTTTTAAATTGGGGTCAGTAAAGCCAAATTTTATTAAACAAATGATTTAATTCAAAAGGTCATATACTTGTGCTGTAGTGACAACTAGAGAAAGTATCCATCTTGATTTTGAATGACTTAAATTGAATTATCAAGCAGTAATAGTGAAGCATCAATGTTTCAATTACTATTTAAAAGGTCATATGTTTCATAATAGAGTGACAGGCAGCGGAACCCTCCATGACTTAAGTGAGTTATCAAAACAACCAATTGTGCTTGGAATTTGAAAAGTGACTCAGGTTGAGCTGGCAGCTGAAGAGAAAAAACTAACTTATATTTCAAATTACAATTGAAAAGTTGAAATTACAAATTTGTTTTGATTGACATATTTTTCAGGTCTAAGGGATTAATAGCAAAATAAGTTATGTTGGCAAATTATAAAGGTCATGAGAGTACACCTACCATATTTAATAAATATAATTACCTGTCAATTTTTAGGTGAAACAATGGCTCTCATTGCTCAACTAATCATAATAGAGCAAAAAATCTAACGTTGGTTGTGATTAGTTAGCTAATCACAAAACTCGTCTGAAATAAAATGTTCAATAAAGAACACTTGGAGAAGTCAAGAAACAGACAGAGAAGAACCGAAGTCAGACTGATTGAGAATCCTTTCCAAATTTGCCCTTCTGAGGGGCAAAAGCATAAAGTAAATTTCAAAGTTCCCTAACCAAGACTTAGCATCAAACTACTCAACTTATCTTTTTGAACCTAACATGATTTGTTTTTATTATAGTTACACACCCGTGTTCAAATAAATATTTGTCATTGTTCACAAGTTTTTCCCGTTTTGAGGGTTGCCGACTACCCAAGTTCCCAACTAAGTTGTGTCAACACCAAAGTTCTGTGGATCTTTTAAACCCATCGTGGGCGTGAAATGATTGACAGAACAATCAGTCAGAATGTATGCGGCCCTCACAGCATTGGACTACATGCAGTGCTGTAAAACCCAGGATACGACCCCAGTAGACTTCCATGGCACATCGGGCCATAAATTTGCATGCATTGATTTGGTCTCTAGTGACCAAGGAAATGAATAGTTTTTACCATATCCAGCTCAGGGGCATAGTGAATTAGAATATGTAAGATTTGTTAATTTATCTTTGGAAATTTCTGAGTTTTAGCTGGACAAACACAAGCGAATAAGACTTTTCCCAATATAATTGATAACAATTGGTAAGATAGGTAAGTCCAATGCAAAGTCTGCTCAGATTTAGTTTTTTTTATTTTTCCGTTTGGGAGTCACTCTTCAATGGTTGGATATTATATAGTTTGTTATTTTCTTTAATGTTATTGTCATACCGAAGACAAAGTAAATAAGAGTAGGTTAGATGGGCAATGTCCACTGAAGTCCGATCAGGACTACTTCTTTCTCTATTTTTCTGTAGTTTACTTTTTTAATTTAAAAATAAAATAAAAAATTTAATATGTTGTTTGGGGGTTGTCTTTTTCCTAATGCACGGAGTCCCAGATCACATGATGGAGCAGTCAACAATTAATTGGGTGATTTGCCACATCACAGATATAAAATGTGTGACTCACAATGGTTGAGCGCCCTTTAGTCACATGATCTGAGACCTTACACATTAAGAAAAAGACAACCTAAACAGCGTCAAAATGACAAGACTAAAAATTAACTTATATGTGTGGACACATTTAAAATAAAAATAATTTTTTTTTTATTTAAAGAACGATTGGGTAGCATGCACACACACACTTACCTCTTCTACTACATGGTTTGTAACATTTGAAGGTTGCCGGTCAGTTAGCATTGGTTCAGAGTGCGAAGAAATGTCAGAATCTGACTCGACTCCATTGCAATCAATTTCTAAACGTCCTTGATCATCAGATGCCGTCTTTGATGAATAAAAAAAATTTTAAACATTAGATACAAAGGAAAAACAAAAATCAAACATAGTATTTTGCGTCATACTGTACCAAAAACATTTTAACATACATCATTGCAAAACAGATCAATCATGTGATCAGGTTTCTTTCAAAGTTAAAAGCACCAGGCCATTTCTAGCCACACTGAAGAGTCGTGATGATGCAAAACAGTCTGCAGATAAACTAAATAATATATATTTCTTCTCTACATATGTATTGTGTTGGCCAAAAAGGTTTGTTTATTTTTTTTGCTTCTGTCAGTTTATGGAGAACTCAAACATCAAGTTAAAAACATAACAGAGTTTATGCAATTCATTTTCCACGCTCGATTTAGAAATCTTGAGAATGACAACCAGACAAATCACAAACAAACAGCAAAATTGTTTAATTATGGCTTTTGGTTGATCACTGTTGATCATCTTTGGCCGGCCAGAACGAGGAGCATCTTTCACTAAAAAATTTCCTTTTCGGAATCGAGTAAACCATTTCTGGCACACCTGTTCTGTACCAGCATTCTCCCGATACAAATGGCATATCTTTATGCAGATTTCTGTAGCTTTTTTTTTCCTTTTCTGTAGTAAAAAGAGATGTCAGTAGTGTTCTGCTTGATCTTCCATTTCAACTCCTGAAATACAAGCAAAAATGTAATAACTCTTCAGCTTGGAGGCTTATTACACACTGACGTCAACATACTTGCTACACCAAATACAGGACTTAAATAGGATATAAAACTATCTTTAGTAGATTGGAAAGATGACATTAAAAAAACGAACAAACTTTTTGGCCAACCCAATATATGTACAGGGAAATCTAAACTAATGAACGGATCATTATGAATTTTGGAATATATATTCTAAAAAATACAGTGAGTAATAAAAGCACATTATTTTTATTGTAAATGTTAACATTTAGGGGGTGCATATATATAAAGGTTTTATTATTATTTTTTATGAACCAGTCATGAATTTGGGAATATATATTCTCAACAACCCAGTAAATAACATGGGCAAATTATTTTTTTGTAAACTTTACTATTTTTACTATTTAGGGATTGTGCCCATCCAAATTCGCCACCCCCCTCCAAAAAATTTAATAAAGAAAAGAATCGCTCGACATCAAATTTTAAATTATATTAAGTAATACACTTTTTAAAGGATCGGCGCATACATATGAGCGTCAATAATATGTATGTGCTTGGTAAAATCCTTAACTATTGAACTTATTATTATGAATTATGAAATATGTATTCTAGGTAACAGGGTGATTAGTGTGGGCACATTATTTTTGTTTTGTAAACTTTATTATTTACCAGGAGGGGTGGGGGTGGGCACCGAAACCATACCTATAATCCCCAAAAAATTAAAAAATTAAAATTTGCAAAGTTCGCTACTTGAAATTATTGAAACAAAAATGTTAAATAATAAACATTTCAGTCATCAGTTTGTTGTAAACATAGGATAAAACCTTTAGCATTTATTCATATAATTAGATAAACAGTGATTCTCCAGGTTAACCCCTATATGGAATATTGCTCTTAAAAAGAAAATAACACAAAAACTTTAATATGTACTTACCTGTTAGAGTAAAATAAGACAGTACATCAAAATTTAAGGAAATTCATCCAGTATTTTTGTTTTTAAAAAATAAATTCAAGTTTTATCAGAAAACACTTTGGAGACAACAATACTATGTTTAAGTCAATTAAGTCTGAATTATCTCCCTTGACCTTAATAATGTCGAAAATGGCGTCCAGAAAGTGTTTACCGATAAAACTTTAATTTATTTTTTAAAAACAAAAACACTGGATGAATTTCCGTTAATTTTGGTGTACTGTCTTTTTTTTTTACCCTAACATAAGGTTTTTGTGCTATTTTCTTTTTAAGAGCAATATTCCATATAGAGGTTAACCTGGAGAATCACCCGATAAACATGAACATTTATTCATATAAATAAATATCAACATTTTGGTAATTTTTATACAAATTTATTTATATTATTTGGATTATTCAGACTACTGTTCTCATATTGAGTGTTATTCTTGCGTTTCGTCTGGAACGTTGTGAGAATAACATTCAGGATGTGAACAGTAGTCCGAATAATCAATCCTCATTTCAAAAATTTAGAAACATAAATTTATTTATCTTTTATAAGATAGTGTCAAGAAATTAAAAGAAAATCAATTTGCCTGTGTGTGTGCTCTTTTTTTTTAAGTTACCATTTCTTCATTGCATTTAAAAACAAAAGAAATGTTGGCCGCAAATAGGTTGAAACGTGGCCGTCATAAAGTAAGTAGGTTAGTTTATGACGGCCATGGTTGGGAGCAGAGTCACCTCCTGCCTTTCTCCATGTGACGTCGCTAACTCCTGTTAGAGAGAGAGGGAGACAGTGACACAGAGAGAGAGAGAGAGAGAGAGAGAGAGAGAGGGGGTAGGTCAGTCAGTCAATCACCTTCTTCTCTTTCTGAACTCTTGCCTCTATATCTTTCTTTGTAGTTTAATTTAAATTACCTCCCCTGAAAGTTAATCAGCAAATATTTTAAGAAAGGTTTAATAATTTATCCTTTTTTTATTAAATCACTTGAATTTATTGTAAATAGCGACAAAAATATAGCATATACACGGAACAAATGAAACGATAAAATTACGAATAAATAACACCAAACATTAATTAATTATAGACTGTTTACAAAAGTATGCTAATTAGACAGATATATGAATGTCGATGGGTCTTTCCACTGTACTTTATATACAGTATTCCAAAAGAATAAGTTGTATTATTGATTTAAATTACATCAACCTGTTCTGATGGTAATGTAGGAGAGATAAATGAATTTTGCACATTTATTCATTTAGATTATTGTGCAAAGGGGCATAATCATACTTTTAAAGTTTTCGGCTTACTTCCCTTACTTCATGAATTACTTGTCAAGAGATTTTATACATTTAAAAAAAAAACGAAATGTGGTAACAGTTTCAACTAAGTATATGAATTTGTTCTAATTACAGACCTCTAACAAAATCTCCTCATCGTTTTTTTTTTAAATTACTTCAACGGTTTTTTCCTGTTTTTTTTTTTCTTTTGTGTTTTTTTTTGCTTTTTCTTAGTTTTTTTGGGGGGATATCATAAGTTGTTTCTACAACTTCACTACATATTTCCATCATTTCCTGAAGATTGACTACTACCGAACTATAATTTTTGTATAATCTGCCACGAAACACATGTAAAATACAAATAAATTAATATGGAGGTTTCTTTTTTATATGTAACAAGTAAATAGAAATGGTAAATATCCATCAAAGAATTGAAGGAACTAATGAAAATTATGATTTTGGATTGTTCTTTGCATGGTCTTTTGAATTGAATCAATAAAATATATATGCTCTGAAATTTGTAACAACTTCATTGAGCTGGGATTTGGAAATTTTCGGACACTGTAAGGAGGATAAATATACATTCCTTATAAGAATCCACTAATATAAATGTATTTTGTAAATAACAAATACATTTTCTTAGACACAGACGAACAACACAGGTAAGACGTACATTTTTTAATAACAAAATAAGTTAGCAAAAAATTAATCTGAAACAAAACACTAGATCTAATATCGGTAACGTTTTTGCTCTTGTTTTTAAGGGAAGTGCTGTCTGATCAACTCTGCTGGGAAGCCATGGGATAAAATACTGTTTTGTTTTTAAATTCCCAAAACCGTTTTTCATGGTAAACAACTGATGATCCCTTAAAGAATGTTAAGACATGGATAAATTCTTGGAAGCAAGCTAATATAGTGACTGTTAAAAGTTAATTAACTTACAAGCAAAGTAGTTTACCAACGAACGACTTGGGACTAAAAGTGTTTGTTTTTCTGTTTTTTATATAGTTTAAATGGTTGAAAAACTTCCAAGACTATATATATATATATATATATATACACACACACACATAGTAGTATAAAATATAGCATGTAAGCTATACAGAACTATAAAGAAACATTTGTGTTTCATTCTCGAAGGAATTCATCAGGCTAAATGTGTGGATTGTTTGTATGACCTATTTAAAAATAAAGTACACTCAAATCTAAATGGAGGGAAAATTTATTGGTTGATGGGGTTAACTAGGAACAGAGTGGTGTGAATGTAGAAAATAAAATTAATGGTTGGGGTGGTGTGGAAATTGTTGCTTATAAAAGGGATTGTAGAAAGGTAATCCCTGTATTTAGCCTAGCAAATTCTTTCAGGAATGAAACAAACGTTTCTGCGTTATCATCATCATATTCGGTTTAAAGTCCGTTTTACATGTTGATTTGTGTTAGACGGCTTTTAGAAATTGACTTTCAAACTAATCTATCTCTGAACAGGTCTTTATTTCTTCATCTTTCTCTCAAGTCCATCTTTATCACTTTCTCCACGTTTTCCTTGGCCTACCCTTGCCAACTGATCTTGCTACCTCAACTGTTCCACATCTACTAACCCAAGAACTCTCATCCATTCTTTCAATGCGACCATACTATTGAAATCTACTCTTCTGCACACATCTCCTTATACTGTCCACATTTAATCTTCCGCTAAGATCATCAGATCTAGGCCTGTTTTTAAGACTCGCATTACACATTGAATCATTCCCATATAATTTCTCTCCATGCAACGCATGTCCTCAACCCTCAGTAGCCAGGTTTCACTTCAATACATCATTACACTGCGTACACATGCCTGATACTGTTCCCTTGATCGACAGTGGTAACACTTTGCTGGTTAGTAATCGCAGATGTTCCCTGAACTTGTATCTACTCATAACTCTTGGAATCACACTAGCACTTGTGCCTCCTTGTGCTCCAATGGTATCACCTTAGAACAAAACTTCTGAAAAAACTTGATAGCTTTCCCATCCAAATATACTTTGTTTACATCCGAGTTCTCATCTACCTCTATTGTGTTACATTTCTTGCACACAAACTGATTATGATCTCAAACTACCAGTAATTCCACTGCAATTCCTTTGTACCCAATGCTTTTTGGTACCACAAAAAATTAGTTGCACCCAACTCATTTTTCACAAATTGAGCAGGGGAACTTTCCTCTTTTGGGAAGCTTTCCAACGCTACAACCACTGATCATCATTTTCATCTTGGTAACATTCACCCTCAGACCTTTACTTTCCATAGAATTTCTCAAGTCTTTAACTGAACAAGTAGACCTTCAAATGATTCACAGGCAAGTACTAAATCATCATTAGCATACATCATCTCTTCCGGATAATCCATACGAAACTCACTGATCAACGCTTCTAAAACACAAATTAAAAGCCACTGACTCAGTACAGACCTCTGATGTACTCCTACTTTAATATTAAAGCTGTCACTAAATGGGCTCTTAATTTTAACACAATTTTAAGCATTTCTGTACTTTGCTTGAATAATCTTCACCAACCACTGATTTGCCCCTAGTTTATGCAAAGACCACCAGGCAACATCTCTTGGCACTGTAAAAAGCTTTCTCCAGATCCACAAAAACAAAATCCAAGTTTTTTTTCGTACCAAGGTACTTCTCTTGAATTGATCTCAGGATAAATATAGCACCAGTGATTACACTGCAAGGCATAAAACCAAACTGAATTTAATCTATGCTTATCTGACTCCTTATTTACTGCACAGTCATCCTCTCAATTATCTTTAGAGCTTCCCTTTACCCTTGTAACAATTCACAATTGTCCTAATATCCCAGTCTTTCAGGATAACCTCTTCTTTTATGATCTTATTTGTCAAATCTGTTATTATTTCAATGCCTGTTTTACCCACATCCTTCAACATTTCTGAAACAATGCATGAGTCATCCAGCCTTACACTCCATCTTACTCACAGCTTCCCATAACATTTCTTTTTCAATTCTTATAGGTGGACCGGAAACAACTTCTAGATCTTCTCATGAAAACTCTGTATTCAACAATCTCTCATAACATTTCCAAGCATCCCTTTTATCCTGTTCATTTGTCGCTAACACTATTGTCATTTCGAATTCATTTCTCTCCAACAATATCTATATTTGTCAACTGTTTAGCTATCCAGAATACTTCATTCTTTTGGTCATCTTTTCGTAGTATATCTGGAAACCTGGATTGTTCAGCCTCCTTCTTGGCTTTGTAAATTGCTCTTCTTACTGTCCTCCAGATACATATCCTTATTCACTAAACCATTTCTCCACTCACTCTTCCATTTTTCTTTCATACACTTCTCAATTTCTGTATTCCACCACCATGTCACCCTATACCTTAGGGACCCTTTCCTCCACCCACAAGTCTGCTCTGTTACCTCCAACAGTGATCCTTTAACTTCTTATACACTTCCTTCATTCAGCTTCCACACCTTTCTTCTGGGGATAAACTTTCTCTTTATCTCATAAGCTTCCTTCAGCATGTAATTGCAAATAACTGGTTTGTGCTATGCCACAATTTCTTCACCAATAACTATTTTCACATCACTCAAGAACTTTCTGTCCTTTTTCCTAACCAACAGATAATAATCTACTTGATTCTTTGTTGTATCAAATTCATACATAATCAAATAGCTTTCCTTTTTCCTAAAAAAGGTGTTAGCAACCAGCATGTCCATTGCAAGAAACAATTCTAACATTCTTTCTTCTTCTGTATTTTCATCAACATATCCATTTCTTCTGTATTCCTATCAACATATCCATTTCTTCCATGAATACCCTCAAAACCACCAGGAGTCTTTCACATATGACGATTCAAATCTCCTGCCACAGCAAGTACTTCCTTCTCATCACCCATATTAGTTACTGCAACAAGTCTGTCATAAAACTCATCTTCCACATCTTCACTCAAGCCAGATATAGCTGTGAAAATTCTCACCAACGATCAACTTCATCAATACGATTCACTCACATTAACTTTAATCACTTTATCTATCCATCTCTCTACAATAAAAATACCCACACCACCTGTTCCCTTACCAATCCAAAACAGCTTATATCTTGAATTCTTTCCCACAATAATCCTAGCAGATTTATCTTCTTGGACACAACACAGGTAATTACATCGTCTCTCAAGAAACTCCACAATCTCACCAGATCTTCCATGTAAGCTTCCAACATTTAAACTACATAACCTGAATTGCGACCGATTTTCTTTGAAGGTCATTTCCTTAATGAAGCAAGTTTTTTATAGGTCGAATGACTTTTCTAATGCCAACACAGTGCTTTTATAGAGACGCCATCTCTAGGTAATTGCCTACCAAGGCTAAAGAGCACTTCACCTGCCTTTTTGGGATTCTTTTTTTTTTTAATTTGTTTTTCCATAAAAAAAACAAATTATTCACCGATTCTGTGCTCCGCCACCCACTGCAAAGTTCAACTTCTGTTGGGAACATATCAAGACGAAACCACCTTGGTTTTGAGTCACTGCTAGTTTCAGAGTTAGACCTGAAAAACTAATATTATTGCTAGTATATTAATATTAAAATGTTTTTAATACCAATGTGTAGTTAAAGCAAAAGAAATTGTTTGAGACTATTTACACATTTATTTATTTATTTTTATTATCGCTTATGTTTGAATGCATGTTTTGAAACATGACGTAAATCATAAATCTATAACATCACACCAAAGCTATAATTATTTTGTTACGGTAATGTTTTAAGATCTATTTATAAGAAAGTCCAAATAGCTCAGTTGGTAGAACCTCAGACTGAAGTTCAAGATTTCGGTTTCGATTTCTGGTCATGACATCCAGTTTATTTGTTGGGAATTTATTATTTACTATTAATGCAATATTCTCCATTTCTAAAAGTAATTAAGATCTGATATTTCGAAATCAGACAAATTCCGCTATGTATTTATTACGTTTTAAAAAATTAAAGCTGTGATCAAGCCTTTCATTTCTTTGGTATGATTGACATTGGCTTCTAGCATTTAAAAGTTACAGAGGGGATTGGTGTCTGATCAGGATTAGCTTCTTTTTTTTTTGTCGCTATAATTTTATGCTATGCATTCCAATTCAAATCTATTCTGATGATGAAGCCCCAATTTGGGAACTTTGGGGAGAGTGGGGTCACCGATTAATTGGCATTACCCCATGGTCCACTCTGACCCCGAGTAGTAGTACCTGTCAGTATCCCATCCATAGGTTAAATAGAATTTTTACAAAAGATCTATTTACAGGTTTCTAGCAGCTTTAGAGTAGTACGTCGGACATATTATACATAGGGACAACCTTTGACTCAACACCTGTAACACCCAAACAATATTGGGCTAACCCATCTATGGGACCATTATTCATAGCAGGTAAATAAAGCCAATATAAGACAACCTGTGTAAGACGGTATTAACTCACCGCCCAAGAATGAAACGCGTTACACACCTAGCACTGACACTTTATAGTCATCTTTATTGTTATGTTCATAACGTTTCGGCTATTGTACTTTTCAGATTTCTTCAGGTTCTTTTTGTCACTTGTAACAGTTATCACCCAAGTTGGGTTGAGCAGCTCACTTTTGCCGATCCTGAGCTAGATCACACGATATGGCTAGCCAATCCCAATTCCATAGTCAAAGACCAACTACTTGTGGGTGTGACAGTGCTGCTAGGTTACCTTGGATTGTTGTCAGCCAGGTCTTCAAAAGCCCACCAGCACGTTAGCACCAACCAGATAGAAAAGGAGGGAGACGGATCTCATGGATGAGCTCTCCCTCCGGTCGCCGAGCTGCATTACCGAACCATCTTAGACGGCGTTGGAGAAGGGTGGACGCCAAGGGTAGCAGATTCAGTTGTCGACAGAGAGCTTGAGTTGGTACTTGATCCACATGGTGACAATGCAGAATGCAGTCGTCAAAGACCTCAAGCTTATGCGGAAGTTTTTGACAATGATTCCCTTTGCTGCATTCTGCTCTGTCACCGTATGGATCAAGTATCAACAAGTTCTCCGTCGATAACTGAACCGTAGCAGGGCGGTATCAGTGTGGTAGTGTCAGAGATACGCTGTTGTGAATTTGTTTCTGGTAAAGCCACCCTGGTGTAAATCTAGGCGGCGACTGTTCCGGTAACCTCGGGTCGTTCTGTCCCTGTGTATGTGGAGAATCTACAGCAAACTAGACGTTTACTAGGGTAGGACTTGAAACCCTTCCCTTTAACAAATTCCTAAAGAAACTTTCTCCATAAATAATACAACATCCTAAACAAGTAAACAACAACAACGATACGTCAATTTCAGAAATAGCAACCCCACCATGAAAAAGTGCTGTATTATGACATTTTTAACGAATAGTTGCTAAAATCTCGATAACAAACAAGTATTTTTTTATAAAAATGTTGGGGGTTCTCTTGTTTTAAAAATCAGAAAATGATCATAAAATCAAAGGATAAAGATTAAAAGTTATTTGTATTTTAATGAATTACGGATTGTTTTTTTTAATAAAATGGAAGAATGTAATTTTAATAAAATCTGAAAATTAAGTTTGTGGACCATCCAAATTTTTAAATAGTGAATCAGTTTGAGAATTTGAACAAGATTCATTACTTACTGCTTGAGGATTGGAACGAGATTCCTGTTACTTACTGTTTGAGAATTGGAAGTCATAATAATAATGTTTTCATTGGGGGGATTCGGATTGATGAGAAGCGAAGCATCGGCCTGGATCCGTTCTAGTCGGACCACAAGCCGTTTACTCTGCAAGTTTTTTTCAAAAAGTTCATCTTCTGAATAGACGGAATTATTTTTCTTATTCGTTTGCAAAGATAAATTATCAGATTCCTCGCTCGAGTCCTCAACATCAACGTGCGACGATTCATTGGAAGTTGACTCTTGTTTATTATTCTGCCGTGGGGATCCAGTTTGTTGGATTGTTTTCATGTAATCCACAGTTTCTGTGACCAGTTTCTTTTCTTCTGTTGTCAACATGTCGCAACCAGATACAGGGGAATCGTTCGAAGACACTTTCGGTGAGCAAGTCTTATTTCCAACAGTGATTTTTTGTGTGTCATCATTTGCAGATGTATCTGTAGATTGGGTTAAAGAAAATAAAGAGATCTCGGACTCGTGCCACTTTCTTGCTAAGGGGATGTCTTCAGAATCTGAAGAGGTTGATAAAACTATTCTCAGCCCAAGATCACTGTCATCCGAATCACTGTTGAGAATTTGAGCAGATTTGGATTTTTTAGAAACTTTTTTCTGAGGCGTTTTCTCGGGACTACTCAACTGGGCATTATCACAGATATTCTTTGATGCGGTAGAATCATTCTCTGAATTGACTGCATTTTCACGGATTATAAACACTTTCCCTACGCTAGCATTGGGTTGGGAAGACTTGGGTTTCTTTGGATTGAAGTCACTGTCAGAGTCCATAGCAGATTTTTCATGAATGATTCTTAATTTAGGCGGCGTTCCATCCACAGCTACGGGCTTCTTTTGGGCAGTTGGAATCTTGAAGTTATTGGACTTTTCTTTGAACCGGTTACTCGCGTAATTTATTAATAGATCACTGTCACTATCAGAGCTTTCATCCCGTTTAGCTTGGTTCATGGACTTAATTTGAGACAGCTTCAGGTCATCCGTATCACAGGAAGAGGAAGATGATGCTAAGTGATTGCTGTGTGCTTTATGTTTGCTAGTCTTTTTTTTTATGCGTTTAGGTTTGGGTTTAGTCTTTTTTGGTTTGATCACAGGGGAATGCTCAGCATCCGACTCTGAGTCTGATGATCTCAGGATCTCTTTTTTAGAAATTGAGATTCGAAAGGGCTTTACAGTTTTTCTCTCTTTAATCTCATTAGTAGAGTTTGAATGATTCAAGACCTTGTCTTTTTTCAAAGATGACTTCTTAATCTTTAAAGGTAACGGACTGGTGTCAGAGGACGATTCTGTCAAACTCAATAACTTGACTGGACTATGAATTTCTGAGCTGGAGTCAGATGTTTGTTTGTTAGTTGCATCTGGTACATGAAGAGAATAGTCTACAATACGGTTATGGAATAACCGCATACGGATAGGACTGTTCTTACTATCAGAATCACTAATAACTATCCTTTTTACTTTTGATGGGGGTGTAAAGCCATCTATGGTACTGTCATTTTCCGATTCTAACAATCGTTTTGAGGACCGCCGTGGTCGTCGGGTTGGTGTTGAATCAGAGATTTCTTCCAATGGGATAAGGCTATTTGCTTTATCACCCGGACTATCACAAACAGGTGACGAGTGGGCCACTGAAGTCTGATAGTCGTCTGCGGAATCACTTTTACTCAGCACGCTGCCATCATTGCTGTCCTCGAGAACCGACTGCAGCACCTCAAATGCGGACAGTCGTTTCGGGGCAGCCTTTTGCCGTTTCTCTGCTTCCAGAAGGTTGTCACTGCCGACAGACGCTGATCCGTTTTGAGCTCCTTTGTTAACATCTGTAGGCTTTCCAGAAAGATTAGCAAGCAGATGTTCGGAAGTTGTCGTATCAGACTTTGTGTTATTGACAAGGGGGCTGGGCTTATCGGAGATGAACTTACTCTGACTATTCTTGACTTTATCCCGAAAATTATTTATCAAAATCTGCTTTGCCAGCACTCGTCTTGTCGGTTGCAAGGAAAATAGCAACTTCTTGTTTTTTGTCTCTTTACTTAGAAGCTTCTTTTCATTCTCAGACAGTCCAGATTTTTTCTCTACCGACTTAACATCTTTATTTTCATCTTTCTCCACCTCCACCACCTTCTCCTCCTCTTTTTCCAATTCTTTGTTCTTTGCAACACGGGCATTCTGTGAAATCTCATTTCCTGTTTTTGGACATGACACCTGCACAGGTGATGATTGTGTGTCTTGAGGTTTCTTGGATATTCCACCTGGAGATTTACCTTTGCTGCTATCCACTGATGTATCGGATGTCTCTTCTGGGACAGCTGGTGAGGTGCCAGGCTCGTTTGTATTTTGATTGATGGGTTTCTGAAACATATACAATAAACAATAGAAATCAATCTTAAGGAAAATGAAAACATACAGGTAAGTACGTACTATCAAGAAATAAACATTTATAAAAACAACAAGCAGGGATACTAGGCATTGCACGGAAAAAAAAATTATTTTAATACATTTCATTCGGTCTGTCTATTTTACTACATATAATTCCTACGTTAATTATTCAATGCCGAAATAATAACTCTTGTAATGATTTATTATATACTCGCAGTGTTCATCCGGCAGTGCTCGTGAAATAATTTAAAATATAGTCATGCTTACAATTTTTGCCTTGAAAATAAAGTTAAAAATAACATTTGCAATATGAAGGCCAATTATAAAATTATTAGTGCAGTGGTGTTCTCTTAAAAAAGAACAACTACTTGTTGACGTTGCATTTCTTACAGACAGTTGTAAAACGACAAATTTCATTTCTTTACGTTCTAATATATTTCAGTTATTTTATAGACTGAACCGATAATTGCCCCTAGTGACTCCAGATGGCCTCAAAGTAAAATTTCAATGGTGTCTAGATTCTGTGAAAAAGTTAACCCTTGTTGAAACTTATTTGACTGTTCTGTTAACATATAGATTTCTATAACACACAAACAAACATTGGCTGTCATATAGAGAGATGATAAATTGAACAAAAGTTACTATTTTATGCCGTTTGACACCCGGAGAGAGAGCTTATCCACAATGCTAGTTGAGGCAAACATACTGGTGGTCAGTTCTGAGCGGCGACAATCAAAGTAGTTGGTTTTTGCCTATGGCATCAGGATTGGCTAACCATATCGTGTGACCTAACTCAGGATTGGTGAATGTGGGCTGCGATCGTCAGAGATGCTGTACTTTTTTTTCATTTTTTTACAAAGTTCACCCCAAACAAAGCAAGTTGCCACTGTAGACGTAAGGGGCTACTGAGAATTAGGATGAAAGTTTTTTTTTTGGGGGGGGGGGGGGGGGGGCATCCTAAATTGGGAGCTGTGCAGCAAAATGCTTGTTCACATTAGTTTAAAATTTTTGCATGTCGGTACAGTCGGGGGAAACAGGAGCAGGGAGGGAGTTCCATAGGCCTGCAGCACGAGGAAAGAAGCTATTGGAGTAGAAGGCTCTCCCGCATCTGGGGACCTCCACAGTGAATGGATGAGATTGCTCGGGAGGAAGTCAGCTCGACCTGACCAGGATGACAGCCGCTACAAGTACAATTAACATGCAATCGATCCGACATAAAATTTGAACTCAGCATAGATATTCCATAGTTTGCGATAGTATCCATTATGCAAATCGTGAGCATCCACTCCCTTCCTTCAAATATGTAGAATGTTTTCAGTAATCTATTTCCAATCTCTAAAAAGATTGATTAAAGAACATGCTCTTTGCAATATGGTAAACATGCACTCGGCGGCATGTTTAGTGGGCTACATGTTTGCAATGCATGCGAATAACAGGCTTACTGCGAGTGAGAGATATTTGACCACAGGAAGAGAAACCACACAAGAAATTGGAAATATGCCTGGTCGAGAGTGGTGGGTAAAATGAATCGGACATCGGTGTGGAGTATACATAAAGTGATTGGGATTACTAATAATGTTGAATAACTCAGCAATATTTGGAAGGAAGAGACAGCTAAAACTACCTATTGCATCAATCATTGAGGATTACAAAGTGTGAAAAGCAAAGACAGTCATGATCTTCCGTTTCTCTAATGACTAACAGATTAAAGACAATTCACCTGAAGTAAAGCGACCAAAACTGCTATTCTTTTTGATAAAAGAATTATTACGTTGAAATCCAGGTATTATTTTTAAAAAAGTTTTTTTTTATGGAAATAGCTCCAGACAAGGCATGAACCCACTTGATGTAAGGAGCTAAAAAAAAAAGAAAGAAAATACTTCAAGGTAAAAAACTAGCCAACGATAAGTGTTAGATGGACAGAAAACAGCAATTCTTCCCCCTTTGTCAAAAACATCGCTTATGGAATGTGAGTACTAAAGGACAAAATAAGGCAAGCGAGAGTTACGAGGCTGCCAAAAGTAAACCGAAAGTTAACTTTCTACTCTCCGAAACAAGAGCAACACTTATCTTCTCTTGCCTTCAGAAAAAAAAAAATTACTAGCTTGACCTCTACGACATTGCCTAGGTGTCAAATATGTTGAGTTGAAAATAAATTTATTTTATAGTAGCAGGACTCGTGTCCTGGTGTTGCTCAGGAAAATTTAGGAAACCAAGAATCCCAACCCTCAGATGTAAAGGACCACTACAGTTGATCCATTTTTTTTTTTTTTCATTTATTCAAAATTATTTAATACCTAATCATCATCATATTTAGTTTAACATCTGTTTTACATGCTGGCATGTGTTGGACAGCTTTAAAAAATTTACTTCTAAACTAACTTATCTCTGGCCAGGTCTGTATTTATCTCTCAGGTCAATTTTTATCACTTCCTCTCATGTTTTCCTTGGTCTTCCCCTATGTACTGGATCTGTTACCTTAACTGTTCTATATCTACTAACCCATCAGCTCTCATCCATTCTTTCAATGTAGCCATTCCATCGAAGTTAACTCTTCTGCACACATCTTCCTATACAGTCCAGATTTAATCTTCCTCTGAGCTCATCAGAATTAAGTTGTCTTTAAGACTCATATTACACATCCATCGTATCATTCTAATATCATTGCTCTCCATGCAATACATGTTCTCAACCCTCACTGGCCAGGCTTCACTTCCACATGACTGATAGACTCTTTCCTTGGTCAACAGTGGTAAAGCTCTGCTGGTTAGTAATGGTAGAATTTCCCAGAACTTACTCCTCACTCTTGCAATCACTAGCACCTGCTCGACACTGTGCTCCAATGGTATCACTGAGGTAACAAAACTTCAATAACCTCAATAGCTTTGCCATTCGGATATACTTTCTTCACATCTGAGTTCTCATCATTGTTATACACTTCTTGCCCATAAATTGCTTATCCTCTCTCAATCTACCAACAATTCCACTGCACTTCTTGTGTTGCACTTGTGCAGCCATAGATTTAGAGAATATTTACTACCTATTAACAATAAAGACAAAATGCATAAATGTGAATCGGTCCTCTAATACTTGTGGTGGCATGCCCTCCCCCCACTCTTGTTAATAGCCAATTCTTGTTTGCTGACTATATTAAATTTCAGATTTCAGAGAAAATGAACTTTGTTTTATTTTTTGTAGACTTTCAATAGACTGATAAAGTTAGAATGTTATAAGTTTATTGTTCAAGAAGGTGAGAACAAAGAAGTAGGAAATAAATGTAATAGATTAAAATCATAATTTTGTGGGAAAATGGAGGCTGAGAAGAAAAGAAAATATTAGAAAATCAGTAAATTTAAAAAATTACTTTAACACCAGTGCCCCATTGAGTCAGTATTTGTTATATTATTTACTAGTAAAAGTCTGATGATGTTATCTTGCTTGTCACCATGCACACTTTTCATCTATACATGTTTAAGATGGCGGAAGAAAGAGCAACAGATGTAAATAATGGATAAATGATAAGAAAAGTGATGAGAGCAATGGAACATACAAATAAGTCCAGGAAAGAGAGGGAGGGGGGTCTAGAAAGCATAAGGAAAAGAGAAAGGAATATATAATTTCTTAACTTGGATATTGGTCAATCATTTTTTTTTACAAGAATTTACTTAAAAATGGATGACATTATAAAGGATGAATGATAGCTTTTGGCAACTTGTGAAAAAGTAAAGCTCTATTTATAACATCATCCATTTTCAAGTAAAGATATATATTTTTTGATAATCATTCTTTTTTATCCTCCCTTTCTCTCGCTATTCTAATTATTTACATCATTCGCCCCCCACTACTTCTCTTATCATTCACCCTTTATTTACGTTATTCGTCCTTCCTCCGACCATCTCAAACAGTTGTGTACGGATAAAAAGTGTGCACAGTGGCAAACAAGGCAAATAAAGTAAAAAAAAGTATTACTAATGAAAATAAGTGTTGCTTTTTTTTTATTTTATGTTGCAAAAGCAATCTGGGTAACTGTTACAAGCTGATAGATAAATAATTAATGTATTCAAAATCATTTTTAATTTAATGTATAAAATTGTCCAATAAGCAAATGTCGGAATCAAATATGTTGAACACTTTGCCAAACAATATTGTCTGTAGGGTAAATTAGCTCAGTCTAATTGTTCAAAATAATTGACATTTTAAATTAACCTTTATTTACAAATTAAAATGGTATTATAACTGAAAAAGGTTGTCATTTTTACTGACATGGCTACAATTTTTAAAAAATTTAACAATAAATCCATTGTAGTGACTTACCTCAGTACCAACATTGAATTCGAAAAGCAGCTTCACAATAATATCAGCAAACAATGATTTTTGTTGTGGGCTTAAACTATCTTTCTTCATAAATTGCAAATATTTCTTCCTGACTATTTTTTTCGTTAGCAAACTAAAATATAAAAATAAAATAAATATTAGGACAGAATTCTGGAAACAATGATCAACAGGTCAAATAGGCACAGAATATTCAATGAAATATGTTTGAATAAACGACTGCTGCCTAACTACACAAATATATGTATATATATATATATATATATATATATATTATTAGCAATACACATCGACCAGAAAACTGTTTTGATAATCACAGATTTGAGGGTAGTTCTATTAAAATAGTCATATCTTAAAAACTAAAGCACTTTAAGTGCTCAAAATACCATCATTTTGTTAGGAAATGAATATCCTTTCAGGTGCATTCATGAATAATAATATACATTATATATTTTTAAGTTTTGAGCAAATAAAGGGAAAAAATTGTTAACGCTATTTTCGGCAATTTACGTCAATTTTTTTACCCCCCCCCCCCTTCGTTTAAAAGTCTCGTACCATTGCTGTGTGTGGAATTTCGTCCTGAAATTTGGAAACTAGTCAGGAGAAACATCACTTTTAATGTTTGTTAGTGTACGAAGTAATTCGGCTCATTCATTTTTTTAAATTTTAAAAATAAACCTTCAACTCGACGTCGGTTGAACATTTTTGAAAAATACATTTCCGTCGCCCAATTAGTAAGTAAATCAATCATTTTACTTTTTTATGCATTAAAATTATAATTGTATATATGTGTTCTCTTTTGGTAGTCATGATATTTCATGACCCTATCCGGGAAAAAAAAAAGCGTTTTCGATTTATAGTTTGAAAAACTGATTGTAGTAGCAGCAGTAATAGCAGCTATAAACACGAGGCGATTTTTGTTTATTTTCATTCTAGAACGAATTTTAAAACTTTTAAAATATGAATATAGAAAATGTTGTTACATTTTTCGTACCCAACTAGTAAATAAATTAATCTTTTATCTTTTTTTATGCATTAAAATTATAATTGTATGTTGTTTTGTCTTTCCGTAGTAGTAATTTTAAATTACCTTATCCGAAAAAATATTGTCCTTTTTTTGAGCGAAAGTCAACAATGGCTGCTAGTATTGCTGATACAACAATCAATCGGCAGCAGCAGCTAACTAGTCTTGTAAAGCTTTGTAAAAATAAGACAAAAATTCTTGTGCTTAAAAACGTTAATCCTATTTGGTTCTTTTATAAAAAATACTTTAAAAAATACTGGTTTTCACTCAACTATCGAACTTCTAGTAGTAATGACTTTCTAGTCACCAATTTAAAAAAAAAAAAATTAAGATTCTACTTTTTTTAGGCGATTACGTCTTAAAGTCTTGGCGAAAAAAAGAAAAAACAAAACAAAAAATACTTTAGAATTTAGAGTGGGGGATCAGTTTCGCATATAAATTTAATGTAAAATGATCTCCGATTTCCCGGCCATTCTTGCCTTTTAGTGAAATTTATAAAATAAATAATTACTCTACCATTAACTCTAGGTACGACTAACAAGCCCACCTCCTAAAAATGCTTTCTTGAACGTATCGTACCATTAACCTTAAATATGAGTGGCAAGCCACCCCTAAAAAACTCCCTTAACCCTAACACTAAGTCCGAATGGCAACCTCCATCCAAAACAAAACCCCTTCCTTAACCTTATCACTAACCCTAAGTCTGAGTAGGAAGCCCTAATCCTACAAAAAAGCCCATTAAAACCACACATAATCGTCTAAAAATAAAAAAAAAAGCAGACGCCCATAAAAGAAAACGCACAGGATTTATTTGCCATAGAAACAAATTGATTAATGCCCTAAAACGCTAGAATGGCCCGGAAATGGTGAATTATTCTACATTAAATATATGTGAAACTAATCTCCCACTCGAAATTCTAAATGAATTGTTTTTTTTTCTTTCTGCTAAGTTTTCAGGGTGTTCACACTTAATTGTCCCTAGCCCTACCACTAACCAAGTGGTAAGCCCTCCTCCTCCCACAAAGACCCTCATAATCGTCTTAAAAAAAAAAAAAAAAGAAGAAAAACAAACAAAACAAGAAAAACGCACAGGATTTATCGCCCATAGAAAAAATAATTAACTGTCCTAAAACACTAGAATGGCCTTGAAATGGGGGATTATTTTATGTGAAACTGATCCCCACTTTAAATTCTAAAATAATTGTTTTTGTTTCTTTCTTTCTGTAAAGTTTTTCAGGGTGTTAACATGTAATTGCCTAAATAAAAAAAGTAGAATCTCATATTTTGGGGAGGTAAAGGGGTGAGTTAGCGGAAGGTGTTAATCTACAATAATGCCAAAGAAATCTTGCAATATATTCATTTTTAAACAGTCCTAGTATTAGATTTTAGTTTCTTGTACATAAAATGTATTACAATTCAACTTTGAGTTTTCTAACTTCTTTCTTTTTATGGATACATGGTATTTTTAAGGTATTCCAGCATATTTATGTGCACTTAGTGCAGATTACTTGGAAACCATTAATTTCTGGAGATTTTCAGTGGCACATTCTGATTCCTTGTACAAAAATACACTTATATGGTAAATTTCATTCCTTAATCTTGTATTTTAACAAAGATATAACATTTTTACTAAAAAATTAGTGTAAAAAATGTGACGAAACGCATATGGTCTTAAAGAGGGGAAAACATTCAATCGTACAAGGCACACAAATAGCCATAACTTCCTTATTTTTTTTAAATTTTAAAGATTCTTTCTTAGATCATCAAGCTCTTTCTATATATGGCATTATTGAGATATTTTAAGCCATTTCAATCTTTTCATGTATATTGTTAATACCAGTGTAACTCCTAATATGAAGGGGGAATGCTCAATATTTTAAATAGAGCATAATAGTTAACATATAAAACAACAAATACTATTTATATAAACAGTAATCCATTTATTTCAGAGTAAAATAAAAGAGTGTGTCAAATTCACTTATTTACAGAAGTTTCAAGATAATAAATTATTCATAGGATGAAAAATTCTTGTTAATTCATCAAATCAAAGAATTGTAGAATTTAACGAAATAATTTTTTTTACTAAATTCTTTTGTACTCATTTATGAAATAAATTGATTACTGTTCATATATGAATAGTATTTGTTGTTTCCGTTCACCCCCACCTCTCCACTTTTTCACTCAGAACCATCCTGATTAATCTCATTCCATGCTACTGACTTCACTCAGCCCGGACCTCGGTCCTGCGCACCCAGTAGTGGCTACTACTTTTTCTCATCAACCCATCATGATAACCCAATATTTTCACGTACTTGCATGACATTTTTCTTAAAATGATCATCCTGAGGAAGTTTTACAAATAAAGACTTTCGTTGATGAATATAAAAAAATCCTTTTTGGTTTTTCCTTTTCATTTCCCATTATATATATATATATATATTTTGTTAGAACTTTTAGAAATAATGATCAACAGATCAAATAGGCACAGAATGTCTATCTTATTTAATGAAATATACTTGAATAAACGAATGCTGCCTAATTATACAAACTATTTAAAATACATTTCTGAATTTTTGAGATGAGGATTGATAATTTGTATAATTTGGATTATTCAGACTACTGTTCTCATCTTGATGATAACACTCAAGATGAGAACAGTAGTCTGAATAATCCTAATTATACTATTTAAAATACCTAACAATGCAGCTTATTCTGATGCCAATAAAACATTGATTGCATCTTCTTGAAAAAACAAAGATTTTCAAAAGATTAATTGTGTCAAAAGTGTCAAAATAAACCAAAAGCATTAAAAAAAAAAAAATATGGGTAAACATTTTTTTCTTCTTTTTAATCATATTAAGCCTCAATAGATGTCATTTTAGTTCCGGTGTTAATGGTCTAAATTTGGGATGGCCAACATATGGCACAACTACAAGTGACGCACTGAACACAAGAGATAAAAAAAAAACATGGCTGCCTATGCAAAAAAAAGAATTTACTGATTTCTAGAAAAGATTAGAACAGGAATTTAAGTTAATCATTGCTAAAAGAGAATTTGGCTAAGATTAATTCTAATCTAAAATATAGCAATTATTTTCATTGATTTTATTGTTTTATGTTCATTTATTAGTGAGTATGGCCAAAATTGTGCACCGCTTTCACCATCATAACAAAAATCAATGCCTCTTGAATTCAGTAACTAATTATCTATATAAATTCAAAATTGTCATTAAAATTATCTTACATCTATCTGAAATACTTTACACTGCTATTCTGGCCAAACATATATATATATGCTACTTTGAATCAGTAAAAGTGAAGTCCACTGACATCGAACGATGAAAAGGAAAAAGAAAAACCATTTTACTTTGACAAAGAAAATTTTGATTTTCGAAAGCTTAGATTAAAATAACTTTTTTTTTTTAAATGCATTGTTAAGGTTTTCCCCAGAAAAAAAATACTCTTGCGAAACAATGTTTTTAAAAAGTCTTCACCTCTACTGATATCTATACATGTTATATATATATATATATATATACACACAAGTGCATAAACATATATTTATGCATATATTTTTTGTATTATATAGTTCAAACTATTCAAGGTAAAAGCTTGATGATCGTTAACATTTAACAACAGAGCATATATAAACAATATTATGCTAAATTCCAATAACCAAGTTTTTATTAATCTTTTTCCAAGTCAGAAAAAAAAAAAAAAAAAAGAAAAAAAAAACTTAAGTGCATTTTGACGGACCGTTTTGCACACATGAACAACCAAAAATGTATATATCAATTCAGGATCTTTCATTCATGCTGCTCTTCAGAAAACAAAAGTTCACCTCCAGATCAAATTATATAGGGTGTGGACGATATTTGTTCGCAAGATTACTGTCAAAGAAAAAATAACACAGTAGGTTCATTTATTTCAAGATTTACTCATCAAACTTCATACAGCATAATCACATTGATACACTAGTTCTTGTTAAATACCCGATGTTGAGCGATGCTGAGCCTGGTCAGTATACCAGATGGGTGACCATTTGGGAATACCAGGTGCTGTATGTGGGAGGATGGTGACACCTCCCTGTAAAAATAAAATTTTATAAATGCAAAAAACTAACGTCATCAAAATCATCTCCCCTGACAATGATATATATGCGACTGGGGACCGTTTGTGAATTTAATTCCCTAAAAACTTCCTCCTTTGAAGGAAACCAGCTCAACCCACCTAGAATGAATGCCGCAACAGGCAGGCGGTTTGTCTTCATTGGTTCTATGGATTTCACTTAATGAATCCGTCTTTCTCTTTAATGTGAGTCTCGATATGGCCTCAAAACCGGCAACAGACCTTCATCACTGAAATTTTACTTTCAATAGATGTTTTAGATTTTCATATTTAATCTTGATCAATACTTGATTTTTTTCTTACATGAATAATCTAAGTGGGAGGTTCTTTCACTCCCTATTTCATATATACTCTTACTCTACCAATTAGCAATGGGAAAATAATTTAATAGGGTACACTTTTCGATAATCACCATTTCATTATTACTCTCCCTCCTCCTACCTTCAGATAGACGCCATCTTGTTTTTTTTTTCACCTACCAAGCATTAATAAGCAAATTATATTACCTTTCAAATCATTAATTTTTACATTAGTTTTATTTCTACGTTCATTTACTTTTTTGGCGACGTGAGACAATAATCTTTATTTACTTACAAACTTAGGTCTTACAAAAATGTGTTTGCAGAGAGTGCGAGAAAAAGAGAATTTGATATAATTAAGCCTTCCGAGTTACCTGGTTTTCTCTCTCTTTCTCTCTCTTTCTCTCTCCCTCTCTGCAAACACATTTTTGTAAGACCTTGCTACAGTCAGAAAACAAATAAATGCAGAATCGAAGTAAAAAAAAAGACTGAAAATATTACGGAACACCTGAAACAATAGCAATTCGGTCAAGGAAGATGGTCTCTCCTGGATCAAGGATATAAGCTATGTATTTATACCAACGAGGTTTCCCTAGCATTGTAAGAGGGTAGAGGAGGGACATAGACGTAACATCTTTCTTTTAAAACCCCACTCTTTCTCTGATAACTTGTTTCTGTATTATATTGAACCAGTTGCCAAAGAAAAAAGAAAATGTAAGAAAGAAAAAGAAAGCGGATTGACTGCTTAACCTAATTTCAGTGTTATTTTTTAAACAATTATCAGTAAGAATGAAAAAAAAAGTTATTTTTTCCTGACATCATCCCCCTGCCCCAATGGAATTAATATTATAGTATTTCTTTTACCATAACTAGATCAAGGTCACACTGAATACAGTAATGTAAGGTTTGTAAATGTATCTTGTGTAGTTTCCGACTTTTAGCCAGCCGGACACACACAACTTTCTTTCCTAGTCATTCCTTAAGAAAAAGAAACAATGCAAATATGACATCTACACAGGGTGGTGAAACATTGTTATTATCAGTTAACAAATATTTATTTATATCAATTTCATATAATACATTAATGAAAAATGTTTGTTTTAATGTAAAAAGTAACCTTCTTTATTTTTACAAAGCGGATGTATATGGAAGGACAAACTTATTTATACAGTCATAGCGACTTTTTTTTTTTCTTATCTTTCTGTTTTTGCTGCGGATCGAGCATCCTACCAAATGACAGACATTCACCCGCTATTCAGAGACTTCAACCAAGAGATCTTTTAAGGATTCTGTTATTTTCAACTATGACATACGTTGTGCAAATTCAAATAGCCATTATTATTCTAATTTTGATTGAAAAAAAAGTTGTTTTTTTTTTCATTTATTTAAGACGAGCAGGCACAGCCAGCATTGCCCAGGAATAAATAAAGAACCATTTGTGTACTCATGCTACCAGCCCTGAACCCCATATTACTATTTTTATTTCATTGTTTTCAATTGTATTCCCAGCCAGAGAGACAGGGACACCACAAATGGTAATTTCCTAGTTTAGTAGTATTACAAGTTCAGACATCAAGCATTCTCTTTATAGTAATAAAATTGTGTGACAATTTCTCATGTACCGATGTATATATGTTTCTTGCCTCTACGTGACTTACATTTTTTTTTTAATTGATTTTTTTTTTTTTTTTTTTTTTTTATAAATCAAAAATGCAATAATATAAAATAAAACAAAATTTTTTAAATCCTATTTTAAAAATAATTTAATTCCGAAATTAAAACAACCAGAATGCATTTCGGTATATTCATAAACAAGTCAGCCCTTTTAATCCTGTTAATATTTTTGGGGAAAAAAAAAAGAATGAATTACTTCATGATGATACTTTGAGATTTGAAAGGAATTTGAAAGTCATTTAAACTTGCATTAAAATTCTTAGCCAATCCTCATGTATGAAAAGATTGACAGTTTTGGAAGCGATTTACATCCAATAATTTGATAGATATTAAAACAACATTACTTGAACAAAGTTAGTTTTATAACAATTTGATTTAATGAATAATTTAATGACCAAACCATACCACAATAATTAAATTTGATTAAAAGAAAAATAGCATAGCTAAAAAAGAAGCGCAACAAAGATAAAAGTAAAAAGACTCCCGGATAAGGCCACGACCATATCTATCGACCGTACTATCTTATTTTAAGTAAATAATCAGAATAAACAAATATCTTGAAGTGCAATTATATATGCATACATCCCAAAACACCTATAATGAATATCACCAAGTCAGTAATTATGTGTCCATAACAGATATTATTATAAATACTTATTGGGGGTTTTAATCATTTGGTATCTTCACCGTTACAAATCTAGGTCTATCGGATTATGGGATATTGGTTATTTTAAATTTACATTTATGTCTGCATTTTGCCATAAGCTCATCGCGTTTGTTTAAAAGATTATTGTGTTCGTATTTTAGGATTCTTATTTTTTCCTCTAAACATAAATTGCATCTTTGCCTAAATCCATTTGGAACATCCGAAAAACGTAGGATTGACCACGAAATCACCGGGGACCGATTCTCATTTTTCAGAAGCCACCATTGTTTAGCTAACTCCGTTTTGTTCTTGAGTTCTGGGTTGTTAAAAGAGTGTTTGTGGTCATAAAAACGTTGTTTCCAGTTACCCGCGGAGATGCCGATGTAAACTTTCTTGTCCCTGTAGTTATCTTCCGGATGAATAGTGACCTTATAAACCACGCACTCAACTTTACAGTTACCGTTAATTTTTGAAACAAACAAACATTTATACAATAGAGCGCTAGAAAAAAGCGGATATAGTGAAAAACTCAAATATACCAAGAAAGAAAATAAAAATAAATCCAGGAATAGAGGCCGGAAAATAATATGGTTCCATCCTCCGTACTGCCAACTATCTAACATCAACATCGGGAAAGTATTCTTGAACCTGGTAGATAAGCATTTTAGTATGAATAATCCACTTAGGAAGGTATTTAATAGAAAAACCATAAAAATCAGTTACTCTTGTACCAAAAACATGGATTGAATAATCAGCACCCATAATCATAAATTACTAAATAATTCTAGTAAAAATAAGGTTTCAGTAGATAAATGTAATTGTCAAGTGAAAGATAACTGCCCACTGGACGGTAACTAAAGTTGAGTGCGTGGTTTATAAGGCCACTATTCATCCGGAAGATAACTACAGGGACAAGAAAGTTTACATCGGCATCTCCGCGGGTAACTGGAAACAACGTTTTTATGACCACAAACACTCTTTTAACAACCCAGAACTCAAGAACAAAATGGAGTTAGCTAAACAATGGTGGCTTCTGAAAAATGAGAACCGGTCCCCGGTGGTTTTGTGGTCAATCCTATGTTTTCGGATGTTCCAAATGGATTTAGGCAAAGATGCAATTTATGTTTAGAGGAAAAAATAAGAATCCTAAAATACGAACACAATAATCTTTTAAACAAACGCGATGAGCTTATGGCAAAATGCAGGCATAAATGTAAATTTAAAATAACCAATATCTCATAATCCGATAAACCTCTAGATTTGTAACGGTGAAGATACCAAATAGATTAAAACCCCCAATAAGTATTTATAATAATATCTGTTATGGACACATAATTACTGACTTGGTGATATTCATTATAGGTGTTTTGGGATGTATGCATATATAATTGTACTTTAAGATATTTGTTTATTCTGATTATTTACTTAAAATAAGATAGCTTTAAGAAATTTTTCTGCTGATAATATACTTAAATTAATTCAATGATTAGTATAAGTGTCTAATATTATCACTAGACATTGTTACATTGGAATTAGGTTATAATTATAGGTTTCCATAGATTATAAAATTAATGTAAGATGAATTTTTAGGACTCAGATTATTAATATATTACAATTAGAATATAGAATGTCTATGTAAATGTTTTGTATTTAGATGCATATTGGCATCTGCGTGTGTGTGTATGTAACTGCATGCGTATAATACGTATTTCAAATAGATTCAAATATAATCTTAAATAATTTTTATTTTTCAAATATATCCTATCTCGGATCTAGAGAGAATTCAAACCTGTCAATTGTAAACCTTCCACAGTTTGTCAGTCGGTTGATGACACGCAAACGCCTGCCTGTTTCTCTTCTTTTCTTTCTTCCTTTCTTTTTCCAAGTCTAGCCGAATTTATATGACCCCAAAAAATATTGTTGCATGTGTGCGTGATCGTAGGATGTGTATATATGTGTGTGTGTGTGTAGAGACGTCTATACGTTTTATGTCACCAAGTCGTAAGTGTCAAAAGAATATGTGGTTTTAACAGAGACATATTTTAAAAAAAAAACAATAAGATCCATTTCGATCGCCTTATTTAAATATAAGATTTTAATTCCTCCTCCCTCTGTAAGAGGTGTTCAGATTGGTTGCAACCACCACTCTCTCTGGTTGTATTTGAATTGTTGAAGGTGAATTCAGTTTTCTGTCAGTCTCAAAAATGTAATTGTCTAGTTTGATGCTTGAGGAAACCACAAGGTTGAAATAAATTATTGCATCGACAATTATGTAATTTCGTGTTATTATATTTTATGTTATTCTTGCTCTGTTTACCACATTGAGCTCTCATACTCGAATTTCTTCCTGGAATTATTCCATTATAACACATATATATATATATATGTGTGTGTGTGTGTGTGTGTGTGTGTGTGCTGTACCAACCAGACGTTGCCCGGGATGCAGTGAGATCATTTTAGTTTTTGTTTTCACATTTTTAAACTTAAAGGTAGACAACTCCTATTATATTCTTCAATTTAAAATGAGTTATTGCCTTTGATGTTTTTTATTATTAGGTAACTATTTTTAATTGTTTTATATTACCAGTCGTCTGGAAATGAAAAAGAAGCAAAGTTTGATCTGTCAGGTCAAATGCTATTTGAGTCTAACTTTGAAAATCCATCATAAAAAGTTATATATATATATATATATATATATATATATATACACATAAAAGTCAATCAGATTCTCAAAGTTATATCACTATAGGATCACATCTGACAAATCAATATTTGATTTTGCCTAGCCACTGAATTACGGAAATTTTCAGTCTGCGTTCTTTATATAAAAGAAATTCCAATAAATTACATATTCTATCCAACCCGATAATTCTTTCAGTAATGGACACTGACAGAGATTCACCGTTAATTTTCATTAGATAATGAACATATATGATCATCCAATGAAATCACTCCCTTTGTTAAAATTTGATATTACAAATGGTGTACATAATCATTTTGTATTTCAAAATCTTTTAGATGAAGATTAATAATTTGTGTTATTCGGACTACTGTTGAATCTTGGATGTTATTCTCAAAATGTGTCGATCAATGTAACCTCCGACCTTCAGGTGTGTCTAGTCAAACTCGGGAATTTGTACAGGATAAAGAGATCTGTTCAAAATTCTGTACAGATTCCAGAGTTCATTGTGAGAATAATATCTAAGATGAGAACAGTAGTCCGAATAATCCAAATAATCATTTTGCTGATTATGTACAAAAACTTTTCTTACATTTTCTGGTGATTTGTTTATTTAAGATAGTGAGAGAGAGAGATACATGTTTCATACGAGTTCACTTCACTGTTTAATAACGTTATTACTAATGGATATTTGTTATATGTTCGAAGCCGAAACTATTACTATCTTTCAATGCTCAAATCAGGGGGCGGGGACAGTAGTGTAGTATGTGTTTGTTCATCATAAGACCATCCTACCCAGCATTAACTCCACCTGGGGGGAGGGGGACAGTATAGTATATGTTCATTCATAATATACTAGCAAAAATATTCTCCTTCTGGTCGCATACTTTTGCTAGTTGTAATAATCTATCATTTCTTAACATTAAAAGATATGAGTTAACAATACTTCTTTCAGTCACTGCTTAGCTTAAAGTAAATTATTTCATAGCTGGCATTCATAAATTAGTTACAGAATTAAATGTTAAATACAATCACCACATTAGAACAGTATCCTTATGATTTCCTCTGCGATAGTTAAAAATGTATGGAGATATCCATACATTTTTAACTATCGCAACTTAAGCTATTTTCCCCTCACCTCTGACCTTTTTACACCTTGTAAAAAAAAAAAGGAAAAAGATAAGGATAACACCTATAGAATTTATATATTAGAATAGATTGACAATTCCAAACTTGACGTGTTGGTATAATGGTTTAGTGTGCAGCACTTAGAAACAGAGGTTATGAGTTTGAACCTTGGCCAGGACATATTAACCTTTTCCCTGTTTTTTTGTTGTTTTTTTTGCAAAATTTAACTTTTTCAATTTACAATATTTAGCAATTTCTTTACTTTTTATTTTTGTGTTTCTCCATGTATGCTACGTAATTTATAGAAATTAGAACCCCTAAAAGATGCTAGAGAATTATTTCAATGTCTAAAATTAAATATAGAAAACTTTTAAAGACTTCTGATAGATTTAAAATTGATAATATGAATACATATTTTCAAAGATAAATTCTTTTCTTTTTAAACATGACACTACAAATCCGGTTATTAGCCTCTTATTATTTTCTAAATAAAGCTGATGTTAGCTTTACATTGACCGCAAAGAAGGTATTATTGAGAAACAAATTGGAAGACTAGTGTATATCACTAAATATCTCAAATTAATTATTAAAATACACTATAACCAGCTTCAAGACATGTATAAATCTGAATCAAATCATCGTAGGGACGAGACTATAAAAATAATTTATGATGTTGTGGAGAGATAAACATCCCTTACTGCCAGAATGGACTAAGTCTGAAAAGAACTGTAAATAGTGTGTATATGTTTATTAAGAAATAAAAAAATATATAGTTGATTTCCAAGTGTATTTATTACTGTTCAACTGCCATACTATATAACACAACATAGATAACATTTCTAAGATAAGTTATAATCTCGACATGTATCTAAGCTAGTTGACTAAATCCATAATAACAACAAACTCAAACAGGTGTGTTGCACAAAATGGGTTTCATCGATTTCATTCTGCCTAATTAATTTTTAAGAATTTTGAAATAATGATTTATTGACTCAATTCATTCTATGTCCAACTACTAAACTCATAGATTTAGAAATCATTTTTTTCTTTTTGAGAAATGAATTTATTTACATCTAGCAGGCCGTTCCAGCATTGCCCAGGAATGAATGAGAACCCATGTGTACACCTACTTGCAGTCGTAGCCATGAACCCATATTACCATACTTTTTTTTTTTTAAATATAATTTTCAAATTATAAAATAAAAATAAATTTAATTAATAACAGTGACTTTTTAAAAAATTTAAATATGATATTTCACCCCAAACAAGGCAGGACGCCACTGTAGACGTAAGGGGCTACTGAGAATTAAGGTGTAGGTTTAGGGTGTCATTCTAAGTTGGAAGCTGTGCAGCAAGGTGTCTGTTTACATTAGTTTTAAACCTCTGCATGTCGGTACTGTCGAGGAAACGGAGGGAGTTCCAGAGGCCAGCAGCACGAGGAAAGAAGCTATTAGAGTAGAAGGCTCTCCGGCCTCTGGGAACCTCCACAGTGAATGGATGGGATTTAGCTGATTGTCGAGTTGGTCTAGTGAATTTACGTAGAGGGGGCACCAGAGTAGCCAGTTCATCGGAGCATAATCCATTGAAGTATTTGTAAAACAAGCATAAGGATGCTACATTGCAGCGATGGGACAGGGGCTGGAGCTTGGTTGACAGTGAGGGACCTATTAAGTTGGCGACTCTTTTTGTTTAGCTCAAACGCAACAATATTATTGTAAAACCTCTGAATAATACAAAATTAATATTGGATTCATCTTAAGATTTTACTCATGAAAAGTTGGTATAGGGCATTTTTTTTTAATTGCATTTTTTGTTTTTACGGATGGATCACTGCTTATCAAGGTCTAAGAGCCACTCGTGAATAAGGGTTAAAAGGATTGCTGGTTGAATGATGATCGTTGTCATGAGAGGATTGGAAACAGTGGGTGGAATGGGCAGAAAATGGGGACATGATTTTCCAAGAGGACGGCTAGGCAAGTATTTGTTTATATTAACCTTGATACGACCATGCTGTAGTTGGTTGGGAAGCAGACGTGTTGTATCTTGTTTCAGATTGGATGTTCTCGAAAAGAAACTTTGTTCATGGAAGTTCTGTTTGGTTTTTGGTACACGGACACAGAAGAGAGAGAGAAAAATTATTTACTGTGGTTTTAGCCAGACGAGTTCTTGCTGTGATGTCTTACAGAGGGGGACCGTGGATTGGAGCTCAGTCGAACACCTACCATGAACATAACGATACAGTAGAGAGAGACTAGCAACATCTCCGTGTGAAAGACACTGCAGGAACGAAAAGAAATTTTCACCCATTACAATGCGAAGTCGATTTTGTATTCTGTCAAGACAAGAAAGAGTACTCCGAGCGGCACCTCCTCAGATATGACAGCAGTACTCCATCCTAGAATGTATCTGACTCTTATACAGGTAGAGGATTAGGAGTCATGTACTTTCTGGAGCGATAGAATGATCCAACCATTTTTCCAGCAACATTAGCAACAGATTTGATGTAAGTCTTTCATTTCAGGTTCAGGGTGAAAATCAGTCCTAGTAACTTATCAAAAAAGTGGGGGGCTTCCTCAAGACTTGGGAGAAGTGAAGATCCAAGCATTGGTGGTGACAAGAGAGAAACTTGGTTTTAGAGGCGTTTCCGGACAGACAGACATATGCCACATATCGCATTTATATTATAGATTTCTGCCACTAAAACTGACTTTGCTTGTTTGTTTGCACAGTGAATGTTTTAGATGATGGAAAGAGACGTGAAGTGGAGGGAGGGGAATAGAGAGAGTAGTAGTAAAAGCACTAGCAGCATAAGCGAAAAAGAGTAACCTGACAGTATCCTATATCTCTACAAAGCCACCATCCGCCCATGCATGGAGTAGTGTTGTCACATCTGGGCTGGTGCACCATCCACTAGTCTCTCCCTCTTAGAAAAGAGTCTCTAATCTAATAGGTCCCTTACTATCCACCAAGCTCCAGCTCCTGTCCCATCGCCGCAATGTTGCATCCTTGTGCTTGTTTTACAGGTACTTCAATGGAATGTGCTTCGATGAACTTGCTGCATTAGTGCCCCCTTGATGTAAATACACTCAACCAACCCGACAATAAGATAAATCCCATCCATTCACTGTGGAGGTCCCCAAATGCCGGAGAGCGTGCTACTCCAAGGGCTTCTTTCCTAGAGCTGCCGGCCTTTGGAACTCCCTCTCTGCTCCGTTTCTCCCGACTGTACCTACATGCAGAAATTTAAAACTAATGTGAACAAACATCTAGCTGCACAGCTCCCAATTTAGGATAATCCCCTAAAATTTCACCTTAATTCTCAGTAGCCCGTTACATCTACAGTGGCAACTTGCCTTGTTTGGGGTGAACTCAGTTAAAAAATTTTTAAAAGAATAAGTGGATAATAAATGACAAAGAAAATGAAAATACTGAGAAGTAGCATAAGAAAAGGAGTGCAAGAGGCAGAGATTCATATTGTTCATTCCTAACTATATAATGCATACGTCATTGTACAATGTACCAATAAGTCATGAGTCATCAAGCACAACGTTTCTCAACAGGGGCCATAGGACTCCTTGGTGGGCCATGAAATATTTTCAGGGACCACAAGACCAAATTTTGAAAAATCGGAGGTCACAAAGAGACACAAAATATAGATATGGAATATTTTGTTATTAATAATCATTATTTAAAATTAGAATAATAAATGTATTAAATTGAATATTAAATGAATAAAATAATCGATTTTGTTGTATTTTTTTAAAATTACAATCTCTTTTCTTTAAATTCATCAACTTGACATTTAATTTGTCTTTTCTTTTATGTAATTTGTTCATTTTCTGTAATTGCCACATTTAATTGTAATGCATCGGTTTTGCTAATTTAATTGGGTAAATAAATGAATGTATAAAGTTATTGTACAGGCAAGGGAGGTAAGCACTCAAGTTGACATAAAGGGGCTATAAAGAACATTGTATTGAAGGATTGGAGGGGGCTAGAATACGATTGAAAAACAATGCTCTAATCAACAATAACTTTAAATTGAAATTTTCTTTATTTAAAATTTAGTCTGATTTTTATTTTATAAACATTGTAAAGGATTTTATTTCATCGAATTTGTATCATTGCTGCTAACATGTTCAATTATATCTCGCCTATTTCACTTTACCTTTTAACGTACATAAATTTGAAGTTATAAAACTTCAAAATATTCTCGATGGTAGCCATCTTTTATTTGAAAAAATTTTTTAATTAAAATTTTCACCTAGTATGTTTTAACATGTTCATTTTTGCTTTTAATTCGTTAAAATTTGTGTTTTTGTTAAAAGAACATTCAAAGTTTACTTTTGTATATAAATAACATTTTCAAAAAGTTAAAACATTTTTGGTGTAAGAACAAAAATTTTCTTTTTAATTAAAAAAATAAATAAAAATGGATGCCAGTGATTAAAACATTGAATTCAAGTTATATCCTCAACAAAAATAAGAATTTTATTTTATCCACTTCAATGTCATCTCAAATACGATCAACATACATCCAAACTCAGAATCGAAGTCAGCTTTAAAATAAAAATAAATTTTAAAAAGACTTTATTAAATGTAATATTAGATTTTGGAATTCTATCAGAAATTCGACATTTGCATGAGAGAAAACATTGTCCTTTCAGCCCTGAAAGCCACAGCAATTTAGATTTCCAGCTCCCCCACATAGAAAAATATTGTTTTTCTAACTCCATCTCCTGTCAACGATCACATCAAACTAAACAGATGAGCATTTTCCTTCTGACTACAGAAATATCAGTTTCTAAGTGGCTTACAATCACCTCCAAAAAATATAAGTACATTTTCACATCTATTTTACCTCTAAAATTGTTAATCATTCCATGCCAGAATTTTGTTTCTTTTCTACATACTTATCTTCCATCGCTTTTTATATATTTTTCTAATTAATTTTCCTGTTAATAAATACATTTTATACAATCTTCTGTGTCATTGTTGTTTCTTCAGCATGTTGTGTTTATTGATTTTTCCCTGAAATTCAAAATAAAGTTCAGGGATCTATATATATATATATTAATTTATATTTGAATCCGGGAAAATTGCAACCATTTATAACACAGTAAAAATATTTTTTGTTGCAAGAAAATGAAATTAAAAATATGGCCGCCAGTTAAATTCTCAGCACTTTAAAAAAGCAAATTTGAATTTTATTTCAGGACAAGAATTAGAATTTCAGATCAGGAATCGATTTTACCCAACATTTTGGCCAGAAAATCCAACAGCCCCTATAGTAAAATTGAACTGATATTTCAATTATAAATAATGGTCCCTTGTATTGAACCACTTAAAGTCACTCTTCTGATCTTCAAAGGTAAAATTTAATAAGCTTTTTTCTATATTAATATAACTATGAGACAACTTCATGTGTGGGGTTGTGTATTTCTCCTATTAACATACTTTTGATAATTACAATTTTTTTTAAAAATATTAATCGAATATTTATTGAAATCAAAAATGCAATAGCATAAATTAAAACATTTTTAAAATCCTATTTTTAAAAAAAATCCACCAGAAGTCATTTCGTTTTTTTTTTATTAAATTAAAAAGAAAAATACTCTCCTTTTCTTTACTAATACACCAAACTAACAGCACGTAGCCAATTTCCCCCTACCTGAATTTGTCACGTAAATCTTCACTCACTGTCTATGAGCCTGACCACTGATATTGATATCGCTTGGCTTAATCAATATTTCTAGACAAGAAACCCATCTTTTGTCGATTTGAATTATAATTTTATACCAATTTGGTTTGATTAAAAGTCAAACTATACCGTAATAATTAAATTTGAATTATCTTTATAAAAATGTAAATATTTTCTTACAAGAAATTAAGAAAAAAGCAGATGGGGAAACAAATATGAAAGTAAAAAAGACTCTGGGTAGGTACAATAGTTTTAAATAAATGGCTATCTTGAACTTTTCAGCTTTAAGATGGCTGCCATTGAAACAACATTATCGTAACCAAATTAGTTCTAGTTAACAAGTTAATTCAATCTCATCTCAATCTCATCTCATCTCAATCATCTCATCTCATCTCATCTCAATCTTCTCATTCTCAATATATATAAGGCAAAAATCTGTGATATGTATGTAACGCTAAGGCTTTTAAAATACTAAACAAACACCTCCGAATTAGGTATTATTTTAACCGGCATAACCTCGAGAAAATAATATCCAAAAATCAAAAAAAAAGATTCATTTTTAAGGGGTCAAATAGCCATTTTTTCATTTAATGTGATCACGATTTTTAATGTTATCTTGTGCACATGACGTCACATAGATAGGTACATGACGTCATAGTGATCGGTTCGGATATTATTTTATGTTATCGTCACATTATTATTGTTTTTTTTTGCATTTTTCTTCGAACTATTGCCCCAGTTAAAAGGGAGGGGAATAAGCGAGAGATATTTTAGTATAGCTCTAGAGGCCTCCTTGTATTTGGCGATTGAAAATGAGGAAAAATATCATAATGGGATTGAAAAAAATGAAGAATATCATGAGAGGATTGAAAATGATGAAGAATACCATGTGAGGATTAAAAATGATTAATAATATCATAAGGGGATTAAAAATGATGAAGAATATGATGAAGTGATTGAAAATGATGAATAATAGGGTGAGAGAGGAATGAAAATGATGAAGAATACCATAAGAGGATTGAAAATGATGAAGAATACCATGAGAGGATTGAAAATGATGAAGAATACCATGAGAGTATTGAAAATGATGAAGAATATCATGAGAGGATTGAAAATGATGAAGAATATCATGAGAGGATTGAAAATGATGAAGAATATCACGAGCAGGTTGAAAATTATGAAGAATACAATGAGAGGATTGAAAATGATGAACAACATCATGAGAACATTGAAAATGATGAAGACCATCATCAGAGGATGTAAAATGATTAAGAACATCATGAGAGGATTGAAAATGATGAAGAATATCATGAGGGGGTTGAAGATGCTGAAGAATACCATGAGGGGATTGAAAATGATGAAGAACATCATGAGAGGATTGAAAATTATAAAGAATACCATGAGAGGATTGAAAATGATGAAGAATACCATGTGGGGATTGAAAATGATGAAGAATACCATGTAAGGATTCAAAATGATGAAAAATATCATGAGAGGATTGAAAATGATGAAGAATATCATGAAAGGATTGAAAATGATAAAGAATATTATGAGAGGATTGAAAATGATAAAGAACATAATGAGGGGATTGAAAATAATGAAGAATACCATGAGGGGATTGAAAATGATGAAGAATACAGTGAGGGGATTGAAAATGATGAAGAATACCATGAGGGGATTGAAAATGGTGAAGAATATCATGAGAGGATTGAAAACGAGTAATAATATCATAAGAGGATTAAAAATGATGAAGAATATGATGAAGTGATTGAAAATGATGAATAATAGGGTGAGAGGATTGAAAATGATGAAGAATACCATGAGAGGATTGAAAATGATGGAGAATACCATGAGGGGATTGAATATGATGTAGAATATTGTGAGAGGATTGAAAATGCTGAAGAATATCAATAGGGGATTGCAAATAAATAAGAAACTCAAGAGAGGATTGAAAATGATGAAGAATATTATGAGAGGATTGAAAATGATGAAGAATATCATGAGAGGATTGAAAATGATGAAGAATATCATGAGAGGATTGAAAATGATGAAGAATATCATAAGGGGATTGAAAATGATGAAGAATATCATGAGGGGATTGAAAATGATGAAGAATACAATGAGGGGATTGAAAATGATGAAGAATACCATGAGGGGATTGAAAATTATGAAGAACATCATGAGAAGATTGAAAATGATGAAGACCATCATGAGAGGATTGAAAATGATGAAGAACATAAGGAGAGGATTGAAAATTATGAAGAATATCATGAGGGGTTGAAAATTATGAAGAATATCATGAGGGGATTGAAAATGATGAAGAATACAATAAGAAGATTGAAAATGATGAAGAATACCATGAGAGGATTGAATATGATGTAAGGTATTATGAGAGGATTGAAAATGCTGAAGAATACCATGAGGGGATTGAAATGATGAAGAACATCATGAGAGGATTGAAAATGATGAAGAATATTATGAGAGGATTAAAAATGAGGAAGAATATCATGAGAGGATTGAAAATTATGAAAAATACCATGAGAGGATTGAAAATGATGAAGAATACCATGTGGGGATTGAAAATGATGAAGAATACCATGTGGGGATTGAAAATGATGACGAATACCGTGAAAGGATTGAAAATGATGAAGAATACCATGAGAAGATTGGAAATGATGAAGAATACCATGAGAAGATTGAAAATGATAAACAATATCATGAGTAGATTGAAAATGATGAAGAATATCATGAAAGGATTGAAAATAATGAAGAATATTATGAGAGGATTGAAAATGATGAAGAATATAAGGAGGTGATTTAAAATGATGAAGAATACCATGAGGGGATTGAAAATGCTGAAGAATATAATGAGCGGGTTGAAAATGCTGAAGAATATAATGAGAGGATAGAAAATGATGAAGAATATCATGAGGGGATTGAAAATGATGAAGAACATCATGAGAGGATTGAAAATGATGAAGAACATCATGAGAGGATGTAAAATGATTAAGAACATCATGAGAGGATTGAAAATGGTGAAGAATATCATGAGGGGGTTTAAAATAATGAAGAATACAATGAGAGCATTGAAAATGCTGAAGAATACCATGAGAGGATTTAATATGATGTAGAATATCTGAGATTTTGAAAATGCTGAATAATACCATGAGAGGATTGAAAATAATGAAGAACATCATGAGAAGATTGAAAATGATAAAGAATATTTTAGAGGATTGAAAATGATGAAGAATATCATGAGAGGATTGAAAATGCTGAAGAATATAATGAGGGGATTGAAAATGATGAAGAATACCATGAGGGGATTGAAAATGATGAAAAATACCATGTGGGGATTGAAAATGATGAAGAATACCATGTGGGGATTGAAAATGATGAAGAATACCATGAGGGGATTGAAAATGATGAAGAATACCATGAGGGGATTGAAAATGATGAAGAATACCATGAGGGGATTGAAAATGATGAAGAATACCACGAGGAGATTGAAAATGATGAAGAATATCACGAGAGGATTGAAAATGATGAAGAACATCACGAGAGGATTGAAAATGATGAAGAACATCATGAGAGGATTGAAAATGATGAAGAACATCATGAGAGAATTTAAAATGATTAAGAACATCATAAGAGGATTTAAAATGATGAAGAATATCATGAGAGGATTGAATATGATGTAGAATATTATGAGAGGATTGAATATGATGTAGAATACCATAAGGGGATTGAAAATGATGAAGAACATCACGAGAGGATTTAAAATTATGAAGAATATCATGAGAGGATTGAAAATGATGAAGAACATCATGAGAGTATTGAAAATGATGAACATCATGAGTATTGAAAATGATGAAGAATAGCATGAGATAATTGAAAATGATGAAGAACATCATGAGATGATTGAAAATGATGAAGAACATCATGAGAGCATTGAAAATGATGAAGAACATCATGAGAGGATTGAAAATGATGAAGAACATCATGAGATAATTGAAAATGATGAAGAACATCATGAGATAATTGAAAATGATGAAGAACATCATGAGAGGATTGAAAATGATGAAGAACATCATGAGGATTGAAAATGACGAAGAACACCATGAGAGGATTGAAAATGACGAAGAATACCATGAGAGGATTGAAAATGACGAAGAATACCATGAGAGGATTGAAAATGACGAAGAATACCATGAGAGGATTGAAAATGACGAAGAATACCATGAGAGGATTGAAAATGACGAAGAATACCATGAGAGGATTGAAAATGACGAAGAATACCATGAGAGGATTGAAAATGACGAAGAATACCATGAGAGGATTGAAAATGATGAAGAACACCATGAGAGGATTGAAAATGATGAAGAATATCATGAGGAGATTGAAAATGATGAAGAATATCTATGATACATTATACATGATACATATCTATGATACATAATACATATCCATGATACATGATATATATCCATGATACATGATACATATACATATCCACGATACATGATACATATCAGTGATACATGATACATATCAGTAATACATGATACATATCAGTAATACATGATACATATCCATTATACATATCCATGATACATATCCACGATACATATACATATCCATGATACATGATACATATCCATGATACATGATACATATCTATGATAGATATACATGATACATACCCATAATACATATACATATCCACGATACATGATACAGAACACATATATGATACATGATACATATCCATTATACATATACATACATCCATGATACATATACATATACACGATACATGATACAGAACACATATATATGATACATATCCATGATACATATTCATGATACATATCCATTAAACATATCCATGATACATATCCAGGATACATGATACATATCCATGATACATATACATTATACATATCCATGATACACATCCATGATATATCCATGATACATATCGATGACACATATACACGATACATGATGCATATCTATGATACATAACACATGTCTATGATACATGATACATACCTATTATACATAACACATATCTATGATACATGATACATATCCATGATACATATCCATGAATCATATTCATGATACATGAATCATATTCATGATACATGAATCATATTCATGATACATGAATCATATTCATGATACATGAATCATATTCATGATACATGAATCATATTCATGATACATGAATCATATTCATGATACATGAATCATATCCATGGTACATGAATCATATCCATGGTACATGAATCATATCCATGGTACATATCCATAATACATATCCATGATACATCTCCATGATACATATTCATATTTATAATACATATCCATGATACATGATACATATCAATATCCACGATATATATATACCTATACATGATACATACACATGATACATGATACATATACATGATACACGATATATATACATGGTACATATACATGATACATGATACATATCCATGATACATATCCATTTTTTCAACGTTAATCAGTAGTAATTTGGAAATTATCCAATGTATTTATGTAATAACTTTATAAAAATGCTGACTCACTAAACATGCTCCATAATCCCTTGCCGGATGTACCCGTCTTGCCCTAAATTGTGTCCGGTTGTATCAGGTCATCCCAAAACTTCTGTCCGGATGCATCAATAACAACATAGGAAGGCTACGTTAGGTGTCTCAATCACATCCGCACCTGACAACCGGTAAGAGTTATTTCAGTAGTTCTCAGGAGGCCTACTTGATTTTCAAAGTAATGTAGGTGCTTCTGAAGTATAACGGTCCCTAGAAATATTGGGGCTTCTAAGGTATGACGGTCCCACAGGAATGTTGCTTCTAAAGTATAATGGTCCCCAGGAATGTTGATGCTTCTAAAGTATAACGGTCCACAGGAATATTGGTGCTTCTAAAGTATAACAGTCCCTAGAAATATAGGTGCTTCTAAAGTATAACAGTCCCTAGAAATATAGGTGCTTCTAAAGTATGACGGCCCCCCCCCAGGAATGTTGGTGCTTCTAAAGAATAACGGTCCCTAGAAATATAGGTGCTTCTCCAGTATAGGGACCAGGGGTGCTTCTACAGTATAGGACCCAGCACCAGGGGTGTTCTACAAGTTAGGACCTGGAGGCTTCTGCAGAATAGGGACAATGGGTGCTTCTCCAGTATAGGGACTAGGGGTGCTTCTCCAGTATAGGGACCACGGGTGTTTCTACAATATAGGACGCGGAGGTTTCTGCAGTATGGTTCTTTGATATGACCGAGGCACCTCGGAATTTTTTTTTTTCTTTCTTTAACTGAAAATATTTATGTATGGGGAAGGGTAAAAAAAAATGTTCTTTCGAGGGGGGGGGAAACTTCTTTTTTTTTCATCAAAAATATTTATATGTAGGTGGGTGGATGAAAAAAAAAATTGGGGGGGGGGGTTTAAATTTTTTTTTCATTTAAATTAAAAATATTTCTAAGTATGTGGGAGGATGAAAAAAAATTTTCTTGGGTGGTGCAAAAAAAATATAGTAGGCGCACCAGGGCGGCGATAGGTATATACATAGTATGTGCACTGGGGTGGCAATAGGTACGTATATAGTAGTGCATAGGGGTGGCGATAGGTACGTATTTAGCATTCGCATCGGGGTGGCGATAGGTACGTATTTAGCATTCGCACCGGGGCGGCGATATGTACATATTTAGTATTCGCACTGAGGCAGCGATATGTACATATGTAGTATGCACACTGGGTCGTTGATAGGTACGTATATAGCATGTGCACATGATCGGCAATAAGTATGTATACAGCATGTGCACCGGCCGGTGATAGGTATGTATTTAGAATGCGCTACGGGGCGGCGATCGGTACGTATATAGCACGCACAGTGGGGCGGGGATAGGTACGTATGTAGCACGCGCAACGGGGCGGCGATAGGTATTCAGCATTCGCACCAAGTCGACGATAGGTATGTATTTAGCATTCGCACCGGGGCGGCGATAGGTACTTATTTAGCATTCGCACCAGAGCGGCGATAGGTACTTATTTAGCATTCGCACCAGGGCGGCGATAGGTATGTATATAGCATGTGCACATGGGTGGCAAAAAGTATGTATATAGCATGTGCACCGGGCCGGTGATAGGTATGTATTTAGCATGCGCTCCAGGGCGGCGATCGGTACGTATACAGCACGCGCAACGGGGTGGCGATAGGTACATATATATAACGAAAGGCGAAAGGTATACATTTAGGATTCGCACCGGGGCAGCGATAGGTACATATTTAGCATTCGCACCAGGGCGGCAATATGTACATATTTAGTATTTGCATTGGGGCAGTGATAGGTACTTATGCAGTATGCACACCAGGGCGGCAATAGCTACATATTTAGCATTCGCACCAAGGTGGCGATAAGTACGTATTTAGCATTTGCACCAGGGCGGGGATAGGTACGTATTTAGCATTCGCACCGGGGCGGCGATAGGTACTTATATAGTATCTGCACTGGGGTTGCGAAAGGTATGTATATATTATGTGCACTGGGGCGGCGATAGGTACGTATATTGTATGCGCACCGGGGTGGCAATAGATACGTATATAGTATGAACACCGGGGCGGAGATAAGTACCTATATAGAAGGCGCAGACAGAGGTGGTACTTTTTATAGAAATAAGTCATACTATTGCCCTGGGAAACGTAGGATGAAATGGTGGGGAAGAAACAGCTTTCGCAAAAGGCAAAATTAAAAAGTAGCAGTGAAATGGGGCGACCAGGGAAGAGAAAAGTAGAAAGATAAAGAGACGGCTATAGAGAGAGGGAGAGAAATAGAAGTTTGAATATAAAGATGTTACACACGCGATTTTTCTTCAATTATATGTTTTTATGACTCTGAGCAACGCCGGGTAGCCCCGCTAGTTAATATATAATGATCAAACAATACGGTAATAATATAACCTAATTATTGTTTGGTCATTAAATTATTAATTAAACCAAATTATTATAAAACTAGAACTAATTTGGTTACGATAATGTTTCAATGGAAGCGATATTATTAAAGCTGAAAAGTTCTAGACAACCAAATAAATTGGGGATCTTTTACGACGCTCAGCAGAGTAAAAACGCTAAAAAAAACAAATTTACAACAAATAAAAGTAACTGTAAGCTGTAAAAGTTAGTTTCAAACTTGCATGTGCTATTTGTTTGTATTTTAAACCCGTTTGAAGTGCTATTTATTAGAAATTTAAGTTCTACACACGGTCAGCGAAGAAAACAAAATGGCCGATTTACGTGATAATATCGAGGGACTCGCGGCCATTTTTCTTTGAGAAAGTAGATGTTTTAAAAAACAAGAAATTTTTTTTTAACATCTAATAAAAAGCCATTTATACTACGTAAAAATACAAACAAATTACATAGGTAAGTAGAAAAATGTCTATTCTAGACATAAGTCAACTTTACTTGTTGCAAATTTATGTTTTTAAACTCTTTCTCGTTCTTTTTTTGGACCCCGTTCGCGCCTCTGCTGAGCGTCGTAACATATACCCAATAAATTTATTATTGTATATGTAAAAAAAAAATTTTAAGTTTATTAACAATGTCAATTTGATCCGGTTCGTGTTTCCCCGGTTTGATTTTTTTTTTTTTTTTTTTTTTTTTTTTTTTAAATAGCCACTTAAAAAATATGAATATGAAAATTTAGTGAATGTTACGTCCACTATAAACAATAAAAAGCCGTTTTTAGAGCGAAAAAGTGTCTTCATTCGCCGCAATTCACTTGGCACTTGCTAATTAATTATATCAAAGATTTAAATGTATCCATCTGTTTGTCGACGATCAATTATTAATTTACTTATAGTTTTTATAATCGCCTTCTGACGATCAAATCTTACAAATAATGAACATCACATACTTATTCTATGTTTTAGTAAAAAAAATGTTGTTCTTTTCTAGAATAGTGACTCTCCCGATAAATAATGTCCAAACAAAACAGATGGAATGATAGGTCGTTTTGTAAAATATTCAAGTTAAGCGACATTTTACCAATTTGTGGCAGCACTTTTTATCGCCGCCACTTACAACTACTTACCGCCAGACGGTATTTATTGTTGTTTTGTTATCACCACAAGATATTTTACAAAACGAATTTTGGTGCAATTTTACTTATAGGCCAATCAAGTTAATTGTTTTCATGTAAAAGCATTATTTTGTACTTACTCAGTCATATTTTATCTCTCACGCCCCGAAAAAGAATTTTAAAATATCAAGCAGAACTTTAATTAGAACGATTTTTACATTTCCATAAGGGTTATATGAACTGGCGAGTGTGCGATTTTCGGAGTGGCCGGTTAGTGGCCGGTTAGCTAACTAAGGGCAGATAAGTGTCCCCTTGTCTATTCTACCGACCGCTCACAGCCCAAAATGTCGGCTCGGGCAGAAATACAGGTTGAACATCGAAATGAAAAAATCGTTCTAATTAAAGTTCTGCTTGATATTTTAAAATTCTTTTTCGGGGCGTGAGAGATAAAATATGACTGAGTAAGTACAAAATAATGCTTTTACATGAAAACAATTAACTTGATTGGCCTATAAGTAAAATTGCACCCGAATTTTTATTCCATCCGTTTTGTTTACAAAATGCTAAACTATACAAAATCAAAATAAATAATGAAAAAAGAATTTGTAAACATTGATAATCAAATAAATATTTTTTTTTAAAGGGAATTATTTTACCTAAAAGAAAAGGCTACGGAAAAAAGATCATTTATAAAAAAACAAAAAAAAAACAGGCACATGTTCGTCTTTAACCACTGTCCATTTTTCACAACTTTTTACTGACCATTTTTCTTTTCTTTTCTTTTTTCGGTGTACACTTATCTATCAGGCTGCTAGAGAATTCCGGCGTTTTTGGAATTTTTTTTCAAATATTTTACATTTTAGGAGGGGGGGATCAGTTTCCAATGTTAATTCAACGTAGACTGATCCCCCTCTTTTTGACATCTCAATTTTTTTTAAAATCTTTTTCGGTGTACGATTACCTGTCATGTCAATAGAGAATTCCGGGGGTTTTGGAAATAAAATTTTAAAAATTGTGATTTTAAGACGGGGGATCAGTTTTCAATGTAAATTCAACGTGGACTGATCCCTCTTTTTAACCATCTCAAATTTTAAAAATTATTCTTCTGCTTACAATTACCTATCTTGTCGCGAGAGAATTCCGGCGTTTTTGGAAAGAAATTTCAAAAAAATGAGATTTTAAGATGTAAAAAGTTGTGAAAAACGAACTATGGTAAAAGACGAACAAGACTGATCCCCCGTCTTAAAATCTCAATTTTTTAAAATTTCTTTCCAAAAACGCCGGAATTCTCTCGTGACATGATAGGTTACAATTACCTATCATGTCAGAAGAATAATTTTTAAAATTTGAGATGGTTAAAAAGAGGGGGATCAGTCCACGTTGAATTTACATTGAAAACTGATCCCCCGTCTTAAAATCACAATCTTTTAAAATTTCTTTCCAAAACCCCCGGAATTCTCTATTGACATGACAGGTAATCGTACACCGAAAAAGATTTTTTTTTAAATTGAGATGGTCAAAAAGAGGGGGATCAGTCTACGTTGAATTAACATTGGAAACTGATCCCCCCTCCTAAAATGTAAAATATTTGAAAAAAAATTCCAAAAACGCCGGAATTCTCTAGCAGCCTGATAGATAAATGTACACCGAAAAAAGAAAAGAAAAATGGTCAGTAAAAATTTGTGAAAAACGGACAGTGGTTAAAGACGAACATGTGCCAAAAAACAAATAAACTTATACAGGTAGGTAGAAGAGTAATTTATCTTGCCTTTGGTAACATTTATTTGTTTCCTTTTTTTTTTAAATATAACTTTAATTTCACTTATTTAAATCGAGAGCAGACTTAGTAATGATGGGAAAATCCATAAACGTTAATCCTATTTTAAAAAGTAACAAAATAAAAATAAACCGAAAAGAAACATTCTTTTCAGGGGGGGGGGGACAAAATGACAATTTGGTTTGGTTTGGTTTGGTAGTTTTGTTTTACGGCATATCAACCCTTTTTGGGTTATTTAATGCCGAATCTGGTCATTATAGTAAAAGATTTATGCTTCAAGTTCTAAAAATAAAATAAAAAAGGGGAGGGAGAAAGGGAGAGGGGCTGTTGTTTTTGTTTTTGGTTTTGTAGAACATAATTAAGTTTTACAAAAAAACAAAAAAAAAACAAAAAACGTCAATGTAGGTGAATTTCGTCTCAGGGAGCCACAGGGCAGCCTGATCTGGTATCACCAGGACAATTTGGTGTTTAATTTTTATAATCAAGACGATTCTCTGTGTTTAAATGATTGCGATTGATTGGTTCATTTAAGTCACGTGAGACAAATCCTAGCGGATAGTGGCGGATATAAAGTTATTGATAATTGTAAAATATATATATATATATATATATATATATATATATATATATATATATATATATATAAATTCATTTATTTTTACGTTTATGGGCTTTTGTCCGCACATCAAAATAATCACCCATTTCCTTATCAGAGAGAATTTTTTGATCACATAGCGTAATACAGAATGAATGGCGATTTGAAAAAATGGTTACTCGTTCTTCCCTACGCTATGTGGTCAAGAACTGTGTGCTCATTTTACGTTAAATTTATATAGTAAAATTAACCCCACTCTAAAATCCAATTTATATATATATATATGTCACTCCAGAAAAATATTAGACTGAGTCAGCGTGCCGCTATTCCGAATTCACAATAGCAAGCCCCAATCAATACTGTCTCTCCAGTCATAATTTTTAATAAGTCAAAATATTTTTAATGTAAAACTTTATAATTAAAACTTGCTGAAAGGGAAAGTTTTGTATTTTTATTTTAAATAATTTCTTTTAGAAAAATCAACTAAGTGTTTTGTTTTGTTTTTTCGAAACATTGAAATATGAATTTTTCTACCAATCATAGTGCTGTCGGATCGCAGATATTGAAAAAAAATCCATTTTTATTTTATATTAAATTTTCATTAAAATAAATTTACCACCAAGTTTTAATTATAAAGTTTTACATAAAAAAGCTTACTGTTATGAATTCGGAATAGCGGCACGCTGACTCAGAGTCGAACATTTTTTTTAGTGCCATATATATATATATATATATATATATGTACAATTTTCTCAGTTATTTTCAGAATTTTGACGTATTATGGGAAAAAAAAAATTTTTTAATTGATTCTCATTTTTATTTTCTGTTGACAGTGTGGAGCAAAAGCTAAAATTTTACCGAAAACAAAAAAACAAACTATGCGACCTCTATTCCGAAACTCCAGTGAAATGAAACGTTTAAATTCTAACCCAAAAATAATTGTCTTATTTTTCTTTTAAAAATAACTGCCTTTTTTGGTAAAATTGTCGATTCCCAACCAAAATGGCGGACAATAAATAGTCTGCAGTTTTCCAACCTCACCAATGAGTCAGTAAACCAAAAGAAATTGTTTTGGACGAATTTTAAATTTACCTTAAATTATTTAAAAGGAAATACAGTTGAGAAATTAGTCCAAAACAATTTATTTGGGTTTACTTACTCATCTGTGAGGTCGGAAAAAAATTAGAAAACTGCAGACGATTTATTGTCCGCCATTTTGGTTGGGAATCGACAATTTTACCGCCTTGTTTTCTAATTTAATAATAAAAAAAAAATATTTTAAAGATGAAACTAAAAGAAAATATTCTCTTTTTATCGATTCATCACACGTGGCTTTCACAAGGACGTTCGTTCGAGATTGATGGTGGGGAGAGATGAGGGGGAAAGTGTTGTTTTTTTTTAAATAGTTCGTTGTTTATAAATTTATTTTTGTTGTGGTTAAATCATAGATTTTCTCACTTATTTTGCCAAAATGTTGGATGAAATCGATTCTTGGTCTTAAATTTTCTTGAATATAAAACTGAGAATCTAACTTAATGTTATCGCTGGCGGCCATTATTTTTTCTTGCACCAAAAAACGGTTTTAAGATTTTATCCTTTTAAAAAAATGTTAACGGACTTGAACAGTAAAAAGCTGAGGGATTAAAAATACGAGTCGATAATTTAAGAATAACAAATTGTTATAAAAAAAATGGTCGCGGAAGATAAGAATTTGATATAAAGTTCAATTAGAATTTTCGGTTATCTTGAACATTTCAGCTTTAAGATGGCACCCATTGAAACAACATTATGTAACCAAATTATTTCTAGCTTTATAACAATTTAGTTCAATTAATTATTCAATGACCAAACAATACCGTAATAATATAAACTAATTATTACGGTATCGTTTGGTTATTAAATTATTAATGGAAACAAATTGTTAAAAAACTAGAAATAATTTGGTTACATAATGTTGTTTCAATGGGAGCTATCTTAAAGCTGATAAGTTCAAGATAACCGAATTTTCTTTAAAGACAAAAAATGTCATTTCAGACAAAAAATCGATTTTATCAAACATTAAAGCGAGAAAATACTACGGTCCCTGAAAGGATCTCAATTATAAGGACTCCAACCTATCCTTAGGTTTAACTACTTTACTAGAGAAAAGAAGGAGGGTTATTTAATTGAGATCTTAAAAATAATAAATGGGATTTCTAAATATGGAAAAAACTTTTATATTTTTATTCGTACTGAAAGTTTATTGGCAAGAAAGATTTCGAAAACTAAATCAGCCACAAAATTATGTTTGGTGCTTCTGCTGTTTCATCATGACATTAAAATATTTTAAGAAATGTATAAACTTGGTTATCTACTTACGTGTTAGCTGAAAATAAGATTGTACAGAAAAGAATTACGCAAATTCATTCAGTAAATTATAAGAAAAAGAAGAAAAACGATCTTACGTATCAGTAGACATGTCAGCTTACGTATTAGGCAAGGGAGATAACTTTCGGACAAAGTCAAAATATAAGAAAAATGGTAACATGTAGATAAAATCGTGTTTTTTTTAGATTAAATAAATACTGGATGAATTTGCGTAATTTTTGGTGTACAGTCTTCTTTTCAGCTACCATGTAAGTACATAACAAGTTTATACATTTGTTTTTAGCTATTTTTTTAAGTGAGGCCTAACATGTCATTGTGAAACAGCAGAAGCACCGAATTTTTTTATAATATCTGTATTATTAAAACTATCAGACAAAATATGTGTGTGTTTCTCGCCTACATGTAACTTTGATAAGTACATATTGAATTTAAAAAAAAAAATTTTTTTATCATTTTTCTCTAAGCTGTCCACCCAGCAATACGTCTACACTCGGGCATTTTTTTCTTTAGTGAAGAAGGAATAAAGAAATAACAAAAACATTCAAGTGGAGGATACATTTTCATGATTGAAATCCGTTGTGTACGTTTTTAACGTCCCAAATTCTCTTTTCCAAAGATGTCATTCTTATACGATTATTAGTTTTACAATTGCAATTTAAGATGTAATAAAATAAAAAATATTAATGAAGATTTAATTTAATATAGATTTTTTTTAAACTTAGTATTTGGTTTTGCTAACTTTAATATTAGAAGAAAGAAAGTACTCTTACTTAAGTCACACATACAGGAAAGGACAATAGATGGAAATTCAAAACTTGGTATATATATATATATATATATATATATATATATATATATATATATATTACCAAAAAAAAAATGAATCGATATCAAATTCGTGTGAATATTTTTTTAGTTTGTTACTACATCTTAAATCGCAATGTAATTTTAAAACTACAAATCGAATAATCGTATAAGAATGACGTCTTTGGGAAAGAGAATTTTGGACGCTGAAAACGTAGACAAAAATTAATCTATAGTAATAAGAAAACATTTTTAAATCTCTAACAGATTTTAGACGAAGGTGCCGCTGGTATATAACTTAACCAAATAAATATTTGTTTTTCTAAAAAACAAAAAATGTTTATAAAGTAAAATGAAATTAATCTGAAATTACTAAAATTTAGTAAAACTTTGTTCAAATGGTAAGTTCTTTTTGTTTAATGAATGAAAAAAATAGATGGGATCGCAATATGGTCTTTTTTAAAGCAAATGTATACTTTTTCTTTCTATTTTTTCTGTACTTCTACAGAATTTGAACCGAACTGTTTTCTTAACAACCTAAGTTAGTTTAGTTAGGTTCAGATTCTGTAGAAGCATCGTTTTTTAACTTTATATTAATACAATTGTGACAACTTTTTGTGTTTATCGCCACTACGTGACCTATTAATCGATTATTTATTGAAATTAAAAATGAAATAGACCTTACGTAAAGTACTCAAACGAACTTTATACAATACTTTTTAATAATTTCATTACGAAATTAAATCCACCAGAATGCATTTTCTTGGTGTTTAGTAATAGTTAAAAATTGCATTAAAAAAAATAATTCAGTAACAAAAGAACCGGCATGATTGATTTAAAAAGAATCGAAAGTATTTATACGATTTTAAGACGTCCGATTAATTTCATTGCAAAACGTGCGTGACTTTTAATATATTTTGAGTTATTTTTCTCTAAACACTCCACCTGGACAAGGCCAGGTAAAGACAGCTCGCAAGAGGGAATAAAAATGAACTAAAACCGAAGACCATCTGTCTATATTGTCGTAGTGTGTACGTACAGTTTTTTGTTTTTTTAGAAACACAAAGCTAAAACCATCAATTTAAGTCAAAGTGGATACATTTCATGGTTGAGGTCTTCTTGACACGTTTAAACATAAAACAGCTGCTGGATTTGTTTTTATATCACGAAAGAAAAGTTTAAAATGTCTTGCTCTTATAAAGACCGAAAAAAGTCATTGCCATATTTTAAGGTTATTGGTTGTTCTTTCATTGAATATCGAATTGCTTTAAATAATTTGATATTCAATGAAAGAAGAGTTAGTTTAAAAGAGAGAACACGTTTAAACTCACTCAGACATATTATAACGAAAGAACAAGACTGTCACTTTAACCTTAAGTGACAAAGATCTAACTTGACATTGGTTCGATTGTACTATAGTGACCGTTGGAATATCTCGCATATTTCAAGTAGTATTCGCACAAACGTTGGATAAAAATAAAATCGATTTACTGAAATAAAATGCTAATTAAGATTTTAACGTAGATAAAATTGAATTCTTTATGCAAAACTTTTACTCTTCGCAACCATTTTCTTTGTGATAATTTGATATTCTTAAATGATCGACAAGCATGTTTTAACCGATTTACTTTGGCTTTTAAAATCCGTTCAACCTTATTGGAACAGAATTTGAACAGAACCGTTAAAATCCTAACATAAGTTTTAGGTTTACTTAGGCAAAAGTCGATTTCGTTCGGTTCAAACTCTGTAGAAGCACTATTTTTTTCTGTGAAAAGAATGTTCAGCGTTTTTTATGTCAAAAAAGTTTCATTGTGTGCATAGTACTATAATACAAAAAACAGTGGCCGCCTACGATTAAAAAGTTGAATTAAACTTTAATTCTAGCTGTTAATCGCTTGCGGTCAGAAGTTTTCGAAACATTTTAAAAAGTAAGGTTTCAGAAGTTTTTAGATAAAGATTGACAACTTGTATTATTCGGACCACTATTCGCATCTTTGTTTCGTTTTTTTTTTAATGGAAATCGCTCCAGACAAGGTATGAAACCACTTGATGTAAGGAGCTAAAAAAATACTACTTCAAGGTGAAAAACTAGCCAAAGATTAGTGTTAGATGGATAGATTCCGACCCATAAGACAGCAATTCTTTCCCCTTTGTCATAAACATCGCTCATGGAATGTGAATACTAAAGGACAAAAGAAGGAAAGCGAGAGTTGCGAGGTTGCCGAAAGTAAACCCAAAGCCCACTTCCTTTTGCTACATTCACGTTTTGATAAATGTAATCTCAGACACCTTCTTCAGGTGTACCTTTTCGAACTTCGAAACCTTCTAGTCCCTAGTCGAGGGGAGAGTTAAACACATGGTCGGTTTTTTAATATGAGGAAAAATAAGCTCTCCAAAAAGGAGCATTCTGGATTGGAACAAAATTCAAATTGCCTCAGTATAGAAGGATTTTTCCTTCACTGACAAGAAAAGATGAAGTGTAGCAGAACACAGAAACTACACTTTGTTCATAGCCAAACTCGAAACATGATATTAAGACTAGAACTATGCTCATTTAGGTTATTATATTCACAACGTTTCGTCCGATGTAACCTCCAACCTTTTCCAGGTGCATCTTTGGAAGCCTTCTCGTCGAACTTGGATTTTTTATTTCTTATCCAGAAATAAAATTAACTGATGGTTTTTAACTTTTACGTAATCATCAACCACGGTTATCTGAAACGTGGGCGAAAGCGAAATGGACAAGATATTCAAACGGTCCCTATAATACAACTGAACCGCTATTGCCCATGCAATTTTTTTCACAAAATAAAATATTTCGATATTTTATTTTTTTTTAGACAAAACTTTCTCCAATGAGACAAAACTCCCCCCATGTTAAAAATAAAATCGAAAACTCCCGCCATATGACTCCTCCTTCAAGGTGCAATCATCTACTTTCACTACTCCTCCACTGGAAAATCCATTGTGTAAATATAGTAGATATCGTGACTTCGTTCAAAGCTTAAAACTCCGATTCCATTCGATTCGATTTTTCGTCAGTGATATGCAAAAGACCTTCATGCCACCGGTAGTAGGAAATTACATCTTACTTGAAATCTTCAGTCTTTGTGAATAAATCGCGAACAAAATTCTCCATAAGACGATGTTCTTCTTTCTCCATATTTACATGTATTAAACTCGTCTACCTTTCAGACAGGAGAGTTCCACTCGACTAAGGAGAGTTCACTCTAATTGCTTTAAAAAAAAAACACATTCTCGTGATAAAAACAATGTAGAGTCAGTCCCCTGAGTCGAAAAAGGCCATCGTATCCATTGTATTATCGACCTTCGCACTCTCTCTTCGCATTGTTCCCTGATTCGGGTATAAAAAGAAGAAAGGAACGAAAATACGATTTTTCTTTAAGATCTACAGTCGGCACCAGAAGTTTTCTGTTCGGAAGAAAGTAGCCCGGGAATACGCAACTATAATTTCGTTTAACTCTAGGAGACAAGTTTTTTTGTGTGTTTTTTTTTTTTTTTTGCTTTTTATCTAAATAATAATTTTCTAACAATATATCTTCAATAACAAAACATGATGACTATTTGATAAAATGTGATCATGTTGATTTTTAACATTTTTGAAAGATAATAACGTACCATAACTTTGTTGTTTAAAAACTTATCCTAAAAAGAACAAAATATAAACCACACATCCCCAAACACACCAAAACAATGTTTACTTTGATAAAGCTGATTTTTTTTTAAGCAATCTTTCATACTTTAAATTAGAAAAAATGTTAATCTGTGGGATTGTAAAATAATGCTTGTTGTTGTATAAATATACCCCCGCTCCCGAAAATGATACTTAGATTTGCATACGTGCGCAATATAGTAATATCGTCAAATCTGACGGAAAGTTATTTTTTTAACTGATAACAGTTCGGTTAAAATCTTTTATTTTTGTGCCTTTGACATTTTTTTTCTTTCTGGAAGTTTATTTTTATCGATGTCTTTACGTTTTCTTTCTCATGAAATATATAATGATGTCGAACCCAAGGTTTTATCACGAATGCATAACTGAATATGTCCAAACAGAAGGGCATGTCATGCAGCTTCAAATTCACCCAATTAACTCTTTTTCCACAAACCAAACTTGTCGATCCGAGTTCTGGTTCAAGGACCGTCACCTTCAAGAAGTGACACAGCTTATCAAGATTCCGCTTTTTAAGCGATCCAAGGCCTTCAGTTCAACTACTAACGACAAACCCCAAAAAGACGACCCCCTTTACAATATCCTTTCCGGTAACACAATTCGGCTTGTCTACACTTTTAAGAAAAGCCCTGCTCGACAATATTTCCTCGTCATGGACAAACGTGAAAACGACGTTGACGGCCAGTTTCACAACTTCAATTTTAAAAACGAGAAAATGGTGATCTTCGTGTGCCAAATAGAAAAGGGGGTCGAGAACTTATTGAAAGTGGTGAACGATACCAAAGGACTGACGTCATCTTCCCAGCCACAGACTGTCAGCATCAGCAGTTATTTCAGTCAGTTGCCGTTCAGTGCGGACAACTCTCATCAAAGTAATTCGGTAGACACTTCGGGCAAAAATAAAGAGGCTTCGGACGTTCTCAATGAGGACGATTCAAAGAAAGAGAGACTGAAGTCTATCGTCAGCCGGGTGAAACGCCTTAGACAGAAGAAATCCAGCAAGTACCAAAGACGTGTAAAAATAAACGATAGCGAAAAACTATCTAACGACAACGTTGAAAGTTCTTCTTCCGAGGCCGATAATGGGCAAGTTGAACTTTCTCCCCAGAAACACTCGGATATACTGAAGGAAAGTAATCATGCCTTAAATTCACCCAATGATAATTGGATTGAAGATTTATCCTTCAATGGGGCTTCCCTTTCTGACTCCATATTGGACAGGTTTAAATTGGATAATAATAGTGACGGTTCAACTTCTTCAGATGAAAATCTGCCCTATTATGGAATATCAGATAAGTGTAGTCCATCCAGTGCTACTGGCAGTGCAAATCAGACTTTCAATGCTGACAGTGTAAGTAGTGTTTCAACCAACTTTCAACCAAAGTCAGGTTCCTTATTAGCATCTCCGCAAGGTAGTCCAAGTAAATTCGGTACTTCCGCTCATAGCTATCCAGACGGAGTAAGTCCTAGTCAAAGTGGCGATAGCAAAGGTGGCAAAACCAAATCAAGATTAAAAAGGACCTCGAAAACATCAAGAGTAAATGAGCTGAAAGACGCAAGTGCAAAACTTAAGATCTTCGAAGATGGCGCCTCCAGTTCCAGAATTGGCATGAGCGTTCACGATCTCGCGCCCAAAATGATTATGCGGATCATAAGAGAAAGCGAAGACTATCTGCGTAAGATCTTCGAAGGTAAGACGGCAAGTTGGCGGCACAAGATGTACAAGACAGGTGGTCCGGACAGGCGACGCTTGAATTTCCATTGCCAGTTCGGCCATCTTTCTCCGAAACAGCTCGAGAGCATCATGGAGGGACTCTTTAATATTTTCTGCAAGAAACACCTGAAATATGAAGATTATGTTTCCAAAGTAATGTTAGCAGAAGCCATTATTAAAATTCACATGGACATTTACCAAATTTCTCACAAAGAAGCTGAGAACATGTTAGAGTAAATTGTCATTTTTTGTTGTTTTTTTGTAAATCTTGGTTATCACCACGATTTTAATATAATTTTCCAGCTTTTTCACAAAAACAGAATCCGTGACTTTCTGGTTCCATTTTTGTGTTGACAATTATTGCAAGTTTGAGTAAAAAGAAGTAAAAAAAAAAATTAAAGATTTTCATAATATAACTTTCGACACATGTTTAAGTACTTCAAATGTTTCCAGTTGCAATTTACGGAACAGACCAGAAATGGCCATGTTGTCGCTGAATAGTCAATTAGTACCAACATTAAATGAAATAATTTTTTCCCTGACTTAAAGTTAGGGTAAATTAACCCCACCCACCGCCATGTTAAGAATGTGTTTAATAATTTTCTTCAGTTCAGTAAGTGTATCAACTTTATTTATTATTTATTTTTTTTTTTTAGGAAGTTTTTCAACTTTTAATTTGGGGAGGGCTAAAAAAATATTTTTGGCCTAACCTTTTTGCCTTTTTACATTTTTTTTGCAGCTTTCAAATCATAAACTCCTTTGAGCATTTCCAGTTAGTTCCATGAATCGCAATCGGAAACATTCTGGTCGATATGGGTCCCAAGTTAAGTATTGTACAGCAGTCAAAATGTCTGCTATACGATCTTTACATAAGGCGAAGCCATATTTTAGGGTTTCAACTCCCAATGTCAGCATTCACAACCACCATTTCGGACTTGGAGTTAAGGAAGGTCATATAAATAAATGATATTTTTATAATGTATTTTTGTAAAAATGGTTACATGATAACGGTAACACATATCTGTATTTGTGAGAAAGTTGGAAAATTGAATTAAAACTTGCTGACAAAAATTATCTAATTAAACAGTTTTTTTTTTAATCTGTTATTTGTTGCTGGCTATGTTGATTTACAAAAATTAAACAACTATAAAAGATACGAAGATAGTGTTTAAGCTGTTTTTGATTTGTTTTTAGTTTTAAATTATACACAGGTGTATCTAAAAAAAAAATTAAAAACTTGTAGAATTGTTTGATATTTCTTGTTGTGTTTGTCAGATAAGGTGTTATTGTTTACTTGTTTCAGACTGTTATCTTAATCACGTTGTGGGGGTTTGATTGGCCTAATGGATACCGTTGCCAACTATGGAATCTGTTATGTCAAGTTCAAATCCTATCTGATCTATTGTGGTTATTTATGCACTAATACTGTTGGTAAAGGTATGATTGGTTTGGTTTAATTGTTTTACAGCATATCAACCCTTTTCGGGTTATTTAATGCCAAATCCGGTCATTTTGCTTCAAGTTCTTCATATGTTCTAGTCTCTGTTCATGATGTTTGGTTGAGTGAAATGGGGGGGGTTAGATTTTGCAGAACATGATTGAGTTTTATAAAGAAAAAAAACCCAATAAAACATCAATGTTTGGTTCATTTTGAGTCAGGAAGTCAATAATTTCAGACAGCCTGATCTCTTAGCGCCAGTAGGTTCTATTTGACCCATAGATAGGGGCCATTACAGGTACTAACACTCCGAGCCAGAGTGGATCTGGGAGCAATGGAAACTAAGGGGCAACTCCACATTCCCCACAGCTCCCAATTGGGGGCTTCACCACTGGATGTCTTTTAAGGTCATACCCAGGACCGGTAAAGGTATGAATCTGCAGCCACTTTCCATGACAAATAGAAAATAGCAACTTGTCTTCAATTAGACATAATCATGTTGACACACCGGTTCTCATTAAATCATCAAAGTTAGGCAATCAGTACCAAATAAGTGACCGGTGCCTGGAACATTGGCCAATTTTTAGCAAAGTAGGAAAATTCGACAATTATGGAATAAATATTGATTGAAAATATATTTTACAACCGTTTTTGGGGTGGATATAGTTGTAAACAGGAGTTAAACCTTCCCCACACACCAAAAAATGTTTTAAATAAATATTTTGGAATATTTACTGTTTTAAAGCAAAATAAAAAAAGTAGTGAATTGAAGTACTATTACTAGATTAAATCCATCATAATGCATTTCGGTTTCTTCGTAAACAATTCAGCCATTTTAATATTTTGTTAACAGGTGAAAAAAAATCAATTACTTTGTGACTGTTTGAAATTTGAAAGAAAATTGGAAGTCTTTAAATTGTCGAATAAAAAGTCATTTAAATTGGATTTAAAATTCTTAGAAAATCATCATGTACTAAAAAATTGAAATTTTATATTTAATCTCGTAATAGGATTTTAATTTACAACTTTTTTTATTAATATAATAATTGGAAAAGATGATACAAAAACCGTGTCCTTAGAACGAACATTTAGAAAAACCGATTTTATTTGCTTTAAAACAACAGTAAATATTCTAAAATATTTATTTTTAAATATTATGGGGGGGGGGGGGTCAGCCCCTATTTACAACTATATCTCCCGCAAGAACGGTTCTAAAATTTCTTTTCAATCGATATTTATTCAATAATTGCTGAATTTTCTTACTTTGCCAAAACTGCCCAATTTTCCATTGCAGAATTTTCCTAATCTGGATGACCATATATATTTCGGTAAACGTTGACATCTACCTATAAAAACTGCAAAACCTACTGTCGTCATCTCTCCTGACTGGGATATATACATGCGAATGGGGACCGCTTGTGAATTTAATATTCCCTAAAAACTCCCTCTTTTGGGGGAAGCCAGTTCAACCTGTCTAGGTTGAATGATGCTTTGATCTGATACAATAAGATTTAATTACCCACAAATCAGTATTTATATGAATAAAAAGTTCAATTGTAGAATAGAGACTGTTAAAAAATCTCACCAGTTTCGATTGGTTTTCACACAGATTTTCGATAAAATTAATTGTTCATCTTAAATTTAATTTTTAGCGCTGAAATAACATTGTAATTTATAATATATTGGAATATCTATTACTAATAGAGATTTTGTATATGTCTGTCTGAAGCCCAAACTATTATATTACTACCTTTCAATGCTCAATTGGGGGAGGGGGTAGTGCAATATCTGTTCTGTTATCATGATACCATCCTTTGTAAAATTGTCATTTCTCAACCAAAATGGCGGACAATAAATCGTCTACAGTTCTCTGATTTTTTCTGACCTCACAAATGAGTAAGTAAACTCAAATAAATTGTTTTGGACAAATTTCCCAACTGTATTTCCTTTAAAATAATTTCAGGTAAATTTTAAATTAGTCCAAAACAATTTCTTTGGGTTTACTGACTCATTTGTGAGGTTGGAAAACAACTGCAGACTATTTATTGTCCGACATTTTGGTTGGGAAATGAAAACTTTACCAATATATTTGATAGTTCATATAAAGTTTTTAACATTAAATAAAAATTTGAATCGCTGACAGCCATTTGTTGGTGCTTATTTACATTAGGACCTACGCAAACTTTGACCTCATCGTTAGGGTCAGGATAGGGGTTAGGGTCATGGTCAAAGTTAGCGTGGGTCCTAATCTAACAAAGTACTTTTTTTTCTTTTTTTTTCTAATTATTATTAAATTAAAATTATTCAGACTACTATTCTCATCTTAATCATTATATTCACAACGTTTCAGCTTATGTAACTGCTTACTTTCTTCAAGTGCATCTTTTCGCACTTGTATGGAATTTCGAACTGCATCCTTTATTTAATCCACTGAATTAGATTGTTCTTATTCTATCAGCTATGGAAAAGTGAAAGTGTTAATTTTTATGTTATTCTTAGTTATTATCAGCTGTAGTAAGGACTGAACCTTCAACCTTGAAACGTGAATATCAAGATGAGAATAGACGTCTGACTGAATAATCCAAATTATCTATCCTCTTAACCATTTTTATTTTTACTTTTAATTCGTTAAGCCTCTTCCCAAGAAATCTTGTATTTTGTTACAAAATGGACTGGTAGCATGATAACTTATGGTTTGTCCAGCTTTTTGCATCATTCTGATCTACATGAGCTGCCTCAAGAATTTTATAGGTCTGGTAGCGAAGGGTGATGGTGTTTTTTTTTTGGGGGGGGGGGGTGTTTTTTTTTTGTCAGTTTCTATTTAGAGCTTTCACTTTAATTTAATAAAAGAAATTTAATTCAAAATGGAACATTTGTCCAGAAATAATTCACTTAATAATAGGTTAAATTCCATAAATTTACATAACTTATCCCAGATTTTAGAACCCTGAATAAGAACTGTATGAGTGTGTTGAATAAAGATTTCTGTTTGAAATTCTCAGAATGCTATCCGAGATGAAAGGCATCGGAAAAAGTCCAGAGAGTGAAACCAGAATGCGGATAACTGTACAAAGCATGGTAACAAAAATGCATAATCTTCCTGAAAACATTTTTGTAGGGAACTTTGTATAATGGATACCATCAAGGACTATAGAATTGGTTTTGGTGAGTTCCAATTTTATCAAGTCGGCTGTGTTCAATACCGTTCCCAAAGGTATTAACCCACAATTTCTCAACAAAATAGCAACTTGCGTTCAATTAATCATTTATAATATATAGTGTTTTTTTAGCATTAAATAACCAGAAATGGTTGATGTACCACAAAACAAATCAAACCGCAATATTCTACTTTCTTTTTTAGATACACTTTTATGTTCATTGCCATTAAAATATTCATAACTTATGACTCTTTCCTTGGCCTTTTGTGCTAGGAGCAAAGTGTAGTATCTGTTTTGATAGTACATTTCATTTTTTCTGTCAGTGGAGGAGAAATCCTTCTAAACTGAGGCAATTTAAATTTTTGTTCCAATCCTTTTTGAGGAGCTGGATTTTCCCCACATTAAAAACCAACCTTGTGGGGATGCAAGTAAATAGGGACTCTTAATCTAGATTTTTCAAGGTCTAGAAAGCCCTTTTTTCAGGTACATTTCTTAATGTCGGCCATCTTGATTGAAAAAGATGCATCAATCCGTGCATTTACATAACAGACAGGCTCTTATAGAGATGCTTAGATGAATCTAAAAATGCTATTTGAAATTTAAATGTGACCAACAGATGGAGCCTCTTATGCGTCCATTTTATCTGCATGCTTAGCTTCAATGAATACCAAGCCCAGGGAAGCAAAACGTTCAAAGTATGGCCAGTGTCTGATGGTGGGTATTCACTTACTTGCACTTCTTTGAACGCTTTCCAGATGATCAATGTTCTGAGCAAGAGAGATGTTCAAGATTGATTATACAAATTCTATTGTGCGGCCGCACGATAGCTGTATACAGTTTTAAATAGAAGGCAACAATGGTCTTGCAGAGTAATGCCAAGACACCCTCGGTCTTGAGAATTTTTAGAGATTTGCTTTGTTGTTGCTGACAATAATGGCCAAGTCACATTCACAAGAAGACTTAAATCAATAAAGTTTCTTTAACTCTTTTCATTGCATAAATTTCATGGTCATTTCCGTAATGATGTAAATTATCCACCATGAAATAAAATTACTATTTTTTGCTTCTGCAATTCTTTTTCATATATTTACCACTAGAATTTGAATCTTGCTCAGTAAATAGATATTAAATGAAATATGCTTCGGAATTTTTGAGATGAGGGTTGATAATTCGTAGAATTTAGTATATTCGGACTATTGTTCTCATCTTGGTTGTTTTTATCACAACGTTTCGGCCGATGTAACCTACTTTGTCGAACTCGGGAATCTGAACGGAATTTCGAATGGAACCCTTTATTTAATCCACAGGGGTAGCATGCTCTCATTCCATCTGCCATGACTGGAAAGAAGTCTTTAATAATTCGCAATTCTTCGTATCGCCCGCACTGAGGATTCAACTTTCAGATGACTGTCACTTAGAACTGAATTATACATAGTACTATATCCACTGTGCCACGGGTCCTTGCGAACAATTCTAGTATGAATTTTGGGAGCCTTAAACCTATTCTTGTTTTTGATCTAACTACTTATCACTATAGATCACTACTTATCTATTATTTATAATTATAGGTTTCCATATTGTATACTTTATCTGTTACGCTACAGGTTATTGTGGACAATACTAGTATGAATTTTGGGAGCCTTAAACCTATTCTTGCATTTTAGATGTGTAGTCTTACTATTTATCACTATTGATTACTACTTATTGCTACATATATATTTTTACTACATATATATATCTTTTTTATTATCATTATTTTATTTATTTATTTTTATGGTGTCTTTGTTTATTGTTTATAATTAATGGTTCCCATATTGTATTAAATTCTATACTAGGTCTGCTTAGTAAGTCATTGTCGCCTAACATATGTGCTGCTTCTTTGAGTCATCTTACTGTCCACCGTTCTTCTCTATCTAAAATTTTTACTTCATCCCATAAGGATAGATGGTTTCCCTTTTTCTTTCCATATGTGGTCAGCCATACCCGACTTTTCGATTTCTCCACATATTACGGCTTCCCGGTGTTCTTCGAGCCTTACCTTTAGTGGACGACATGTCTCTCATTTGTATATTTTTACCACTTACATGGAATCGCATACACACAGTTCTTAGTCATGACTTTTTCCGTAGGAGGTTTGACTCTCACAAGAAGCTTTTGGAGAGTTGTCGTTCCTGAATACTATCCTGATGTTATATGGATTACATATTCTTTGGATTTTTTCCGACAAGCCCTTCATATATGGTATACAAACTATGGTGAGTTCTCAGGTGGTGTCCTTTGATGTTGCGTCTAGATTTGTTGAAGCTGATGTCATGCTCTCTGGATAGTTGTTTCGGTGGAGGGTTTATCTTAAACTATCCATTTTCTCTTGATATGTATCATTGTTACTACATATTGTCTTTGCTCGATGTTGTAGGCACCGGACAATTCCTTTCTTTACATTATATGGATGGTAGGAGTTGAAATTTAGATATTGTCTCTGAATAAGAGATCATAAATAGAACTATGTCGCCGTCAATTTAAAAGTGACATCTGTTTTATTTATTTGAAAGATATTAACCTGACAATTATTTTTACAATAAAAAGAAATAAACTATGTTGAAAAGATTAAATTGTTACAAAAATAAATTAAAACGTTCCTTTTATTTATGTAAAAAAAATAATTAGCTGACAAGTATTTTCACATTCAGAAGATGGTAAATAAGCAACTGTGTCATTTCCAGGCGTCCCGCAAGTTGTTATTATTATAACTAGAATAACTGTTCCATCAAAAATGACAAAGAGAAATGTTACATTTTTCGAACAACTCAATCTAGGATCGCAAAATGTTTATATCACAATAAAATGTATTTACATTCAAACAACACTTATTTACATAAATTGCCAGTTTCTTTCAAGATTTATTTTTTTGCATGTGATTGAAGAGAAAATGAACTGCCCTGTATAGGGATTGAACTCTCAGCCTTCAGATTATGAGATATTTGTTTAATACATTCCTCCCTATTTCCGTCCTACATCTTCACATCCTATTCGCCTTTCATTTTCATATGGACAGATGGAAACGTACAGATACCCATCTCGTCATTATTAAATAGTTAGTCTATTTATGTAAGTAAACAAAATATGTGTAAGCAAATTATAATGGGAATTAGAAACAAATAAATACATATAGGGAACACAAACACAAAAACATGCGTGGCAGTTTGATATTTTGCCTCATATAAATTAATAAGCCTTACTCACAGGAAGCCTTGGTAAATTATGAGGAGGAATGTCGAACCTCCACGCATATTTTTGTGTTCTTTATACAGGATGCGGATGGTATTTTATTGTGCAGTGTAGTAAAGTTCCTTTATAAAATAAGATGTAGCAACATTTTTTGGGGGCATGGGGGTCAGCTGTTGTCTTCTTGGTCTATTCTCTAAACTAGTTTCAGTCACCAAAATACCACATTCACTTTATAGGTAAAACATACTTAACATTATCTCCAATGGTTTGACGATTTTTATTTACAAAAACTATATTACCAAATTCATCGGTTGAGGGATGCTAAAAAAACGAGATTCCTAATTGTGGTGGTTAGTAGGACCCTCCCAAATCTATCTAAGTATGAACTGCTCACTGTTTTCCAGGTTGTTTCAAGAGCCGAAAACACACAAGACAGTTTTTAAGTGTGTGTGTGGGAGGGGGGGGGCAGGACTCCTTTGTACCATTAGCTAAGAGACTTTGTTAACTGGTATGGGGTCTGATAAGACCTCAGGTCGGCGTGCACCATGCCTAGGTGGTTCATCCAAACACACATAAGCTAGTGGTGTGTATCCACCTCCTTTTAAATAGTGCTGCAGAGTGCAATCTCCTCCTATCACATCTGATTTTGACATAAGGCTGATGTTCTAAGTTAAAAATTAGATCGTAATCATAATGCAATTCCACCACGTCTAAGTGTTAGGTCCACACTACTAGTCTAGCTACGGCTAGGGTCGTGAAAAACACCATTCGTTTCTCCCTGGGCCACGAACGCATCACATTGTACACTACAGATGTTACATCTAGGGGTACCAACTGCTCGGGATGATACGAGCCGTCACCTCGTTGACATACTTCCAAAACTCATGCAGCTGTCTACAATTGAAGAAGGCGTGCTCGGTCGTTTATTCCTCAATATCTGTGTAGCACAGGCAAAAAGGGTTTAGGCTAGTTTTAGGGGGCAGCACACCCCAGACCAATTGCCAGGTCAGAGAAAACTCAGAGTTATTGATGACTCCGGCCTATCGCCCAACTCCATTGAGAGCGGATCTCCCCCTCTGACCATTCCAGCCACTCTCCAAGCAGATCCGAAGCAGTCTCTGCCACTAGCTTCTGATATAGCGTCTTTCTAGACCATGCTAGGTCACTGGATTCTGGCAGTGATCTGAGCGCAGCTCAGCATTCGTTGAAGAACTGTGATTGCCCCCTTGGTCTACATCAGCCTTCAACTAAGTGGTCGAGTATGAGGTTGGGAAAGGCCCTCTCAACCTCAGGGCCCCATGCATTCTATCAAGGTTCGGCTCAAGAATGACAGTCTCTCAGCATGTTGATGACTTGCCTAGTCAGGCATCCTCAAACCTCCCTCATTCGAATGTTTAGTAAAGACTTGTCTATGAACTAGCAGCTTCTTGCCCTGCCACAAAAGTGAGAAGAGCTGACGCCAAGCAACCTGCAGGCAGAGGTAATCCAGCTAATCGATAAAGGATGAGAGGAAAGATGTAAGCGGTGTACACTTTAACTCTACCTTTAAGGGAGAGCCCCCTTCGAAGCCAAATCCTCATTGACACTTCAGGCCTTCGACTGTACTTCAAACCAGTTCTTTTCAAGCTGGAGGCCCAGTCCGAACCATACTCCAAGGATCCAAACAGGGCTATCTGACCAGTTGAAAAGGCCCGACAGCGCAATCACGCCGCTCCAAGTAACCAACATTGAATTTGCTGATGTTGACAACGACTCCTGTGATGTCTTCGTACCGTTTGAGCGCCTTAGTCACCATGATGATGACTCGAAAGCTCGACGTGTACACAGTGACATCATCGGCATATGCAGAGACCCGGGCTCGCGTATCACCGGGTAGAGCAATACCATGTAGGGCTGGTTTCGCCGCCTAGTCCCTTAGTTTGCACAGGAAGGGAGCGCAAGGATATAAAGTAGAGGCAACAGCGGACAACCCTGACGTAAAGACCGATAAACTATTGACTTGAGCAGGAATGGATCCCTGATCAAACCAATGGTTGAACACATTTGTCAGAAGAGGAATGGACGTGCGACAGCCTCAAGAATAATTAGTAGGGAAAACCATCGAGTCCCAGCGATTAGTCACAGCCGGCCTGCCTCAGCTGTAACCCAACCATCACAGCCAGCTGCTCATGCCTCCTCCAGGTAGGGGGAGCCAGCCAGATAGCTGTCAAACTCCTAGATGCAGAGCCTGGACAGTTGGGTGAAGTTATCTGCGAAATGCTTCCGGCACCCCTCACAGATTTTTCGCATCGATATGAGGGAATGTCCTTCCAGGTTTTTCATTTCTAGAAGTCCAAATAAGATACCCTCGACACGGCTTTACACTGGCTCATATGAGGAATGGTGCACCTTCTCCTAGTGATATTACCTCAAGTAACAGCACTTAGCTGGATACTCCACCAGACTAGATAAATTTTTGTCCTGAAATCCGGTAAGAAGCCATAAGAAAGATATACTATAACATAGTTAACTGGTCTAATGGGGAGAGGACAATTAATGTTCTTCACTTCTTTACTAACTCAACGTTCAAGAAGTAAAGTAGAACTTTAGTTAAACACTCGGATATCTATGTATCTTATATAGAGATCAAGTGTTAGCTCCAGGAAGAGGCTCTTTGATTTCTGAAAAAAAAGTGAGAAATAGACTATATAAAAGTTTTATTTATTCTAACGAATACTAAAATCAATTAATCAATATTTTTTTTTAAATATCGAATGAATTGAAAAGCAAAAATATGTGTACTTCTACAAATTATAAAATCAAGCAAAGAATTTTTCACAGCAGACACTAAATTTGAGATCTATAAAGAAACAAATTTAATATGAAGTCAAGATTTTTGTAAGAATTCTTTAGGTGCCCATGTTGAATCTCCATTGAAAAACTTCGCAATTTCTTGTTAAACACTTGTTAAATTATGATTATTGTTGAACACTTGTTAAATTATGATTAACTAGCATGGTTACCTGGCATTGCCCGGGGGCTTGGACAACAAAATAAAAGAGTTAAAAAGTGTGTGTTACATCTTTCTTTTAAAACTTCTCTCTCTCTCTCTCCCTTCTCCCCCTATATTCCTTTCCCCTCTCTTTCCACTCCCCTTCCTCTCTCATTTTCTCTGGTAACTGGAAAAAAATCGCTGACAAATTACTCCATAATAGCATAAAAATCGCTCTAAATGTCAACTCCCCTTACTAATTCTATTTCTGGTGACCCCAAAAGAATGAATATTTTTTAAAAAATGTGCCTATAATTTATACAAGGCAATGGTGAAAATGAATATATCAGCTCGGTGGGTTTGTCTAGTGTAGTTTTTGATGAGAAAGGCTACCACCAATTTTAGCCCCCTTTTCCTAAGGTGTTTGTCTGGCAGGAGTACTGCCGAAAAATTGTGCACTGCTCTTCTCTCGGACCATGAGATAAGCAGCTCGTCAGAGAGCTAAGAGTCGTTTCCTTCATCCAAAGACCAATCCTCAAGATCGCGAATGAGAAAGATGGCTGCTTTTTCTAAAACGGGAGCTGTGGCTTCAGCGATCAACATCAGCTAGCCAAGCAGTGCAAGAGGTGGGAGTGGGTAATCCAACTCGCCTGTGGACTGGAAATACAGTCCAGTCAAAACTAGCCAGAATGCCTAAAGATGCTCCAGCCAACATGGACAAGATGGCAAAACAGCATCTTCAATCCCAGCTGGATTAAAACAAAAGCTGTCACTTGACGAGTACAGGGAGCTCTTCCATACAACATATGCCAAGTACACGGAAGGATGCGAGCCAGTGTTCATCAATGATATCACTGTCTGTATTTGTGTCATGCTTTGGAGAAATTAAAGAAGTTACGGAGGCTCTTGCATATCATGTAACAATTACGGGAGGTAAAAATCAATGGCAGCAAGTCGATCAGCCTGCAGTTGGGTGCCTACAGTGGTAAGCTTGTTTCCGGTTTCATTTTTCCGATGGATGGTCTGGTTCGTTTTATTATCATGTAGTTTAGACTGGATATTCAGCTTGAGAGGAATTGGTTGGAAGTACAGTCAAAATGTCAATTTAAATTTAGCTTCAAAGCAATCTTTCTTTAAAGGGTAGAGCTGAGGACTGTGTTATGTATGTCTTTCCTCTTATCCTTACCAATGCCTCTCTACATGCTTCTCTTCTTGCTTCTTTGGAACAGAGAACGTTATAAGTTTGCAGATAAGTTTTCAACGCCGTGTGAATGAGGCTTGGAGATGTCTGACTTTGTTATTCATCGACATGCCAAAAGACTGGCTTTCTTGAGTCAAATATTGATGGAGGAGTCTGCATGGAGGTCCTGCATTCAAAGGCACCTTTCCTGACTTTATCCTCGGCCTTTCTGTTGTGGTGTGAATTGCAGTTCTTCACTGAGTGCCTAAACGTGCTGAGAAAGTTTCCTGAGTTCAGTGTCCTTAAAAACCTAGAAAAGTAGTATATAAGGATTTAATGAAGAGTTCCACTTTGGATTGACTTGGGGAGTGACTGGGATAGTCGATAAAAGAAATACGCACTCAATAGATTTAGGCGCAAGATTTTGGATATCTCAGCAACTCTGAGCACTCTCTAACCTGGCAGTTGGTCCGAAATGTGTTACTCCTCAATGGTATACTTTTTAGTTCACACATAATAGACATTTCTATTCTGATAGTTTGCGCTGCGACAGTACTGAGGAAGAAATGGCTGAGCATGCCTTCTTTAACTATAGCAAATTTCAGCTGTTTTCAGATGACTGCTCACATCAATCCCAAGCAATTGGTATTAATGGATGTTGCATACGTGATTAACAATGTCCACTTCACCATTGGCTGCAGAAAAACGAATAGTGTGTCGTGCGATCCTGGCCATAGCTATAATGGTGGTGAAAACGACGACACATCTGAAGAGATTGTATGGTGTTGAATATTTTTATCATTAAGACCTTATTTTATTCTTCAAGCATCAGCTTAGGGTTAAAATTAGATGTGATAGAAAAAGATTACATTCCATAGAATTCAATGAAAGGTGGGTACAAGGTATGAGATTGTACGTACGAAAGGGAACCTGTTCCCTTGCTGAGCACACATGGTTCTTGGTCCTTTTGAACCACAACACGATTAAAGCAGTCTCTTAGTTGAATGAGCGAGTCCTGTCCTCTTTTAATTTTTTGATAATAGAAATCTTCCAAGATGCCGACTTCCAACTTTTATTTTTTCCATTGACTTCCACAAATTGTATTTATCTTGGAAGGCCACCATCCACTCCCAGACTCAACCCATATTTCATTTCCCTCCACTAAAGTCTCACTCCCATTTAGAGATCGACCTGCTTGCTTTCAGTTCTAAATAAACCACAAAACAGTGTGCGGTCTATTTTTAGAAAGGCTTGGGATTATATTATTGAATTTATTTGTTTTTGTTTTTTTGTTTTCATGAAATTGTAAATATTTTTTGCAAATAACGTTCTATTAGAAATCATTGAAGATATTTTAAGTAAGGTAGTTTGGCATTGCGTGAACAAATGGTGAAAGAATGAAAGAAACAATGCTTGTTTCATTTTACTTCAGTGTAAAGTCTCAGAAATCAAGAAGCCCCTTCCTGGGGCTAAGATTTGATCTCTATATGAGATACATAAATATTCGAATATTCCATTAAAGTTCTCTTTTATCTTAAAGTTCTCTTTTATCTCTCAATCCCCAATTGACCAGTTAACTATGTTATAGTATATATTTCTTGTGGTTTCTTGGTCTTACCAGATTCCAACACAATAATTCATCTAGTCTGGTGGAGTATCTAGCTAAGTGCTGTTACTTGAAATAACATTATTTGGAGAAGATGCATCATTCTTCGTATGAGCCAGTGTATAGCCGTGTCGAGGGGATCTTATTTTGAATATTTGGCCACGGTTTACTTGTAGAGTGAAGTATACTCATGTCAGGTTGTCCTGACAAACCCTTGTACAGATAGACCGAAGACACTCGAGGATATGTCTCGTAGGTAATTCAAACTTTCCTCGGATGAATGGGTCAAATTGTGTCCAGTTAAGAGTCGGATAGACAAATGAAGACAACAGACCCTCCCCCTACACATTTAGAGCACAATCCCTAATTTGTAAATAGCATTTTTTATTTGACAATAAATTTTTCAAAGTGCAGTATATGTCTTGATTGAGACAAATTTTATTTATTTCCCATCCAGAGTGCCCTTTTTAAGAGGAGTTGGATACCTTCCTTAAAACAAAACGACCTTGTGCCTAACTTTGACCTTAAGAAGTCACTGTAAATCGTGTGTTCAGATCTGCATAAAAATTTATGAGGCACCTATTTTCCAAATTGCTGAAAATGATGATGAATAGTTGTATGGTTTAACGAAAGCTTAATTGCCAATTCTTCAACTGATACTGCAAAATTCGAGAGTAGCTTTAGAAATATATCTTCTCTGTATATATAAAGTTAAGTATGTGTATATGTTGTGTGCATCCCAAACTGCCCCCCTCCTCAAATACTTTTAAAATAAGCGAGATACAAAAAATTTAATAGAGAAAAAAATTGCTCTACATCAAATTTTGAATTTTACTATGTAATCAAATTTTAACCAGACTGGTGCATTCTAATGTCAATAAATGTATGTGGGAGGGTAAACACCTAAATTAATGCACTTATTATGAATTATGTGATACGTATTCTAGGCAACACAGCAACTAACGTGGATACGTTATTATTTTTTTTTTGTAAACTTTATCATTTAGGGCATGTGCCTTCAAAACTACACCCTATCCCACCCCAAAAATGAAAGATTTTAATTAAAAACTAATGCTACACTCATTGCTTATAGGTCCTGGGACGGATATTCTGATAGTATATATATACACAAGGTGCGAGTTTGGGGAGCACACCCCTAAATGGAATAAATTTACAAAAAAAATAATGTGTCCACGTTACTCACTGTGTTGTCTAGAATCTTCTTTCTTTTTTTTCTTATGCATTAATCCCGAGCTACGGCAGGGTCCACAATTTTTGTCTCCACTTGACACGATCACAGGCTTGGTCCGGGTGAAGGCCTTTTTTACAGAGATCTTTGTGCAGGGTGTCTGCACATCTGATCATCGGTCTTCCCCTTGGTCGCTTTCCGGCGACTTCTAGTGCAAAGGCAAGTTTTGCAACGGTATTGTTGTTGGATATCCAAACTATCTGAGCTGCTATTTCGTAGAGCTTTCGGATATCCTCGTTGCAGACGTGGTCGTGCAGTGTAATTCCAGGCATCCAGCAGAGAATTTTGGTTTCCATAACTGTGAATCTTCGTTCTGCCTTCCTCGTTGTCGGTAAGCACTCAGAGCTGCATAAAGCGCCGGGTCTCACAACAATCCAATAGATCTTCAACTTTAAATGGTCACTGATCTTGCACTCACAGAAGATGGCGTTGGTGATGCGCCACTTGAGCCACGTCGCATTCATGCACGCAACAACTTCATTGAGGGCGTTGCTGTCATCGCTGAGTGTCGAACCGAGATATTTGAAAGTGTGCATTCATGGAAGATCATGTCTGTCAACTTGTATGGTGCCATGTCTGTGTTTAATGGTGGTTAAATATTGTCTTTCTGATGTTCAGCCAAAGACCAAACTACGCCAGCCTGTTCTTCCAGGACTGGACTTGTTGTTGCAGGTCGGATTTAAGGTGAGCAGAACATCATCTGCATACTACAGTGTCTAGGGCACAGGCGAGTGTAAGTCTTTGGTATGGCATCCATGACAAGAATTGTGTTGCCTAGAATATATATTCTATAATTCATAATGATCGGTTCATTAATTTAGGAGTGAATCATATATATATATATATATATATATATATATATATATATATATGCATTATGCATACTAGCGGTATTTACCTGGCATTGCTTGTGTCAAGGTATGTTGATCAGAATAATTTCAAATATCGTCATGTGAATAATTTGCCTTGAGAGAAAAGTTAAAAATAACATTATTAAATACATTCTTCAACGAGATATTCTTTGTTTAATTTTATTCTTTTTTTATAAAACGAAGAAAAATTTATTTTTTAAATGTGTCCTAATTATTTTATGGACCTAACCAATACTTGCCTCAGTGAACCCAGATGGAATTGAAGGAAAATTTCAATGGTATCTTTAGATTCCTTGAAAAATGTAACCCTTATTGAAACTTATTTGAATCTTTAATTGTTAACATATCAATTTCTATAGCACACAAACAGATATACAGGGTAGTCGCTAGAAAAGCAGGAAATTGATCAAATGGTAATTTATTTTAAAAAGTTTTTCAAAGACTAATATTATAATACATTCACAGATGCTCAAAATGCTGTCCATGCAAATCTAAGAAGTGAATAGGTCAGACGCAATTAAAATTTAAACAAAATAAAATTTAAACAATAAAATTTACAACCTCAAATTTCCCGCTTTTCTCGCGATCACTCTGTATAACAGTTGTTGTAGTTCCTGTCTGTTTGTTGGTTGGTTCACGAACACTGTCGAGGGTTTTAGAGATCTACCTTCATAAACATCTATCTTTTGAAACTACATAGCACTTGGATGAGTATATTTCATTTTGATCAGGGGAGGGGGGCAACATTATTGTGGGGTTTGCTTGCACTTGACATCCATAAAAAGGATTACACTTTTTAAAATTTATTTTATTTATAACTTGAAAATTTGAAAATAAGAATAGAAATGTTAATAAGGGGTTAAGGGCTTGGAGCAGGAGTACATAGGGATCCTGAGTGATTCCTGGGAATTGCCTAGTGTACCTCAAGCTGATTGAAGACTATAAATTTAACAAAATTTATTTTAATCTTATTACTTTCACTCAATCAGTGCTGTGTATATCCCTGGACCCACTCCAAAAATTAAATATTATAAAATGTCAAAAATAAAATAAAACGAGTAATATAGTGTTATGGGCTTGATACAAAGAGACATAGTTCCTCATTCAATCCCTGGCAATGCCAGGTCTTCTTGCTAGTACGTATATTTTCAGGAAAAGGTGTGGATAACCAGCTCAAACTCCCACTCATAGATCATTACTACAAAATGTCATATTCCTATGTTTATTACCTTAAAAGTAGTTAGCAAACATACAGGCACACGTTTCTCATACCAGTATACGCTGGTCGGACAAAAAAAAAGAAAATAATGAGTCTTGATCATATTCAATTGCGTGCAGAAGGGGGGGGGGGACAGTGATCTTGAGGATCCAAAATGTGAATGGGGAGGGGGCATCTAATATTCAAACTATCTATCTGTCTTTCTCATATTTCTCAGTACGAGGAATTATACTTGAGTCTTTGGAGCAGACAATCAAGAAGTTGGCCTCAGGTATTACCAAACCTCTGCACACTACTGATCATATGTCTAATTTTATAAGAAAGAAAAAAAAACAGACATTTAATATGTAGATAAAAAAAAGTTCTTTTTTTTTTATATATGGAATGTCTTTATCATGGGATTTTGTTTTTAACAAAGCAATTCATTTAGGCCGATTTTTTTTTTTTTTTGCATTATTCAGTAGGATTGTTTTCCCACTTATTCTTAACAGCTTCTCACGGTGTATGTTCATTAGAAAACGTCTTAGCGGATAGCATTTTCAATTGAATTTAAATCTGGATTTTGTCATTACTTGTAATGAGTTTTCATGATGCCACTTTTGAGGGGTCAATTTAGCAGTGTATTACAATGTAAGATGGCATTTGCTCGTTTTACTAAAAAGGAAAATTACTTCGGCCAGAGGACTTTCTCAATAATATTAATGTACTACACTATTTATCTAGGTATATTACTAAAATCCTCCACTCTATAATAAAGAGAAATGTGTATTTATTTGTATACCTATATATCCGTCCTATCACACAAAAATTAGCAAATAAAAAAAACTGCCGGACAAATCCATTTCAAGTATTTAGGGGAATTTAGGAAGCAAATAGCAAGTCAGACAATCTCCCGTCTTCAATCTATTTCCATAATGAGACATGTTTTTCCTTTCTTTCTCTTTTTGCTTTCTATATCGACTCATACGTTTTTTCTTTCCTTTTTCTTTTTTAAACTTTCCAGTTTGAGACGTTTTCTTTATTTCTTCTTTTTTTTTTTTAATCCAGACATTATTTTATATGAATATGAATATTAGTGCAACCACTGGCGAAAGATAATTTTCATCATTTTTGATGGAATGTGTATACTCGTATTCATATGAAATCAGTTATTTATTTTTTATATATAAATTATTATCATTTCTGATGACCTAAAGAAAAAACAAACAACCACCATTGACTTTTTATTATAGACTGAGGAATTCTTTTCTGAATTCATTTCAGGCAGATAAGTATGTGGTTCTTGTCTGATTTGCTATTTGTTTTCTCACTTGAAATGGTTTTGTCCAGAGACTAAAAAAAGTACATGTTTTACTCACTAATTTTGCATGATCGGATAGAAGTACGTATATTTATTTATATACAAATAAATACACATTGGTCTTTATTATAGAATGGAAGATTCTTCAGCAGCAATATGCTTGCCACATAGACTTAGTTCAATAATTCCAGAAGACAAAAATCTCCCCACACCATTATTCCAACATTTCCATGTTTAACAGTTATTTTTATTTTTAGACATTCTGATAATAATTTTTTCACCTGACCTTTTCAGAAAATATTTTGGTTTCATACATTCATTTCGCATGAATCAGATGATTCTATTCTTTCCATTGGTTTTTTCGATATCTTTCTAGTTAGAATTCTTTCTAGAAAGACATCGGGTACTTACAGGAGGGACCACATGAAGGTTGCCCACATCCTAAGTGAAAGTGTTTCTGGGGAACGAACTGGATTCGAACTTGGCACACCCAGGTCGTCAGTCTGTGTAGTTAAACATATAGCCACCGTCACCTCCCAATGTTCTGGTGCATCACAATAAAGGCAACATCTTGACCTATGTAACTATATTAACAAATCATGTGCCATGTGAAGGTTAGTACTTTATAAAAATCATATCGATTTTTTTTTATTATTATTAGTGGTGTAATTTATATGTCAGACCCGGGACTTGTTGAGTGATCTGTTATGCTCTCAAAGCATGTTGTATTGAAATGAGAATATTCTGCTACAAATTGCAATCTGACTTTGATATTCTTTTTTATAACAAAGTTGTTTTTTAACTTTTTGTTGTTATATCATAATTAAACAGTATTAAATACACTCCGAATTCAATGTTGGAAATAAACTATATTTTTATTTCTGAATAAACATATATACACTATTTATAGTCCTTTTGGATTAGTTCATTCTGGAAGTGAGAAATATTTATCTATCTCCACAACATCCCCTCCTTTTGAAATTTCACTTCCTCCGGAAGTCATACACTTTTCTTTATGGATCAATGTCCAAAGTTCAAGCGTGTTGTCCTTTTCACTTTCTAGAGTGTTTCTCTTCCGGTGATACTTGAGATCTTGGTACTTCAAACAAATCATAAATTACCTTCATAGGCTCTTCTTCCCTTCAACTATTTGATTCAGATGTATACTTCTTTTTAAGATGGCTATAGTGTCGTTTAACAGTCCGTTTGCAATGTTTACTGAGATATACTAGTCTTCCAATTCGTTTCTAAATAATGTTTTTTTGTCGGCTAACTTTTCCATTTTTATGATCTTTAAAATACATTTTTTTGCTGGGCTTGAAAAACTTTGTTGTATCAGCATTATATTTTTCAAAGTTTTTGGTTTTCCTAGGTATTAGTTTATTAATCTAATCTTTCTTTGCAAAGTAAGTTCAGTTGGTGACATTCCTGAATTTGTACTCGGTTTTGGAGTTATCCGATATAATCTGTGAAATTGTAACAATTGATCTTAAATTACAATTCCATTTGATTTTCTTAATGTTCGTTTTAACATATCTATGAAACCTTTTTTTGTGCCATTAGATCTTATGTGGAATGCAGCAGTGACAACATGACTAATTAGCAAATTCTTTGCAGAAATTTCCAAATTCTGTAGCAATAAATTGAGTTGCATTATCACAAACAATTATATCAAGAATACCAAATCTCGCAAAGATTTCATGCAAAAAGTTTGTGCATGTAGTTTTTTTTTATATTTGACAATTTCGAACCAACTATCTACCACAATCCTCCACTCTTTAATCAAGACCACTGTGTATTTATGAGTATATAAATAAATATACATACTTCCATACCTTTTTCTAGCTCTTGGACGAAACCATTTGAAGTGTTCAGGGGAAGGGAGAACGCAAGTTAGACAACCACTTCAGACTTACGCAGCCACTCGAAATGAATTCAGACAGAAATCTTCCACTCTATGATAAAAAGTTAATGTTGGGTGTTTTTATTTTTTTGCTTTAGGTCATCATAAAGGATAATAATAATTTATGTATGAAAAATTGATTTACTGACATAATTCTATGATTTTATATTAATATTGTAGTAATATTTCTAGATAAGTATCGAGTGCGAACACTGGCAAAGCATGATTTTTTTTTGTCATTTGTACACTAGTAAGGTAATAAATCCCATTCATTTGTCCTGCATAGTCGTTTGCATTTTCGGTCATACGTTAATATTTACTGGTGGTGTTTTTGCAGCCATTGCACAGCAGTTACAATGTTCCACAAGGTCTTCAATTTCTCTATTCATGCCAATAAGCGTAACTCTTCGTAGGGGCATTCATCCTAAGTTTGAATGCATACGAGAGAGAATTTGAATGCTTACCAGAAACCATCCTCAAATGTCTTCCGTCTCTCTGTACAGGAGTTTATCAGGACAACCTGATGTGAGGATACTTTACCCTACAAGTAAATCTAGACCAAATATTCAAAATAACGTAGTATTTGAAGGCCAAATAAGATCCTTGCAGCATGGCTACATCCTGGTCCATATGAGAAATGGTGCACCTTCTCTAATTGATGCTACCTCAAGTACCAGCACTAAGCTGGATACTCCACCAGGTTAGATGAATTATTGTCCTGGAATCCGGCTAGTAAAGACCGCAAGAAAGATAAACTATTGTAGCAGTGCCTCGTACTGCTCCTATTTTTAGAAACAAAGCATTAAGCCACGCCCCCAAAACAGATTTCAACGAATAATTTTGTGTGGAAAATATCCAACAGCTACTGCTGATAAAATTCCCCTTGGAAAAATACATAGCGATATGTTTTCTGTCGACCACAATGCTCACGGATTTCGGTTTTTCAACTTATTTTCTCCCGCCAGATCAACACACCATATTTAAAGAATTGTTATTTATTTGATCCCAGTTCAGAAATACATTCAGCCGGTTTTGTATCATTCACCAGCTACCCGCCTCCTTGCAGAGTCCAACTGTAAATAGTTGTCGAGCCCAGCAGCAGCAACAATCAAAACTGCTCTTTTTAGGGCAACAAAAACTACTTACTTTCTACTAACTATTTTATGTGATTAAACTGCTCTTTATAGGCCAACTTCAACATACTACTATGTGATTAAACCTCCACTTTTTGCTGCTGCCTGCTCTCTGAAATGTCCACCTGTTTCCAGCCTCCTCTTCAGTTCCTGCACCAGCTCCTGCAGCGCTTCCTCCAGCTCCTTCCTTCCACGGTTTCGGCTTCTGTCCTGATCCAGTGCCCGTCGACGTCCTGTCTTTCCAGTTCCCGTCAACATCCAACACTTACCTGTGCCTGTCAATCCAGCTCTTGGCCATGTCCATACAGACCGGATCCACCTGAGACACCTCATGGACGTCCACACCAAACACTGTGTCGTCATCCCACACTCTCATGGTTCAAAAGAAGTCATTTCTATCGATCCAGCCCTTTCTGCTGTCCAGATTCCAGAAACGTCATTCCTGTCAATCCAGAGACGTCACCAAACTTTTGCTGCTGTCCGGGTTCCAGTGACATCACTAAACCTCTTCCTCCAGTTCTTCTCCGATATTTCTTTTTGTACCTTTGGTGCAATAAATACGATCGCTATATTTTATACTATTCATCTCCATTGGTCTTTTCTCCTTTGCCATTACTTTTTGCTTGTGTCTACTTTCTTAGTTGTAAGACCATTTACCTAGGTGACCGACCCCTGCAACACTATAACATAGTTAAGTAGTCAATTGAGGAGAAGAAAATTAATATTCTTCACTGCCTTACTAACTTAATGTTTGAGAAATAGAGGAAAACCTTAAATGAACACTCGGATATCTCTGTATCTCTTAATGAGATCAAGTGTTAGACCCAAGAATGTGCCCCTTGATTTCTGAGGTCTAATTGAGCAAAAATGAAAATAAGAGAAGAAAAGTAATTCCAGGATGTCCCATATGAAAATCCTTCAATATTTGAGTTAAACACAAGGTCGGTTTTTAATGTGGGAAAAATCCAGCTCTCCAAAAAGGGACATTCTGGATTGGGAAAAAAATTCATCAGAACAGATACTACACTTTTTTCGTAGCCAAACTCGAAACACAATATTCAGACTAGAACTATGCTCATTTAGGTTATTATATTCACAACGTTTCGCCCGATGTAACCTCCAACCTTTTCAAACTTGGAAACTTTCTCGTCCAACTTGGAGATCTTTTATTTCTTGTCTAGAAATAAAATTAACTGATGGTTTTTAATTTTTACATCATCATCAATCACGGTTATTTGAAACGTTGGCGAATACGATATAGGCAAGATATTCAAACGGTCCCTATAATACAATTGAACCGCTATTGCTCATGTCATTAAAATTTAATATCAACCCTACAAAATATTTCAACTTTTTTTTTTCAGACAAAACTTATTCCCTCCTCCCCTCCATGGCCATTGTAAAGGAGACCAGAGCGCGGGAAAATGACAACAAACGAGATCTGTCGAACAGTCAGACTATGGGCATTTTGACCTCTCCCTTCACTTAAAAATTCATCAAAATTCAGGAAATCAATCAATTATAATGAAATTTTCAGTATTTATTAATTAACGATCACGGAATATAACTAAGCTATTACTTTATTAGAAATCCGGGTTCAAATGTCTTATTTCGTGTAATTTACGTAAGCTAGATAACAAACATTGAATTAATACTTAATAATAAAATGGTGTTGTCATAAATCTTTTAATTTTTAAAACATGGAAATTTTTCTTTGAAAAATAATTTGTCTGATTTAATATTCATTCTTTAAATAAGTTCGGATTATTTTTAATGTTTGAGTTGATTTAACCTGGTCGACATCGAATGTAAAGACTAGTATCAATTATATTGCATGGAAATATCTCTTGATTTATAAACACAAGAAGACAAATCCCTATTCTTAAGCAGTTTTATTCTTTATTTGAACATTTCATTATCATTAGTTTTAGCTGGATAATTTGATAAGAGTTGCTCTCATTTCCAAAAACAATAAATGTTTCTTGATTTTTTTTTAACTTAAGTAACCTTTTTTAACTTTAAGTAAATTAAATATGAAAAGTGGTACTTTTATAGATAACGCACCATGCGTCCATGACTTCACGTCATCAACGTTCGGGCAAGTCTCGGAAGCATCCGAAAGTTGACGAGGCGAAAACTACCAAACACTAAATGGAAGACTGGCAGACGATAATTTCAGACGAAGAAATTCAAAGAAAAATACATAGATAAAAAGAAAGAACGAACAAACCATAGCTAAACAACTGTAAATAAATGGATTTTTTTTTGTCAAATGAACCATTTTCAATCAAATGCTTAGAAATAAATATGTTTTGCTTTGTTTTTTAAATAAATGTTTTTTTTGTTGTTGATTTAGGCAACTGTTTTTTGTTTTTTAAATTTTTTCCGCTGTTTTTTTTTCTTGCTAACATAAAACCGAAAAAAAAACTATTTTTAAGAAAATGGTTTACTTGTTTTTAACTCTTTTTTTAAATGCTTGTTTACTTTTTTGTTACATTTTCGTGGTTAGAGTTTACAGTTAGAGTTGCAGTCCAGTCCAAAAGTATTTTTGACTGCTGGTTCTGCTGACATCGACGCAAAACAGGCAGAAGAGGAGGAGGTCATTGAGGAAGTGGAAAGAAGATGGTTGATGGGGTAGATTTCTGCTATCTGCACGAATATGGCGTCAAAGAAACCTCTGACGCCACATAAATTTGTACAGATAGCCGTCTATAAGGTTCCTACTCATCCCGAGGTTCTGGCCCTCATAGTCGGGTCCACAAAGTTTTCACTGTAGTTGACTGTCAGGTGTTGATACCCCTCCTCTCCTAATATGTTTAGGCCCTCCAACAATCTGATACAACCGTGGTTCCAGGAAGGAGGAATCGCTTAATTATTGGAAGGAGGGTTTTGGCATTCCTGTTAGGCACTGTCACCAGGAAACCCTCCTTCTCTGCAGGGTTGTATCCCCCGAAGACCCAGAGTGGCTGGAGAACCCGGCCAACAGTGTTTTTTCTATGGTTGAACATAGACTCGTCTATTTCGACCGTATGCCCTGGACCTCCAAGTCGACGAGAATTGCGTAACAAATGGTCTTCATAGACTTCCCGCAGACAATTCTTCCAATCCATCTGCGTGTTCAGAGACAGTACGCCGCATTCCTTTCGCAGGTTTTTCTCTGTTGCTATATCCTGGGATCACAGGTAGATAAGTTTGAGGATCTTCGAAATTTCCATTTTGGATCGGGGGGGGGGGGGGAGTTCCTGTTCTTATCGCTATCCAAGACCTGCATTCATTGTTGGGGCATCTCCAAGAATATTGGTCTGCAAGGCTTTTCCTGAACTTCAACCAACACATTCGCTGACATTTATCGCATTTTTTGGCGATCAAAGAGACCTTTGCTGGCAGAATTGAATTAGTCCTTCGGGAGATTCAACGAGCTGATAGAAATTCATTTTTGTTATGGAAGCGATTATTTTCTTCCAAAAGTTATCGGCTGCTTGCTTTAGCCAGATTGGCTTATGCATGCTGCAACCTGATTGGTTAATATTTCGTGACCTGCCCGAACGTTGCTAACGCGAAGTCACGGAAACATGTTGTGTTATCTATAAGAGTACCTGAAAAGTAAATGAAACGTGAAAGATTACGAATTCAGTAAAGTCACACAAAATCAATTATTCAAAATAGTTAATTAATAGAAGATTTATTGAAAGAAATTAAAATGTTTTCTTTTGGGGGGGGGTTCAAATGGAGAGTTTATTTACAATATAATATTTGAATATCTCGCTTAGATTTTTGCACACATTTTGGACGAAACTTATTTTTTTTTTTAACACTTGAAATCTGAACTTAAATGCAATGCCTTAATCGTTGAAGGCTATCTTGTAATTTTCTCTGATTTTCCTTCGCGCTTGATGTCTATAAAAAAAAAAGAAGTACGTTTGAAAAAAGGAACAAGTTAAAAATGATTTCCAAGTGAATTAATAATCCTTGGGGGGTAGCCGTGTTTTTGGTAAGGGAATAAAGTCACAATAGCAGGAACAAGTTAACAATGATTTCCAAGTGAATGAATGGACCTGAGTCCGCTTGCTCTGACTACAGATGGACGCATGCGCGTTTCGAGCACTTCATTGATAGTGGTTCTTACTCCCACAACAAGTGACGTCATCAGAAAAAAACTCGACTAGTTGACTAGCCTCCTATACGATTGGCCGTGCGCCCTCCATGTTAAAAATAAAATCGAAAGCTCCAGCCATATGACTCCTCTTTCAAGATGCAATCATCTACTTTCACTACTCCTCCACTGGAAAATCCATTAAATAAAGTGACTCCATTCAAAACTAATAACTCCGATTCCAGATTTTTTCGTCAATGATATAAAAACAACCTTCATGCCACCGGTAGTAGGAAATTACATCTTACTTGAAATCTTCAGTCTTTGTGAATAAATCGCGAACAAAATTCTCCATAAGACGATGTTCTTCTTTCTCCATATTTACATGTATTAAACTCGTCTACCTTTCAGACAGGAGAGTTCCACTCGACTAAGGAGAGTTCACTCTAATTGCTTTAAAAAAAAACAAAAAAAACACACACACACATTCTCGTGATAAAAACAATGTAGAGTCAGTCCCCTGAGTCGAAAAAGGCCATCGTATTCATTGTATTATTGACCTTTGCACTCTCTCTTCGCATTGTTCCCTGATTCGGGTATAAAAAGAAGAAAAAAACGAATGCAAATACGTTTTTTTCTTTAAGATCTACAGTCGGCACCAGAAGTTTTCTGTTCGAAAGAAAGTAGCCCGGGAATACGCAACTATAATTTCGTTCAACTCTAGGAGACAAGATTTTGTGTGTGTGTTTTTTTTTTGCTTTTCATCTAAATAATAATTTTCTAACAATATATCTTCAACACAAAACATGTAAGCTATTTGATAAAATGTGATATTGTTGATTTTTAACATTTGAAATTGAAATACCAAGAGGAAACGAGATAATAACGTACAATAACTTTGTTTAAAAACTTATGCTAAAAAAATAAAAAAGATATATATATACGAAAAGGATGTTTAATTTGATGAAGCTGATTTTTAAGCAATCTTACATAATTTAAATTAGAAAAAAATGTTTTTGTATAAATATAATCCCATAAATATAATCCTATCCTAAATGATACTTAGATTTGCATACGAAGTATGCCATACTGCACACTATTTTAATATCGTCAAAGTTTCTATTATTTTTTTAACTGATAACAATTCCATTAAAATCTTTTATTTTTGTTCCTTGACACTTTTTTCGGCTCTTCTGCAGTTTAGCTGTCACTAACACTTTATTTGCTTTCTTTTTTGAAGGCAGGGGCAGACAACCAACCGGAAGTAACCGCATTAGATGTTTTTATCCAAAATGACAATAATAACAGCGAACAATGTTTCTTTATTGAATATGAAAATATTTTATTTAATAATGTAAAAATTTATAAAAATAATAAATGTTTTTTTTCATACATTGAATTGAAATAGTCAACAGTGATTTTTAAAACGAAAATTTATCATTTAAAACGAAAATCCAACAAACAGTCAACATTGTTTTGTTTTTTATAAAACTTTGTTAAACTACCAATATCTCGCAGATTGAGGCCATTCAGATACATTTTGGGCTAAAAAAAAATTCAGTCGAACACTTCCGGTTGACTGGGTTGAATGAATGGAACTCTTTAATTACGATTTGTGATAACAGTAAGTGACAGCTAAACTGCAGAAGTGCCTTTTTTCTTTCTGGAAGTTTATTTTTATCGATGTCGTTACGTTTTCTTTCTCATGAAATATATAATGATGTCGAACCCAAGGTTTTATCACGAATGCATAACTGAATATGTTCAAACAGAAGGGCATATCATGCAGCTTCAAATTCACCCAATTAACTCTTTTTCCACAAACCAAACTTGTCGATCCGAGTTCTGGTTCAAGGACCGTCACCTTCAAGAAGTGACACAGCTTATCAAGATTCCGCTTTTTAAGCGATCCAAGGCCTTCAGTTCAACTACTAACGACAAACCCCAAAAAGACGACCCCCTTTACAATATCCTTTCCGGTAACACAATTCGGCTTGTCTACACTTTTAAGAAAAACCCTGCTCGACAATATTTCCTCGTCATGGACAAACGTGAAAACGACGTTGACGGCCAGTTTCACAACTTCAATTTTAAAAACGAGAAAATGGTGATCTTCGTGTGCCAAATAGAAAAGGGGGTCGAGAACTTATTGAAAGTGGTGAACGATACCAAAGGACTGACGTCATCTTCCCAGCCACAGACTGTCAGCATCAGCAGTTATTTCAGTCAGTTGCCGTTCAGTGCGGACAACTTTCATCAAAGTAATTCGGTAGACACTTCGGACAAAAATAAAGAGGCTTCGGACGTTCTCAATGAGGACAATTCAAAGAAAGAGAGACTGAAGTCTATCGTCAACCGGGTGAAACGCCTTAGACAGAAGAAATCCAGGAAGTATCAAAAACGTGTAAAAATAAACGATAGCGAAAAACTATCTAACGACAACGTTGAAATTTCTCCCGAGGTCGATAATGGGCAAGTTGAACTTTCTCCCCAGAAACACTCGGATATACTGAAGGAAAGTAATCATGCCTTAAATTCACCCAATGATAATTGGATTGAAGATTTATCCTTCAATGGGGCTTCCCTTTCTGACTCCATATTGGACAGGTTTAAATTGGATAATAATAGTGACGGTTCAACTTCTTCAGATGAAAATCTGCCCTATTATGGAATATCAGATAAGTGTAGTCCATCCAGTGCTACTGGCAGTGCAAATCAGACTTTCAATGCTGACAGTGTAAGTAGTGTTTCAACCAACTTTCAACCAAAGTCAGGTTCCTTATTAGCATCTCTGCAAGGTAGTTCAAGTAAATTCGGTACTTCCGCTCATAGCTATCCAGACGGAGTAAGTCCTAGTCAAAGTGGCGATAGCAAAGGTGGCAAAACCAAATCAAGATTAAAAAGGACCTCGAAAACATCAAGAGTAAATGAGCTGAAAGACGCAAGTGCAAAACTTAAGATCTTCGAAGATGGCGCCTCCAGTTCCAGAATTGGCATGAGCGTTCACGATCTCGCGCCCAAAATGATTATGCGGATCATAAGAGAAAGCGAAGACTATCTGCGTAAGATCTTCGAAGGTAAGACGGCAAGTTGGCGGCACAAGATGTACAAGACAGGTGGTCCGGACAGGCGACGCTTGAATTTCCATTGCCAGTTCGGCCATCTTTCTCCGAAACAGCTCGAGAGCATCATGGAGGGACTCTTTAATATTTTCTGCAAGAAACACCTGAAATATGAAGATTATGTTTCCAAAGTAATGTTAGCAGAAGCCATTATTAAAATTCACATGGACATTTACCAAATTTCTCACAAAGAAGCTGAGAACATGTTAGAGTAAATTGTCATTTTTTGTTGTTTTTTTGTAAATCTTGGTTATCACCACGATTTTAATATAATTTTCCAGCTTTTTCACAAAAACAGAATCCGTGACTTTCTGGTTCCATTTTTGTGTTGACAATTATTGCAAGTTTGAGTAAAAAGAAGTAAAAAAAAAAATTAAAGATTTTCATAATGTAACTTTCGACACATGTTTAAGTACTTCAAATGTTTCCAGTTGCAATTTACGGAACAGACCAGAAATGGCCATGTTGTCGCTGAATAGTCAATTAGTACCAACATTAAATGAAATAATTTTTTCCCTGACTTAAAGTTAGGGTAAATTAACCCCACCCACCGCCATGTTAAGAATGTGTTTAATAATTTTCTTCAGTTCAGTAAGTGTATCAACTTTATTTATTATTTATTTTTTTTTTTTAGGAAGTTTTTCAACTTTTAATTTGGGGAGGGCTAAAAAAATATTTTTGGCCTAACCTTTTTGCCTTTTTACATTTTTTTTGCAGCTTTCAAATCATAAACTCCTTTGAGCATTTCCAGTTAGTTCCATGAATCGCAATCGGAAACATTCTGGTCGATATGGGTCCCAAGTTAAGTATTGTACAGCAGTCAAAATGTCTGCTATACGATCTTTACATAAGGCGAAGCCATATTTTAGGGTTTCAACTCCCAATGCCAGCATTCACAACCACCATTTCGGACTTGGAGTTAAGGAAGGTCATATAAATAAATGATATTTTTATAATGTATTTTTGTAAAAATGGTTACATGATAACGGTAACACATATCTGTATTTGTGAGAAAGTTGGAAAATTGA